>CM054112.1:178672247-179272247 GCA_028673005.1 Tanypteryx hageni | reverse complement strand
GCAATTTTTGTTGTGAGATTCTATTTGAAGGCGTGGTTTCAAGCTACACTTCCAACTGCTGCGCCTTTAAATGACCCGATGCTGTTGAAGAACCTCCAACAGTACAAGACTACAAACTAATATAGTTGCCAACGCTGCTCTGAAGAAGCTTGCTCGTCATCTGTGCTACCTCAGCGAAGAGCTGGTTGCCCTTACTTTCTTTGATAAAAAAGTATCAATAGATACAAAAGCCAAATTGATTCAATCTCTCCAAAATGATGGTAATGAGGACCACTCAAAGAGAGCGACTGTCGATCTGGATAGCATCTTGGAGAAAAATTTGGACTATTTTGTGTCAGCCAACACTTGGAGGTTTTTCGACATACTTGGTCTTGACTCGAAATTCACAGAATTGGATCCCGAACTTGGAGCTTCTGATGGGAACTACATTGCCACAAAAAAGTGCATCAGGTTCATCAATTGCATTAACGATACGGCAGAACGCGGAGTTGCCCTGATCGAGGAATACAATCGATTACACACCCAGGGTGAACAGCAAAAGCAATTTCTTCTGCAGGTTGCCAGCGATCATCGGAGAAAATATCCAGACTTTGCGAAGGGAACACTTGTCACAAGCAATTAATATACCTCTGTGTCAGTATTGTTATGTTCATCATGTGACAATGTAGCATGGAAATTACCAACTCTAAATTTTATATGCTTTGTACTGTATTTCATTTTTTTTATATAAAGAAAACTTAATGTTTCAAACTTTGGTACCAACCTCTAAATTTCTCATCTAAAATTTACCAAATTTTGGGAATATTATTTTTTTAATATTAGAACAAGATAGGCTGGTGTCCCTATTCAAAATAAAACGTTTGTTCCCCCCCATTATAAGGACCACCATTATATATATATATATATATATATGTGTGTGTGTGTGTGTGTATATATATATATATATATATATATATCCCTTATTGTTACAGGCATACGATTAAAGGTTCTATGGCGCGCAAGAATCGATAAGGTGAGCGCACTGAGAATTGAACTCGGAGAACGACCCTCGCGCGCACAAGACGTCACTCCAGACAAAGGTGGGGAAGGGGAGGGCGGGGTCGGGGAGGGAAGGAGGGGAGAGAGCACTCAAAAGATCACTCGAGTTGATAAATAATTGATATTTTCTTTTTTCGACAAAAGGAAATTTCGCGCGGCGGTAAAGTAAACACGATTTTTTGCAACGTCGCAGTTTCTATCAGCAAAAAAATATTAATCGAGGGCGTTTTTTTCCAACATTTCTTAAAAATAACGTACGTTAACCGCCAACAAACACCGAAAGCGTGGTAAATTTTCTTACTGTTGAGACTGCGAAAGAGTGAGAGTTAGGGAGAGAAAGAGAGAGAAAAAGAGAGAGAAATCAAGAGCAACCGTAGAAATAGCTCGACGAGGCAAAAGTCAGTTTTCTTCCATTTCTCCAAAAAAGAAAGGCGAAGCAAAAATGTCACAGCATAGGGTAGACGACGACGAGGAAAGCGTAAAAAAAAGTTGGCATGATGAAAGGAAGTCAGGCGTCAGTTATAAGGACTCGAGAAGACGGCGAGGTTAGAATAGAAAAGGAGGGAAAATTATGAGAGAGGGATAGAGTTAGTGGAAAAGGGATAGAAATAAAATAAGGAAAGAATCACATAAACCAGAAGAAAAGGGCATACATACATGTTAAAGAATCGCAAATGAAATTCCTCAAATGCATGCAATAACGCCGCCGTGACTCAAAATGTGAATTAAAATATTATAAAAACATTGCCAAAAATATAGTAAAAGCAATAAATATGTATACAAAGTACCTAACTTTAAAATATATTAATACAAATTCAGTCTGTCTCATGTCTGTTGAAATAACAACGAGCACAACGTAGATCTAATGGGTCAACACTTGGTACCACTATTTTTCATTTGCACATTAAAATTACTAAACATCATCGTACAAAGTCCGGATTTGAACTAGGGTATGGAGAAAATAATAGTTTTATTTTCTTACGAAATATCAAATAAGGACCGAAATTTTCAAAAGTGAGCTTTAAACTACAAAAATTCAAGTTTTTTAAA
This sequence comes from Tanypteryx hageni, assembly GCA_028673005.1. Lineage (NCBI taxonomy): Eukaryota > Metazoa > Arthropoda > Insecta > Odonata > Petaluridae > Tanypteryx > Tanypteryx hageni. Next base: position 179,270,159 of record CM054112.1, on the reverse strand, counting down.
ATGAAAACGATTTCCTTTCCATGGCGACCCCATTGTTGTCAACTCAAATCGTAAGCTTATGACATTCAAATGAATTGAAGGTAAGTTAATTGTTTATGTAAATAAGAAATGGCGTAATATGCCATTTCTTCAGTTTCGAACAGTTTCGAATGTTAACAAAATTACTTTCATCATAATTATAGCAATAAATGATATTTATATCTCTCTTTTGAGTTTTAAATTTATATTGAATTTATTCAGGAATATTTTAAATTATTCTATTTATGTATTAATTAATGTCTTTGATAATTATTTAATTTTTGTTGTCAAGCCTATTATGTCGGTCATTTTATCATATATTGACAGGAATAACAATAGAAATTTGTATGAACTGGAATTATATGGGTAAACGGACATATCTATCAATTAATAATAACAATAATAAGCTCGAATACCTCCTGAAGCATAATAAAGTCAAACAGATCCACGGTGGGTCATTTTATTCATTCATTATACCCGTTGCTGTCTTCTACGGACACAGACCGAGATAAATCCTGCCTATTATACGATAGACCACGCCCCAAATTCCATCTGTAAACGCAAATATATCTTCCATTAAAGAGGAAAACAATCCAGTTAAACTGGCGAGACCGTTTCGTCAGGCGTCTCTTGATTGAAAGGGAAATGCTTAACGCGCTGCCCTAGCCCTCCTATAAATAATTTCGAATGTAAGGTGTACGTACGTACGTAAACTTGACGTTGACGTCATCAATGGCACATTTTAACGCGTTTTTAACAAACTTCCCAATTAGGTAGTAGGATGAAATTTCGCAGGAATATTTTATTCAGATATAAAAATTAAATGAGGAAAACAAATTACGAAAAAAGACTCAGGTTCGACTACAGGGGGGCGATTTCCATTTCCCGTAAAATAGCACGTAAAAATCGACTTCTTAAAGCGGTTTCATTCTTTTGGAATTTAAAATTAGAAAAAATTGACGTACGATCTTCAAATTTAAACTATAATTTAGGAGATTTAATGAAGTTTCTTATTCTATTCATTTTTTCCGCCTACCTTTCGAAATCTCTCATATTAAACATTAAAATCATATATTTTGAGAAAATATCGGCTTTTAAACGGGATGTTGCCTTGCCGACCACGTCATTGTTAAACTTCGAGAATCAATTGTTGTCTCAACCCACATACGTGTCATATATACGAGTGCATAGTATATTGCCTTAAATTTGGGACTAGGAAGTATTTTTCCAGAAACCGAGGGAGAGGATGGGAGGGAGGAGGATGGGAGAGAAGAAGAGAAAAAGGAGGAAGAATGGGAAGTGCCTTAAATTTAATACTTAATCCAAGCATACCCGTCATATTTGATGGGCAATTACGCTAGTTTATAATAAAAGCCAACATCATTCAGCCGTTCGGCGTGTAAGAATTTAGGAACTATGTAATTCGAATTATTCAAGAAGGGTATGTTCGATTTCGATAAATCCTTCGTCAGATGTTCGGTGAGGATCTCTTTGCAGGTTTGATATGGATCATTGTCCAGGATAAAATCATGGATTTGATTTTAGAAGAGTTTAAGTTCCCGGTTTGATTAAAATTCGAATGAGCTTAGAGAAATTTTAGTTTACATTTTTAAAATGGTAAAAATTGAGATACCCGCTCGGGACTTGAACCTGTTAACGATAAGAATTTTATTTTTCCAGCCAATAAAGGGAAAATCTCAATTAGCTTAAAAATTGTTTTCAAATCCGTATAACGATAAATTTTAAACGATTTAACAACATAAATCATTATTAACATGACCAAAAAGAATTTTATTTTCCCAGTCAATAAAATTTCTGAATTAGTTGAAAAATTGTTTCAAATCCGTATAACGAGAAATTCTAAAAGATTTAACAATAAAATCATTGCTGCCATGACCAGGAATAAGTATCGCGTTTAAGCTCACCTAATGATCGCTCTTTCTACGGACCAACTGACCAACTATAATTGTTAATATATAGATTCCTCCAACACCTTTTTGTACACATTGAAGTTTTGTTGCGTATGTACAAATTTATGATGTATGATATACATGCGCAACAAAAATTGAATTTATAAAAAAAGGAGCTGGAAGAGTTTGATTGTGATCGAAATAAATCAAGTGGAACGTCCAACCTCAATCAGTTTTTGCAGCACGGATTGGACTGCACGGGCGTCTTTCCTTCTGTTGATGTAAAGAAGTCAGATGTACAATGAAGGGGAATTAGAAATTTTTCGTTTTTATCTTTGAATGATTTTTTCACTTATGTTCTGCCACATTGTTAAATTAATATCATTCGCAACGTATGTGAGAAATCTTATTGGAGGTATGTTTATAATATGATAGGAATGATTACAGGAAGTATAAATTCCGATGATTTAGAACTTTTTAATTAACTACTAGCAGGGGTGTTCCGAGGTATTTTGGCGCTCCGGTCGAGAAATCGCTCCAGCGCCCCTTCCGTAAAGCTTTGTCAACATATTTTTAAAAGAACTTGTTCGTTTATTCATTGCTCCATGAAATAATTGATAATGAAAAGGAAAATTAATTTCGTCTAGATTCCTGCCTGTTCTGCGATATAAATTGGTATCCAACACCTATCCATTCGTAAGTAATATATAGATAGATGATCTGGTTAGCGCCCCCAATACTTCGGTGCCCTGGGCAGCTGCCCGGCTCGCCCATAGCTCGGACCGGCCCTGCCTACTAACGTAGGACATTACTCATCCCTACCCGTCATTTCTGTTGAGCAATTACACTAGTATGAGAATACATACCATCGGAATTGGGATCAAATTGAAGGTGTAATGAGCCAAAAAAGAACTTACTGTTGAATTATAAATTACACACGCAAAAAATAAATTTGCTTTGCATATCAATTGGAGCTGTATGATGAATCATCGATTGTAGATTCTAAAAAGAACCGCTGAGGCTATTTTGTAGCTGAAACGCCCATCTTGTTTACTCAAACGTTTCATGGCTATTAAAGTTATATTGACCGTCCATTGATTTAGGCCATAAAGCGAGATCGGTAATTCATTTTTGAATGTATTTGTAAAAAGATGAATGTCAAGCATCATTAATCAATGACCGCTTCTGCCGCATTAATTTTTATTGTTGACCCGTCCATTACATTTATAATTTTAAAATGTCCGTCTGTCACTTTTTTCGGTTACTCCCAGATGGAATTGCGAGAACAAAATTGGGCACGCATTAATTATCGTAATTAAACGCATAAACATTTTTAAATCTCGGAACATAACTTGGGATCAACTATAGAGAATTTTCTCTTATTCTTTAATTAACACGGCATTTTCAATCTGAATCCTCAAACTAGCCAGAAACTCCGTTTTTAACATCTCTGCGGGCAAAAAAGCTGGAATGGGACATCTCGCCGCAGCCGACTCGCCGTGAGAACACTCGCCACGACCATCGCGACACAGACCCATCTCGCCGCAGACCCAACTCGGTAGATTTAAAACTTATTTGCATCTTTCAAGAGCAGTAAATACGCAGGAAAAGAAATTATAATTTTAATTAGTCCATATTTTTTTGTTAATATGAATTATATATGCCGCACTTGCTATGTTCGTTATTTTTCTGTAATTTGGAAGACATGCGGGCTTTAATTTTGTCTATGAAATATTTTTTTGTTTGAATTCAGAAAAATACTTGATTTCCAGGAATTATTGGTGATAAAGAGTTCTAATAAGAAACGTAACACATGTAAAACTGTGGTTGTCTTCTAAATTACAGAAAAATAACGAAGAAGAAAAGCTTGCATGCCAAAAGGCCGATTTTTACATGTTATCTTAAGGGGAATGCAAATCATCTCCTGGAGTCAAACCCTGGGCGTTTGTAGTACATTTTCCTTCAACACAGCATTTTTATATCTGAATAGATTATTTCTGCCAAATTTCAAGTTTATATCTGCCTATTTGATTGAGCTATTCGCACTTTAACGGCGAGTTCGCGGCGAGTTGGGTCTGCGGCGAGATGGGTCTTCATCGAGATGGTCGTGGCGAGTTATCTCGCAACGAGATGTCCTAGACTCCAAAAAACTGTTTCCTTTTACTGCCAATAAGATTAAAATCCGTTCCAAATTAAGCCAAAAAATTATTTTGGAATCCATAAAACCGAGATCTCCAGGCTTTTAAATGCGAAAAATTTAATTACCAAAACAACTTCCCGCATTGCGTCGCCTGGATTTGGTTTAAATTTAGCTATTTTTGCCACCAAAGGCGTTACTTTTCTTTTTTTTCGTTCAGTCTAATGTAAATCCAAAAGATAGTGTCATTTGCTATCGTATGCACGTCGTTAAAATGAACAAAATTATCCACAATGGCCTGCATTTGCTAAGTCTTGGTTCATCAATTTGACGACATTCAATGTAAATGCATATGATCTAATCTTTTCACATTCGTATATTTAAATTCATACGATAGATGAACACAAATTTCACGAGTAAAACGAATTTTATAACCTGGAAAATAATTCAACAGGGAATTATGAATAGAATCTATTTTCGGTGAATTACCATTGAATACGGCTGCTTTATAGCCGAAGTGCGCATCTGGTTTTTACTACCTTGTTTTGGTTATTGAATACACCTGAGACAAGTATTTCTAAGTGCTTGTTCTTGAAGTCTGATAAATACTTTCCGAGTTTGAGTCCTAATAGATAAAAATGCGCATTGCCGCTATCATTTATTGAATTTTATAAGAAACTTAAAATCGATTAATATGAATCATATAATTAGATCCGAGTTATATTATATCCTCGACAGAAGATTCGTGTGAAAAAGGGCTGACTGCATCCAAGGATTTTTAAAAAGGAATTTACTGTCTCGGAACGATTGCAAATGTCTACTTCGTAATTTGGTTTTTTCATTTTTATCCTTTTTTGTAGGATAAAAATTGTTGTTGTTTATTTAAAAGAAGAGACCCCAACATACTGGAATCACTGTTTGATGAGGTGGAAATTAACAAAATTATAACTGCATTCAAAATGGAAATATGTCACGTTATACATGGTGTTTTCGAGTTCTATTTACACTTTGAACATAGAGAAAAAAATAGAACAAAACTTTTTTAAGAAATTTTACTAATGAAATTTGTACATGAAAATATGTCATTTTGAAATGTTAAAACCAGAAACTGAAAGTAAGCTCATTATGTTTTGAAAATTGTGTCCTCCAAGTGACGACCATTTCGGCGCAGGCACTCTTGAAGCCTCTCCTCGAAGTTCAACATCACCTGCTGAACCATGTGTCGTGGGATAGCCAACACTTCTCGTCGTATAGCCTCCTTCAGTTCTGGCAAAGTTCGCGGTTTGTTTATGTAAACTTTCGCCTTCAAGTATCCCCAGAGAAAGTAATCACATGGGGATAGGTCAGGTGAACGATGTGGCCAGGAAATGTCTCCCCGCAATGAAATGAGGTGTTCCGGAAACAAGCGACGTAATTCAGCCATTGCTGCTCTTGAAGTGTGGGTAGTTGCCCCATCTTGTTGAAACCACATGCGACGAATATTGATGCATCGTCTTCGTAGCTCGGATACAAGAAAAATGTGAACCATTTCAAGATAACGGTCAGAGTTAACAGTGACCGCTACACCATAAGCGTCCTCGAAAAAATAAGGGCCAATAACTCCGAAGTTACCGACGGCACACCATGTAGTCACCCGCTCACTATGTAACGGTCGCTCATGAATTTGGCGTGGATTTTCCGACGACCAGTATCTAAAGTTTTGCTTGTTAACAAAACCAGACAAGTGGAAGTGGGCTTCATCGCTTGTTAAGATAATCACATCTTCCGCTAACACTTCAAGCATTCGTTCGGCAAACTCTCGTCTGGCAGCATAATCACACGGCAGCAATTGTTGAGTGACCATAATTTTGTAGGGGTGGAAACTTAGGTCCATGTTTAAAATTCTGCGAACGGACGAGAGCGACATATTGAGCGCAGCTGCTTGCTTACGCAACGATCGCCGTGGGCTTGCCTCCACTGCTTGGCGAACCCATTCCACATTTTCTGGGGTGCGGACGGCCCATGGTAGTCCTGGTGGTTTCTTCATTGCTGGACCAGTTTTTCTGAAGGTGTTTACCCATTTCAATATTGTGGGCCTTGAAGGAACACGACCGTGACGACCAAAATTGAAGTGTGTCCGGAATCTTCTTTGCGCGACTGTAGCAGAATCACCACTTTTAAAATATGCCTCTACGGCAAATGCACGTTGCTCCTCACTCCACCGTTCCATGGTGGCAACTGAATGGCAAGGTTAGGCGGACACAATGAGACCCTCCCCACCATCCTACGTCACCCCCTCCAACTGAGCGCCTCTCTAAAAGTGTATATAGAACTCGGAAACACCCCAGCAGACAGAGAATTGGCGCCCGCGTTTGACCTGGTGATGCCTTCTGGACCAGCATTCAACGTAGTGGCACCCGCGTTAGACCGCTAATATGGTGACAAAGTACCAATGACTAATTTTTTCAGTGTAAATATATGTTGAGCATTAAAAACTCTCTTCATATTGCCGTTAATACGTATTGTTGGAGATTTTATTCACTGTTTTTCCTCGTCCTAATCTCCAATAAGAATTTTGGAGAGAAAATTCTGCCTTGAACAGGAGGTCAAGGACCAGGAGGGTCTTCCACTTGTCAGGCAGATATTCAACCACTGAACTACCTACTAGTCTCAATCGGAAGTTCAGTGGTTTAGTATTCGCCCGGTAAGTGAAAGAACCGGATTTGATAGCTGAATTTTTTTCCAAAAATGTTCATAATGGAGCGTATGCCTCATGCGTAGAATTTATCAACACAAACCATTGCGGCCTATCTCCAATGTCAAAATAACTTTAAATGTTAACTTTCATCTATACATATAATTAACTCTCCGCGAGCAATAGATTAAACTGACTCTATTCACAATTTTCGAATAAATGTTCAGAAAATACATTTTAAGAATTGAAAATATACCATTCTAATGATACTAATTGAAGACTTCTTAGTGAATCAGTAAGCCGACAGCGAATCAGCATAACGGCCCCTTTATAAATTCTTTAATAATTTTTTCTTCATTTTAATTGCTTAATTTAAACATCTCTTGATAACTTCCCGAACTCATTCAGAATTACGTGGTATTAATCACGAATCCGACTTAAGTCATTAGGATTTTCTCCCATTTTTTGCCCATATTGAGATTTTTCTTTCGTGCTTCTAGTAATTATTCTTCGTCATGAAATCCCGTGTAGTGGAATAAATTCCATATTTACGATTTTCAATTAACGATATTGAGATTTTATAGATAAGAGATCGAAAACATTTTAAGAGATTGAAGAACTTCAATTGACACAATTAAATCCTCCAAACGTTTTTTTTAGAATGACCATTATAAACAAGTTCCGCCATCTGAATTTCTTGGCATAAACTATTTACGTCCGGGAAATAATTTGTCACCGTTCATTTCTTTTGCATAAAGAATTTTTCCCTGTGCAAATTTCTCCCTTTGATGTTAATCTCACGTTTTAAAATATTTAACAGCACTGTTCGTACGATCTCCATCTTACCACTCGTTTACTCGTCCCAATACTATCGTTACATAGCTCGTTTACCGAATAATAAAATTTAATTACAGCTCCTCTCCTAATGCTGGAATTGATTTTTATTTTCATTGCTTACATCATAATTATTTTAAAGAACTCTTAATAAGTACATCTGTTTTACTTTCCGTTCCAAATGGTTTCCGGTATTCTCCAATTAATTTGCCAGCCTTTCTCCATTCCCATGCATTCACAATGACCTCTTTTGAGCTACGTTTCAATTTAATTCGACAAAAGCGTCCATGTCGCGGTTTTTCATCGATGTAATTGATAACTTCCGTTTTTTTCATGTCCCATTTTCGTCCTTCCGTTCGTCCGCTGGAAGGGTTTTTCATTTTATTGACGGCCTTCCGGACGCCATTTCCCACCCTACAGGCTTGGTGCCCGCGCAATCGCACAGCCGATTTTCATTCGAATTACATCGCTATTATAAATAATGGAGTTCTTTTTATGTGACGTGACCGTCCCCCGACGGATGAAACAGCTGATTTAGCGGTTACAGTTTTCGGGACGATGATTGCTGTTTTCAGCGCATTTGCTCTCGTTAACACCGATCGTCGCTTCATTCGACCTTCCCTGTTTTTATTACATGTTGGCAATGTTTACCTTCTGCCTCCCTTATCGCCAGTCTGGCAATAACTCTCTCCTCTCTTTCACTCTTTGCCCTCAATCTAGAGTCCAAAATGGTCGGCGCGATCTTGGCGCTAGCTAACTGGCTGCAAGGGTGTGTGAAATGGCGTTAAAGGTTATGGAAGGAGGTATTTTTTAAGGGTCCTCAAGATATGCATGTAGCTTCTCTAATCCAGATAGACCACTAGAGCTAAGCGGATTGCACGCAGCAAGGGGGACAAAAGCTAAACGAGGAGAAGATGATCGGGCGCACTACTAACCTTCCTCATCGCCTTTTCAGCCGAGTCTCCATCGGTCTCCGCCTCCTCCTCCTCACGTTCTGCCTACATCGATCCCTCCTCCGCCCCCTCGAGACCTTTCGTCCTATCCATCTTCCCGAAAATAACCCATCTCTCTCTCTCTCTATCCTATTTCTCCGCACTCAGACGCAATTACGCACCATTCGCGTTCCTGTTGCATTTCCCTTAGTCCTCGCAAAGGTGAAAGCTAACAGTTGAGATTTTATCACGAAGCAAATGACGAATATTTTGTAAAAACAACATCTAAAGAGAAAGCTTGGATAGTTTCATATAATAATTAACCTAAATTTTTCATTAAGCTTCCAGTTTTTTCTAGGATATTTGTTTTAATGAAGCGCGTGCGTCAATTAAAAATGTTCGCTATCAGATAGTCTTTCGCTAATTTTGGGTTAAGGTCATCTACCAAATGAATGCACGTATTGCTCTATAGATATTTTTTATTTTTTTCATTATAAATCTCCGACTCTGTTTCGAAAGTAATATTACTAAACATTGTTGCTATACCTCGGCTTATACGAGCGCTTTTATCGTGTAAGTTTATAGGAGTTCGTTATTATTATATATATATATATATATATATATATATATATATATATATATATATATATTATTTGTGATAGAAACTCTATTTAAATAATTCAGTGCTCTAATTTGTTTCTTGAAATACATTTCTGCAACGGCACAGAAAATGATACCTCGTCGCTCCATAATAAATGTATCTTAATACTAGTGCTTAAGATCGAAGAAAATAATTTTTCACCAAAATTACTTTGAAATTTTTAATTATATTGGTTTTTTTATTACGACATTCGATGCAAATATTCCAATCGTGCGCTCGTTTTATATTCTCATCAAAAGTACTAAAAATAGTAGAGCTTTACCTTTTCCCTAAATCAGAACCGCTTTGTACACTAGCTATCATTGCTCTTGAGGACTCGAGGGTTCCTGAATTGGACTTTTGACATTTCCCTCCAAAGACGTTCCCAAGGAAATAAAATTGGTCCTCCGTTTCCTTCCGCTTGATTCGTATTTATAACATCCTTATCCGAATGACCGAACTAACGAAGTGACTAAAGGGACGGTTTTCGTCGGTAGGTATAACTTCCCTGCGAGACAGAATTAAATAAAAATAGGAAAGAGACCTTCATCCGAAATAACTTGCTATAGGTTTCCCATCGCAACATTTGCTTCTTTAACATTTTCTTCCTATGCGAAACTAAAGAAAAAAATAAGAACGTCGGTTAGGTTCAACGTTTACCTATCTATAAATGTTTATTTGTGCAAATGCACTGTTCTGTAAATAATTTGAAAATTGCAGCTTCCTAGCTCACCCCGTAGAACCTAAAAAATTATTAAACTTTAATGTTCAAATGGGGTTAAAACAACCCCTAAAAATTAACAATTTTAAAATTTTCGATTTTTATAGTTGGTTATGAGAAAAGTTCTATAATCTTGCAAAATTTCAGCTTCCTAAACTTATTAGATTGGTCTACACACTAGATTACGTTTTCCCATGCTAACTTATGGGAGATATTCCGGGGTCTCTGGAGTCGAACCCAAGACACTGTAAGCAAAAGTAACAATAATTCCTAATAGATATTGCGGCCATCTAGCAACACTGATAATTTCATTTTTCTAGTTTACCGGTAAGTGCCCATAATTAATTTACAAAAATGGCGCAATGCTTTTCTTATGGGAAAAAACGCAACTTTCGGAATTTCTGGAGTCGAACTCATGCCACTTAGGTAAGAATTCTCATTTTATCTGTAAGTTTCTCTATTATATCTACAAAAACTGAAACTTTGAGCTCTCTAGCTCTTGTAGTTTGGGCTGGACATTAGTATCCTCCTGTTATATCCTCCTCTGTAAGAGTCGTCGATATATAATGATATATATCTTTTTTATAATGAGAAATACAATTAAATTCTATATTAAATAAAGCCCGCGTAGTACAAGTTTCCGTCAATTACCTAATGAAATTTTCTCTGTTTATTATACTCACAATAGCTCCCATTTGACTAATTCTTTTTTTCCCGTTTAATAAAAGAATAATTGCTTCTGAATTCTTCGTAATTGCTTTATTAGTATTCGTAGCCATCTTATCGTTCTGTTTTCCTCATTTACCTTTTGAACATCACAGCCTATTACGAAGTATTAATTATTCGTTCCCATTCTAATATTTATTCTTTCGTCTCACCTGCTTGTAAATCGGGGGATAAGATCCCATTTTCATGAAAAGATAAAATACGTTGGATTTTGAAGAATCTAATTATTTAATGAAACCCTATGATGAAATTCGCAGGATGGGTTGTGAGAGAGATAAGAGCTCAGGTATAAAGAAGTGCAGTACTCAATAATGAGGTCAGGTTCAACCCTGTGGAATTTACTCATCATGAAAAAAAGAACTTAGTTACTTCCACAAATTTTAAATTTGTGGAAGTAACTAAGTTCTTTTTCTCATGAAGTGCAGTATTCTCTTGCTTTAAATATTAGATAAAAATTTTCAAATTACAAACCATGACGCTATTATATTTTTAATTTAATCGTAGCAAAAGTCATCATTTTTAAAGTTACAAGGTGATTCATTATATCATTATGTTTAATTTAAACAGAGTGGCGAAAAAATACACCTCTTGTATAAATGAACCGGTTACACAAGTATATAAGGTCTGATTTTTACTAAAATATAATTCAGGGATAGCAATATGAACTAAAGCTGAAATCTTTTCCTCAACCTTACTTCAAGAGGCTGTTTCAAATTGAAATATTCCACGGCAAATTAAGAATAACGATTTTTAGCGGTATTATATATTTATGTGATCAAAAATCAATTTAGGGAATTTATCAAGATTTAGCTCCTGAAATATTTTTCAAAGAGGTCACCTGCCTTTGCGACTCAGCTGTCTAGATCAAATGTTGCCGCAAGAACGGTCGATTGTATCCATCATTATTGCTTGTTTAAATCCAGATGTAATATGCTTTTGGTTATTTTGACCACCGTAAAAATAATAAAATGAATTTCAATCCACTTACCACCCTATGAACGAAGCATATCACCAAACTCGTTTCAATTTTAATGAAATTTATTCCCGCCATCACGTCGCGTGTACCTCTCGCCCGAAATCACTTACTTCCCCGCCCTTGTCGCCAAAATGCCTTACCTCCCCCCCTTCCGCCCCACCCACCGCGCACTCTAAACTTCCCTCATCGCTTCCCACTCATTTCCCATGTTACCTCCCACCAGATATTTTGTCCACGAAATGGTTAGCACCCGCACCATCCCCTTCCGCATCCCATACGACCGACACTGCGTTTACCGCCAAATCACCCGAGTTGCCAGAGCAATGAAAAATATCTCTCGGCAAAAACCTCCTTTTTTCCCGTCCTTCGCCTTCCAGAAACCCCAAAACCTCGCACGCATCGCATCTCAAGCCAAAACCGTTTTATGCCACGGAACTCCTCTTCCTCCGCTACACCACTCATCCACCAACTCCGCTCCCGACATCTCGCCCTCGCACGAACACACCTACGCCTTATCCTCCCGCCTCCCACTCCGATCCTCTCTCTCCCTTCGCCCTCCTCACCGTCCACAACTTCCGCCCCCGCGAACTTCCCTTATCTCATTCTCCTGACATTCCCTTCTCCCTCGCTCTTCATACATGGCCTCTCGAATAAGGACCGAGAAGGATCCAAAACCCCCTCCTCTCCTCCCGCCAACTCACCCATTCTGAAGCCTTCCGCCTGCCCGAATGCTTCTGCCGACACTCCGGTGAATCCCGTCTTTGAGAGACAGGTAGTCAGAAAGGCGAGCGATGTGACTGATTTTAGGAGGCGAAGACGTTCAAATCTGCACGGGTCACCGAATTCGAACTTTAAAAACGTTCGTATGGCGCGCAATTTAATTAGAATTTCCCCGGAGGCGAAATTGGCGAGATTTGAATAATCCTCCTGAACAGAAAAGTGGCATCCGGGAACTCGCGTAAATGGATGTTTGATTAGGATGTCGAGTTAATCGCTAAGATTCGATTGTTTTACCGCGAGGAGGATTTACTAAATGATGCATATCGTAATATTACAAAATTCGAAAATATCAAAACTTAAAACTTTTATGGATGTATCACAAATTTTAATTTTTGGTCAAAATTTCTTATTCTACGGAGTTTCAACAGTGTAAAAAAAAACAATATTTTTTAAATGGTATACAACATTTTCAAACGTGAGAGGGAACACGAGACACCTTGTCATTCTTTTTGTACCAAATTTACCCGGCAAGTGTACATTCCTTTTTTCTAATTCTTACTTTTTAAAATAGAGACAAAAATGCTCTTTATGTTAAAGTTTTCAATACATAGTTAACCTTTCGAAAGATCGTATTTCACTTAGGATTGCTCGTCTTAGGATAAATCCTATTCTTTCAGCTACTCTTCTAAATTTATCTAAGTGACTTCGAACGCAATGGCTCAACGCCATTATTTTACAAGCACCAGGATCTAATGGTAAATCCGCTTCAGAAACTACGTCCTGTCGAGCGATTGCTAAGAACGTGATCCTTTGCCGAGACACAAAAACAGACTGCCATACTGTCGGAGATAACGTTTTTAGATAAGAACCGCTGCACAGTGTCAATCAACGTCACGTATTTCTGCGACACTGCGTTGCTATTTTTACGTGTCCATGTTTTTATATCGAATTAATTAGTCAATAAAACTCACCGTGTGAAGTCAAGTGCGAGAGGCACCATTAATAACGGAGGCTTTCAACGCAAAAAATATTCGCTGAAGTGGCCAGACTTCCAGAATTCGACTTCTTGCGGCGTATGGTAATTTCTTGGATTGTATATTAGTATTCCGATCATGTGTTCCGCAATAACCACTAAATAATTCCACTAATTCAATAGATACTATTTCTTTGTAATTAGGTCCACTGATTTACCGTATTTACTCTCGTAATTGCCCCGCCTGTATTATTAGGAGGAAATATTATAAAATATTATTTTTCTGATATGGCAACTTTCATACGATAGGGGAATACCGCGTATTTGCCCCACCCTATTTTTAGTGTAAAAATATCGTGCGAAAAAGTGGGGCAATTATGCGAGTAAATACATTATTTAATATTTGTAATTCTTTTATATGATCGATCTGCTCAGTTCAATTTTCACAAGATTTCGAACCGTTCAACAGTAATTCAAATAATAATTATATTCATACTTTTACCTCTTCTTCTCTTTGAAAGTGGCGAACTTATGTTTTGCTAGAAACATTTTTTGTGTTTTAAACCCGCAATAGTTTCCGAAATTCGGTCGCTTATAATTGTGAGTAGATAAATCTAATTATGAGATGTCGAGAAGTTGATTTGGTTTATAGCATATATAGTTCATCAATATTATACGATAAAAATATATATTTTATATATATCCGTAGCTGCTTAATATTTCACTAATTCCGAAATAAAATTATAATCGTCTTAAGATGGCAAAGAGCTGACATAATCCTACCAGTATAATACTGCTACAATAAATAAATCCATTTTTCAATTAAAAAGATGTCGCTATCGACGCTGTGTAAACTCCATCCCGAATCAACAGCTAATTCCCAGTTTATTAACACAGCTACTCCGTTTTATATTGATTGGCTCGACTTCGCAACAGTCATCTAAAAACGCAAGTGGCTTGACATGGCAATCCGCCATCCAATGCCTTAGTGAGATCGCGTTCTGGAAACACCATCACCATAACATTCGCCAGTGTCTCAACGCGAAATATCTCGTTACAGTGGCTAACATTCTAGCTACTTTCTCGTACCAACTGGGATGCATAAGTGGTGAAAGGCTATCTCTTTAAAACGCTGCGCTGACGCACGATACTTTTTTTTATTTCGGATGCTCTTCTACTACGTAAAATTACGCGTTTTATCTCGCTTTTTTATTCAGTTCCCAAAAGTTTTCTCAAATCTACTTTCAGGAGTCCTTTTTTCGAGATTGTTTCTCTCCTCCTACGTGGAGTCACTCAAATAAATTTCTTTGCTCTTCCCAGAAAAGGCAGACGTCTAAAAAAAGCCTTAATGGTCTCGATCCCCATTTAAATTTCTCGTCGCATCTTTTAACCTCGAAATGTTGGCACATTTTTTCGTGCTTTTTTTTCGTGAAAGTTAAACTTTCTAACCGATCTCGTTACTTCGATGAAACAATCAACTCTTCTTAAACTACAATAATAAAGCGTCTGTAAATTCACAACAATCGAATAAAAGCTTCAGCAATAGAATCGTCGCATCATAGGCATACGTCTAGGGTATACATCACTCTGAGAAAGGTGAGATAATTATCCAAATCAAACGTTTATTTTTGGGCAGGTACCGCTGTGACAGCCTCGCAAACTGGCGCCATTCAAATTAAAACCCAAGGTCGAAGGGGGACAGCCCGAATGTCTCCTCTATATACCTACCTGAGAGAAGACTCGAGTAAAACGTGAGGGGAATAATTTTTCCCGATCCTCCTCCTTCCATTGCTCTTAACGCTCGAAAAAGTAACATTTATTACCGAACCGTTTTGTTTGGGCTCTGGTAAATGGAAGAGAGAGACGGCGAACATTGTTTCGAGAAGTAAAAAAAAGACTCCTACGTTTTAACAAATTGCCTCTTCGGACGCAAAGAAAACTCTCGGTGCTCCGAGAGGAAAAACTATTTGAATAAACCACCCTCGTTTCTTCCAGTACTCTTTCTTTCTTTCTTTCTTTCTTTCTATCTTTCTTTCCCCTTTCTTTTCACGTATACAGGGACACACTTCTCCTTCCAATCTTCTCTCTTGTCACATCGTGGCCACAACCTCCCCTCCGTCTCTCTCCCTATCCTCTCTTCCCATCTCTCTCTTTCCCCATCCTCCAACTCCTCCCCATCCCCTCCTCAACTCTCCATCCCTCACGCCGTCAACCCACTTCCTCCTCCTCCTCCTTCTTCCCCGCCTTCCTCCCAATCCGGCTATTCCCAGCGTGAGTGCGTGTGGCGAGGAGGAGAGTCGATTCGACGGCGGGGAGTGGAAGGTGGATGCGGCACGGGCACGCGCCGAGGAGGAAGGATCTCGACGAGCCCACGGCCGTGCGCCCTCGGGGGGGAGAGACGAGAACCGGGGCGGAGATCGCGTAGGGACTGCGTGCGATGGCGGAGGAGGAGGCGGGAAGATGATTATATAGGAAGCGAGGAGGCCGAAGTGGAGGCATTGCGGCGAAAAGCACGGAGTGTCCGAGATGGAAGCGTCGTTGTCGCCCCTTTGGAGGGAGGCTTTTCAATGGTCGGATTCGACCGTCGTGCTCCGCTCCTGGGATGTACCTCGCGTGGAAAAACTCTTGCTCCCGCATCTCTCGTCCCGTGCGAACGTGTGTGTGCCGTCCTCCCAAATGACAGCTACACTCTATAATAAGAATTTTCGAATGGCTGACGAAACCATCTCTCCACCCCCTCCTCCCTCGGGACAGCATTTGACTCGGGGCATCATCAACGTTTCACCCACTCGTTCAAATTTTATTATTTTTGCTGTCGCGCTTTAAGTTTTTTTGAGAGTCCTCCGGAGACTTGTATAATATCCCGTGAAATTTTTTTAAAAAATGTAAACGCCGCGTGTCATTCATGGAATTATATCCGGTGGTAAAATAATAACTCCGTCGTTACTCTATGAATGACGTGACGTGACGTGATAAGTGCAAATTCCCGCGTTCTATCTATGAGAACTGTTCGTTCGTCGTCCGATGACAGGCTTCGTAGGTATTTGTGGAAGCAATTATTTCGTAACTAAAAAATAGCCGTGGCAAATATAAATAACATAATCAAGATGAATCCGAAAAAAGGTGTTACTAAAACACTAGGGTTAATCTTGGCGCAGGAAATGAAAACTCGACAGTGCTGGAGTGGTTCCAGGGTCAGGAAGTGTTTCTATTTAAATTGTAAAAAAAAATTAAATATAGAGAGAAAAATTGGTTGTTGACGGGGATATTCGCGCCATCTTATCGGAATCTAGGCATGTTTTTGTTCCTAAAAAATACGTTTAACCATAAAAATAAGTCCAAGTAGCAATATCCTCAAATAGTATATTAAGCGGCGAATACGGTTGTTCAACATAACAAAGGTTGTGCGAGCAAGTTTTTAGGCAAGACTTTTATATTGCTTTGGCAGCCATAAATGCTTGTTATAACCCGGAAAGAATGTTACAATTGAATAAAGAAAAGGTGGAAATAATCGTATCATTAATTCCGTATACACCTTGAATAAAATGAAATTTTGTCTAAGAGGTTTTTAAGTTTGATGAACTATAACAGAGAATCGTTACGATCGTAATGATTCTTTAAAAAAAACTTGATAGGTTTTCCGATTAAATGTTTTTGCCCTTGGATTCATAGAAACGACATGCTTATTTCATCGTGACTCAAAACGCTCCCTTAAATCTCAGAGTCATAAAATAACGGAGGATCTAAAATTTAGTTGGAGGACGTCATTCCGGTTAACTAAATATTTATTTCTCTCGCGAAGAAAAGTAATAAAACAAAATCAAGCTCCACGTAAAAGAGAGCAAGAGAGAAACGGCTGTATCGACTGCCAAGCACGTAATCCCATTAAGATCGCTGCGAATTATTCCGTAACGGCTGCCCACCGGAGTAACGGCGTTTCCTCTTTATTTTTTACGCCTCTCGGATTTCATTTCGCGCCATCCATTTCCGCCAATCAATTTGACCAATTTCGACGCGGGTGCAATAAAAGCCACTTAGCAATAGAGGGAAATTGATATGTGCCAAAAGAAATCCATTCAACTGGAGAAGGTTCCAAGGTATAAACGGAAGGATCGGAGCTTTATGGATAAGAGGGTAAAAGAGAGAGAAAGTAGAGGATGTGAGAAGCAATGAAAGAGAAGAAAGAAGGGGATAGGGAAAAGCTTAGGTGGTGGTGTGGGAATTTAGGATGGAGCTAAGATTTCAGAGGCGGACTGAGAAAGAGGGAGGATGTAGAGAGAGAGAGAGGGGGGGGGAAGAGAGCGAGAAAAACTGTGGAGAAAGGGAGAGAAAAAATATGGAGAGGAAAAGCTGAGGTGTATATACGAAGGGATATGTACGAGAAAGGACAAAAAGAGAGTAGCCACGAGGGAGAGAGAGAGAGAGACAGAAAGATGGCGCGCAGAATTTATTTTTCCAGAAATAAAAAAGAAAAAACGCAAAGCGGCTTAGACGCGTTCCCTCATTACGCTTTCGTCTCCTTATCCTCCGAGACAAGCCGTGCACGCCAAAACGTGTCGCCTTTATTTTCTCTCTCGGATAACCAGCCGCGTTATTTTTTTTTCCTGTAATTTAATTTGTCACGTGACGCTTTACGGACGGATTCCCGAGGTTTTGAGGCTTTTCCTTCCAAATTAAGTCCTTTTTTACGGCGCTGCGGGAGGGAGGGAAAAAAATCAAAGGTAAATTCGGGAGAGGCGTCGTCTCTAATGACGGATGTCCTCTCTCTCTCTCTCTTTTCCTATAGACACCTTTTCCCCGGTGCGAAAACACGATCCCAAGGAATCGAGTTATAAGGACGAGACGAGATTTTTGAAGGATTTCTTTTGTTTTTCACGTGGCTCGCGAGTCCGATTTTGAAGGACCGCTCCATCCCTTTTGTCTTTTGACGCGCGACCGGGTTTGGAGGTTACGGAGGGGGTGGTCGGCATTCACGGCCTGCCTTTGAGGTACACGCACGTGGCGGAGAGTTTTATGGGGTGAAGGAAGGGTGGAAAGGGAAAGGTGGGTGGCCGGGAAAGTTGCGCTATCGAGTATTGCGGGGCGTCTAAAGCGAGTGGAAGGAATTAAAAGGAAGAGGGAGGGCCGTAACTAAGAGAGAGAGGGATAGAGAGAGGGATAGAGGGAGGGATAGAGGGAGGGAAAACCAAGAATAATCCACCGCCGGGAAGAGAAACAGGTCACAGCTTTGCCCGTAAAAACTACAGCTGTCCCTCTCTGACCGCAGTATCTCTTTAACCTTAACTTTTTCCTCCCTAGCTTCCTTTCCTTTACCTCCGACTTGCCTCTCTCCCGTTTCTCTTTCTTCCTTCCTACTTCCCTCCTTGTTTCAGTCCCAACCAAATGTCCTCCTGACCCCCAGCATCCTGTTTTTCCTGTTTCATCGCAAGCTCCCTCTCGCTCGCCTCGAATCCTTTCCTTCTCCTCCCTCGTCTAGTCTCTTCTTCTAACCGATTCGACTTCGTCTATCTACGAGTAATTTTAGAGCGCCGTAAACAAATAAGAACTTCTCGCAAGAACGAAGCCTAAACGGTATTGCGTCTAGGAATATCGGCAATCGTCCTCTCTCCTTCTCTAGCCTATTCTCTCTCTTATCCATACAGCTACGAAACATTTAATGGGAAAAGTTAATAAACGAGATAATTGAAAACGAATCGGTTTTAGGGATATTTAGTAACGTTTAATTTAGCTGCGGCAGCTTTTATTCGTAGCATAATTATTTTATTAAATAAAATGATGAAGTGATTCTCGTTGAAAATAATTCTCAAATTTCACGTCAGGTTTTATTGTATCCTGTATTGGGCACGAAATATCTACGATTGGGTATTTTTTCGGCGTTAATCACATGTATGATAGCATACTCAAATATTTGGTAGCATGCGTTTATCCGAAGAATTAATTTTCTTTTTAATAGTTTGCCATGCCTTAAACATTTATGTAATTGTTTGTGATTTATGTTCGCTTGCTGTAAATATAGGTATGTTTATCAGATAAACGAAGTCTTTAAAATACCAGGAATTAGATATAATATCCTGAAGGGTATATTATAATCATTGAACTTAACGTTATAGTTCACGTACATACTTAATAATCATAAAAGATTACATAAGCTGACACAATCAAATTTTTTACATTCTCCGATTTCAAAATACGATAAAAATTTGTAATCCACGCCAAAACTTTCGTCGAACTTACCTTTATCCAAATTTTGCAATAAAAAATTTTAGTTTCGAATTACCTCAACCCGACCCATTTCCATTCCGCCGCATTTCCACCACATCACGCCTTGCCTATATACCCTCCGGACTCCCATCTCCCCTGTTCCACTCTCGCCGTTTCCAAATCGCTCCTCTCCTCCAAGAATCCGCCCACATCTTTTCCATCCCCTTCCATCCTCCTCGCCACTTCATCCCCGTGGATTTCCGAGAGAGGGATTTACGGCGGCTGCGATCCCAACCGCTAGGGATCAGAGAAGAAGAGTCGTCGGCATTGGAGGAGATCTCCAGGGAACAGTTTGAGGAAGAGTTTTGGGAGATAACTGGAGACGTTTTAGGAGCCACCTGAGTAGGCGGTGGGAATGGGTTTTAGAGAAAAGGACGTATCGGATGGTGAAAAAGAAGGGGGGAGGAGGAGGAAGCGTGTATGGAGGGGATATGGAGGAGGGAGAACAGGTGATATCTTCCCTAATGAAGAGGGGGGGAGGGGACTCTTTGACGGCGGCGTAGGCGCTGGGGCGCGATGAGCATCCAAGGTGATGTGAGGAAATCTTTTCAAATGGATTTAGGAATCGCTTTCATCAGTAACGAAGCATATTTGAGAACCAGTGCGAAGTTTATAATAATTAGGAGTAATTATAAATACATATTTTATTATTTTAAAACGTACTCCGGCTACATTGATGCGGGTGCATCAAGTGTTACTATATATGAAAACCCATCTCAGGCAAAGTGACATTCCCAAGGCAGCAGACCTGATAGCCTGGACGACGAGAGAGAGGTGGGAGCGAAGGAAAGGTTATCAAACGCATACGATATGCAGTCACTCGGAATGAAGGCCGAGATGACGTCCAAAGACAAGCGCGGTCGTCGCCATCTCCCAAATCTGTCCATTCAATTACATCCCTTACCTCACGGAAATGGAGAGAAAAAAATTCTGCCTCGTTACTCGATAAAAATAGCTGAAAATATTTACCGTCCGAAATTTTTTTAATTGCTTGCAATGTGAATTTAAAGGATTTAAGACCATTAAGTAAAAAATGATCGATCATTTTTCACTCATGATATCAACAAAAGGATGTAGACAGCAAATCTAACGAAAAATAATTGTTTAAAATGATTTTATCTCTAACTGTTTATATTCTCGTATCCATTTTTGAGTTGTCTTTTAGTGATATGTTTATTCACTATAATAACTAAAATAGGCATAAAAAATCGATGGATGCAGCCTTGACGTGGTGGAACTCCACATTCAGGAAAATGAATAAAATGTTTAGCAAAGAATCCACTTTAATATTAAAGTGGATTCTTTACTAAACATTTTACTCATTTTCCTAGGCATAAAAGGTTTTTCACGGTGAACATTACACAAAATTAATATTGAAAACGTGTAATTTTATGCAGATGCTGCTTATTATTATCGCTGATTGTTGCTCTCAGTCGGCTATTGTAATCAAAAGCGGAATTCTAAAACCAAATCTAGTTTAACTAAGTATACCGTTTATTTTTATCGGTCGCTTAATATTCTCAATTGAATTGAACTTAAAGTGACGGCTTATTCTCTCAAATGTAAGCTTAATTTTTCATTTCATTTCATGGATGATATAAAATTTGTAGCTATATAAATTTCAATAAGTAACGGACTAATTATCAACATTTCGCAACGAAACTATTTTGGCGAAAATTGCTCTCGGCAGAAAATGGAAAGAAATGCCGTACTCACCCGAATCTACGAAGGTATTTTTAGATTTTCGGAATTGAAAAAGTGAGGGCTATTTCTCATATTTTTCCATAATTTAATTAATAGTTTTCGTCCTCGAAACTTCATAGATCCAGCGATTTTCGAAGTTGAAATGCCTTGAACATATGGTTCTTGTAAGCAACGGGGTTTTTTATTCAATATGTAAACGCGGCATCTTGTCTGCTGGTAATGGAAGACCTCTCCCTCTATTTCCTGTGATCTTTGGAAAGTACCCAGCACCTTTTAAGATAATATCGTTTTAAGGTAATCAATGACAGTTAATAATAATTACATTTATAAGAATAATTCTAAAAGGAGCTCATCAATATTTTTTTCATTTAAATTTGTTTTTTTTTTAATTTTTTACATGAATTTTTTAGCGCCCTCTTCAATTCGAGTTCGCCTTCTATTGTGGTAATTATTGTATGTATTATTAAAACAGAAGAGTTCTTGAGACCAGTGGATGTCATTTTTAGAATTTGAATGTCAATGGATTAACTTATGGAGGAAGAGAGCAGACGAGGAAGAAACAATAAAATAAAAGGCCTCTATAAAGACATTTAATTATTTAAAAGAATAACAGCTCCGTGGACTTAGTAAATCGTTTAAAACATAAACTAAGATTTAAGGGGAACCTTTCATTTAAATTAGTTTGACTACTATTTTTATAAATGATAATAAAAGAAGGATCGAAATAAATTGCTGTAACTTGTTCCAACAAGGAAATTTTTCTTTTCGTTTTAAAAATTGCGTATCGGTAAATAAGTACCTTCTTGATGTGAAATCCTATGAAATATCTTATACATATAACAGTTTTATTAATTATTTCATTTTTTAACTTGAAACTATCTTATCGACGTTGTAAATTGACAATGCTTCGGTGGACTGGATTAAAGTTAAAATGGAAGTTATCAAGAGCTTCTGAGGAATCATATAAGTGAAAATCAATTCCAGATGAGGTTTATAAGGTTAAAATTTCAATATTATTTTTATAATCATAATTTGAGTTAAAAAATATTAATTTGAGTTAAAAAATATTAGAGTTAAAAATATGAATGTATGTTAAATATTATGAATCTCTTTTCAACCTCAGCTTCGGGGGACGCACATAACTTTTCCTATCCTTCCTGAGGCCCGTGAATTAGACTATGAAAAGTGTTTGATGGTGAAATTTAATACGGATAATAAATTCTTGGGTCATATTCAGGAGGTAAATAAAAATCACGCTTCTGTCGCAATATATCTCATAAAATATTACAAAATAATAATTCGAATTCGCGCAATTATTGATCGTGTCAGTTATAAAAATTAATAATGGAGTAACTGGTAACAAAAACTTCTCATGTAGATCCGCAGTAAATTTAATCCAATTACGAACGCATGTGTGCATGGCCCATCGTGACGCATTAGCTCATCTAATAAAGTAAAATTCCGTAATAATCCTGATAAATTTTCCACTTTCTGACGATGGAAAATTTTCACGAGTCCTGAATATGATTTTCTAAACCTTCCCATCCGACCATTTCACTCTCGCTCACATTTTGAGCAGCTAAGGGAATTACCTCTCGGAATATTAAAAGATACGCGGGTGTACGTCGAAATATTCCATGAGTATACGGCCGATAAAAGAATACGCTTGGTGATGCACGATCCTGCGTCACGCGTTTTTTTTAATAAGAGAAAAAAAAAACAAAATTCAATAAAAATTTCGAGTGCCATCCTTAGTATGTGTGTATGATGTAGCGACGAAAGATGACAGGAAAGGAAACGACGGATTCTAAAAGCAGTTCGAAACATAAATAAAACACATCGAATCGAAATTCTCCGGCTTCCCGTAGATAGAGAAAAAAATGGAGACGATACCGAAGATTGAGTTTGACTTTCCTTTATATATTTTCGTGGCGCATTTGTCAACAAACTTCAATATTCCTCGAGAGATGCTACACGGTATATTCTCTCCCTCTCTCCTCTTCTCTCATTTCTCTCCTCTCTCTCTCTCTCTCTCTCGATGAATCCCGAAAATTCCTACAATATCCCATTCCCTACTTTTCTATTTTCCCCCCGAGATGACAAAGTGTGAGCGAGTGTGGCAAACGTATGGGAGATCTGACCTTGACAAAACTATTCGCGTCAAAGGGAAGAGAACATCTGGAGGTGGGTGTGTGCGAGAGTGTGCGTGCTCGAATAAAGGCGGCAGCGAGAGACGAAGCAGAAGGGACGAAGGAAAAAAAGAGGAGATGTCGAAAAAGGAAAGCACAGACGGAGAAATGATGTGTCGGAATTCGGAAAGGATATCGGCAGCGAACACAAAAAAGTGTTTACATCCGCCAAAAGAAACCGAAAAAATGTGATAGAAATTGGTTGACCGGGAGAAGAAAATGGGAAAAGGAGATAGAAAAAGAGCGAGGAAAGAAGGAGCGAAGGGAGGGAGAGTGTGAGAGATGAAAGTGTCACAGAGCCACCTGCCGTGGAAGTCGGCTGGAGCGAAACTTTTTGGGGGAGAGCCGTGCTAAAGAGAGCAGAGAGAGAGTGGGAAGATGAAAGAGGGGAAGAGGGCGGTAAAATCTGTATCACGTGACTCTGTGTGTGAGTGTGTGTGTGTGGGCGAAATAGGAAGAGAAAGAGGCGAGGTCATAGGTGGACTATGGACAAAGACAAAAAGTTGTGTTCTGCCGCAAATCCTTCATCAAAAAATGAATCGGAAACGCGATAACGTGTCGGAAATCAAAGGATAAATACGTTTGGAAGCCAAAAGAGAGTCCTCTGTGGATAAGATACCATAAACTAAAAGTACCAAAAGAAGTCGGACACGCGACAGAGATGGATTAAATCAAAACTCGGAGATGACTAAGATAAAGATAGAGGCATGTATATGAGGAATGTGCAGCGATGTTTGTCTGATGGCTAGCTTTTCTCTTTGCTTACGACTTTCTGCAGTGTTATATTTATTTTTCGTTAACATTTACGATATGTTACATTCCCCATAAATATCTTCCGCCTTCGTTTAGAGAAAGGTCCGTGATTATTATAAGTCAAACCTAGTTCTCCACGTTTTCGCAATCTTCTTCATTTCTTGGTAACTCTCTTTCCAATACAAGTCGTCTGCTAGCTGAAGAATTTTCCTTCCTCTCTATTTCCTTCCAATTTTCCTTATAACACGTCTTTAAACATGCTCTCTTTCCTCAGGGTATGTCCGATCCAGTTCGCCTTCCTCCTTCTTAAAGTCTGTATAATCATTCGCTTTTCTCCTATTCTTTTTACATTTCCTCACTTTTCATCCCGTCCTTTTTATCTTCAGCATTCTTCTCCATGCTCACATTTCAAAGCTTTCCAGGTGCTTTATATTATTTTCATGTCATAAAATATGATTTTTCTGCTCCATATATGATTATGAATATACGTATAAATATTTATTTAATTATTTATTTCTTAATTTATTAAAACGTTTCTTTGTACATAGTTTCTCAATACTATGTATCTATCGAATTCACCGCCCTTGGTAAGTATGACAAAGTTGAGAGAAGACCCGTTTTGCGCGTTGCAAGAATGCCAAGAATTGTCTTTTAAAACTTTTGATGGAATTCGAGGTATTCATAATTCTTAAGGAATTTTAATGAATAGTCAAAAATGAAAGATAAAAATTTGTGCTCCGATACATTTCCTTCCTTTAACAAGTTTTGTAAAGTAATATGCATGGTTGAATTTAGAAAGAGAGGCTCTCCCAAATTAATGACATACCGCTGATTCATTAAGTCTTAAGGCGTATTCCTTTGAAGTCGCATCTCCAATATAAAGAAAACTTTACAAAATTAATTCGTTAATATTTACACACCATCCTTATTCTATACCAACGCTTCAAATGTTTACGAATTTACATTAAAAATCGTAATTCTAACTTATCGCTTGACCAACATCCAAATTCAATTTAACATTTTTTACTTGGAGGAAATAAAAATAATGAGAATTATTTAATTATGTTGTTTAACCTGGAACTTCTGAGGGGAAATTATGATCACATTGTAGCTAAGGTGCGATCTACAAGACCGCTATTGTTTGTTATTTTTATTTATTCATTAGCTGCATCTCTAATTGATTTTTTTTGTTCAGTAACATCATGAGGATTAAAATGTAATTAAAAGAAAAGAAACTTAATATTCGCTTCATTTATTTGTAAAACGTAAATAGGGGAAAGTAACGGAGTGATTTGGCAGTATAACTTAGGTTATGGCTCACAGACCGCACCTCAGTAATTTAAGGTTAAAACTCCTTATCGTTTCCAATGGCGTCGAGATAAAGGAAGAAAAGGCTATAACTAAGGACGACTTTTATCTAAGACTAAACCCACTCGTCTACTCCGAAGCGACTCTCTGAAATGAAGCCGAGTTAAGCCGTAATGATCCAAAAGTTATATTTTCGTCAAGCGCATATGGATAGCGAAACCCGTGAAATACGCCTCTCCATAAATCAAACGCGAAATCATTTTCCGCCAAGCCCCGTCTAAATAGCCACGCCTCACCTCCGCGCCAACCCCATCGATAATTTCCGCGCGCGCTCTCTCCTCCTCCCTTCCATCCCAATATTCCTCCCCCCTTCGCGGCATCACCGGACATTGCTCGAGTGTATCCGCCGTCACTGTTCTTCCCATTAAGGTCATTAGGAACCCATGCACTCCATCTCCTCCCATTCTCCGCTACTTATCTCTTTCATACATAAAAGGGACCTCGTTCCCGCCATCCTCGCGCTTATCCGTCTCCTCATCTGCACCACTCGTAACTCCCCCTGCCGCCGCCGCCACCGAACACACCAAAACGCAGATACCGACTGGTATAGTTCCCCTCTCGCGAAACCCACAGATGAGAGATAACAACGCCTCCATCGTCGCAGCCATCTCGGGGACCTATACTACTCATTTGACGTCTCTCTCTCTCTCTCTCTCTCTCTCTCTCTCTCTCTCTCTCTCTCTCTCTCTCTCTCTCTCACACACACACACACACTTCTATCGCAAAACTCGCTCTCTCCGCCACCTCACCTCTGTTCCACTCACCACAAAGTTTCCTCTCCCAGTCGTTAGATCTCTCTCTCTCTATCTCATTGCCAAGGGAACAGCACAACGGCCGCAAATAGAAGCCGTTCGGCAAACACCTCTCTCTCTCTACCTCCGAATACTCTCCCCTCTTACGTCTCTCCCTATCACTCTCTTCCCATCCATCTCACTCTCGACTCTTTTTCTCTCTTTCCTTGAATTTTCCTCTATTTACCTCACTCGCCCTTTTCTTTTGATTCCCCATTCTTTCACTGTCTCTCTAAATCTTTCTCACAATCTCTTTCTTTGCCTCTCTTTTTGTCTATTCACTTCATCTTTCTCATTGTCCTTTCTGCCTCTCCTTCTCTTTTTCCTTCCTTTCCTACCTTCCCCTCTCTCATTTTAATACTTTGATCTGTCCCCGTTTCGCTTTGCTAATATTCCATTCTTTTAACATTCTCTTTTTCTTCATTTTCTACGGACTATTTCTATACCTGTCTCCCCCTTTCTCTCTTTACCTCTTTCTTCATCAATTTTCTCCTTTCTTTCCTCCTCCTCCCATATCCCATTTATCTATCCTTTTCTCCTCTCTTTTCCATCTTTCTCTCTCTATCGCCTTCTACCGCATTTTCTCCACTTCTTTCTATAGCTTCAATACATACCAACAGAGGTAGATCGTTACCACGCGCACCGCAGTCCTTCCCCCGTTAAACTTATTTTCGCTAGAATCCCATCGCCTTTCTTTCTCCGTCCACTTTCCCGTTCTCTTCCTAACCTCCGACTCTTTTGAATCCCTCTCCTTAATCCCTCTATTATTCTACTTCCGTTTCCCTTCCCACGCTGACCTTTCTCCACGAACATATATCCTGGCCACATTTACTCTTCCTCTCCCTCCTTCCCTCTCCCCATAATTCTTCCTCGTAGGCGATCAAACGCAAAAATAAATTCGTACCTAACCTGCGACCTCCTCCCGCCTAACCTCTACCCTCTCTCGACCAAAAACTTTCTGGCTCGCCTCGCCTTTTGGACGCCAATTCTCTTGTATCCTGTTCCGAATGCGTGTCCCGTGTTTACAAGGCGGTAACAGAGAGAGAGAGGAGAGGAGATGGAGTCGCGCGGAGGGAGAATCGGAGAGAAACACAAACTCCCTCCTCCCCCCTCCCCCCCCCCCGCCCGGAATAACGGCATCCCGTCCGCCGCGGGCCAATTTGCGTGGAGATGTCGCGCATCGGAACCTTTAAAACCGAGCGTTTGCGGCGTCTGTCCCCGCCTCCCTGGAACAGCATCCTCCCCCCCCTCGGCATCGCCCCGCCTCCGAATGCCGTGGCAATGCGCCTGAGGACGTCGTCATAAGGGACGAGTTCCCTCCTCCTTCGATTCCATCCATCTCGTCGCCCTTCTGGAAATGTCGAGCGCCGCCGCTGATTGCCATTTGTGCGGATAAAAACGAGAATGCCACGGAGATAAATAGGCGGAGGTAACACGTGCCGCTTCTCTTGCTGACGCCGTAACGTTTAAAAGAGGTCTCCTCCGGTTTTGCGCAACGTCGACGACTCCGGACGGATAATGAAACGGGAAATTAAAAATGTCAAGGGGTTTTACGGCGGTCTCGCGATACGGTTTTTACGGCCACGTGTTGAGGGGAGACGGCAAGGGGTAAAAATTTGGCGCTTCGGTTTAAAAATAAAAATGATAAAAGATGTTTCTCGAAGCCGAATTACCAGGTTCCTAGTCGGAATGTCTCGTTGACGGTTTTAGTCGGACGCAAAGATTGGTAACCTTTCGAAAAAAAACCTCGCCTTGCAATTAATCCGATTGCGTTCGTTCGCGTTGTATTTCATCTTCGACCGATGGTTGTTTTTTGCATTGTTTTTAACCGGCTTCTCGGTGAGTGTACATTGCGAGCAGATATGCATCGGCAATTATGAGGAATATATCGATCAAATTCAGACTGTCGATATTGCCTTGGTATGGTACAAACAAACAATCGGATAGTGAATGCGATTACTCTGTGTAGTTGTAATTTTTGAACATGATATGGAGTCCGTTTATAGCCCGAAATTCGTTTTGACATTTTTCCTAAGTTAATAATTCGTCTCTCGAGATAAATCCAAGAACCGTGCATAATAATATATAAATTACTTACTGCTGATTAGTTATTTACCGGTAAAATAAAAATTTATGTGATGATATCTCAGCTTTTTAGTACCTTCAAAAGCGCATATTTCTCATGTTTAACATTTATATTTATTTTATTTTTACGCAACAATAAACTTAATATTCAAGTAAAATATCTATCAATACGTAATTTTAATAACCATACGTACCGGTGAATTAATTGGAAAGAAAGTAATAGTGTAAAAACTTTGATCTTCCAGCATTTTTATATTCATTCATTAAACGAAAGTGAATAATTAAGGAATGGCCATTTTTTTCAATTATTTCCATTAATTTAAAGTGAAGTCATGTATCTACATACCAATATATAAATAATTAAGCTAAGTATCGATATATTCTTTATATCGCGTAGGCGTCGTATAAATCTTATAAATTCGTCTCATATTTCAAAGCATGAGATTAAAAGTAAATAAGTTTGATACGACAATAGCACTACGATATTTGTAGCAGCGTAAATTTTAATTCCGTGTGTTGAATTTCTCTTGAAATGATAATTTCTATTCATTTATATTTAGTACCATCACCATTACTTTTAATATGCTTCAAATGTGAGGAAATATAATAATAAACAATATATACGAAAAGCTTCGAGAAAACTAATGACTAGATTGATATAAATTTTTACAATACATAATAATATGTTTTGTTCTACAAATATTAAAATAGACAAAAACAGAATAAAACCTAAAATGTAAACCTAACATTCTCTATCTGCGAGTTTGAATTTTGAGCACAAAGAGAGAAATCTCACCACGAAAAGAAAACATTTTCCCGATGCGTCACGTTAAAACGACATCCGTTCGTAAATAGGTCTTTTTATTTAAAACTAAATGGAAATAATATATAAAACAGAGAGTCCTCTAAGCGGTCATAATAAATCTCTCTTTTCCCAGTTCAGATCAGGGTGAAAACGAACAGATTTTGCCGCGGATAAATCGAAGCCTTCAAAAATTTTAAGTACGATTTGAAACGCGAGAAGATTACCGACATTGGATTCTTTTATTTTGACATTTGCGGACATAAACGTTATACATTTTTCCCTGTCTTTCATTTCCATAACCCACTTTCTTTCCTCTCGCACCCTCTCGAGACGCCGCAAACGACGGAATATTTTCCTCTGGGTTACGCGAAGCCGCTGAGTGGCTCGGTTCGTTACATCTGTGCGCGGGGCGGGACGTCAGTGTCACAACACTGCGGCGCGAACGCGGTCGGGAATCACTAAAAGATAGGGACTAGCACAGCGTAAAAGCTTTATGACACAATTTTAGACGGCGAGATACCAAACGGCATAGCTTATATAATAATAACACTTGTGGGTCGATCTGAGACAGGAAAGTTGTTCCCTCCATTCGGGGAACCCTTCAGCAATATTAGAGCAAAGTCACTGTGGTATTTACCATCACTATTTATGCGCGTGGTGTCAAAAATGTAAATGGAGAGCGTCAGTCATGATGGCAAAGAGAAAATATTTGTGCTTTCCGCGTCACATGCCACCGTCGGAATTGCTGGCGTAATTATAAATAGAAAAAACGTTTGACCAAGATATTATTCATGAGTTCAAATAGAAAAAATGAGCGGGAATGAAAATATATGATAAATAATTTTTAGCGTCATACTAGCTTGGCTTAAAAAGATTGTCTGGCCATAATTTTAAGAAACGAGTTATGAAATATTCTCAAAAAAAGCATTTAAAAATTGTAACCTAGTATCGGTGAATACCAGTGATGAAGGTTGTCTGGTAGGCGAAATAGTGTGTTTTTTACATTGTATGGTATTTTAGAGAAACCTGATATAAGTGCATGTTTTCCATTTTTATTTCTAAGAGATTATCTTATAATATTTAACCATAAGACTAGCTTGATAATTATCGATACAGATAAAAATAACCTATGCATCTTCCACGAAAATTATTAAATCACAACCGGTTTCGCTACGATCGTAGAATCATAAGGTGATGATGCTGCGATCGTAACAAAACCGGTCTTATTTTAATAAATAATTTTCGTGGAAGATATATAGGTTATTTTCATCTGTATCATGGGTAAATTCCACAAAGTGGGTCGTGAATTTATTAATGAGATGAAATAATTCTCTATTAAAAGAAATAATTTGTATCAAATTCACGTATCGATTTCATAATGGCCTCGCAGATCGTATAAATATTCTCCTGGAGCCTCAGGCGATCCATGGAGATGATTTTTCCCATCCCTGCACTAAATGCATACTTGGGAGAGCGCTTTTTATTTACTGTAACGCAAGATAAGCTTTTTAAAAAATCCTTTTACGAAAGTTTGTACCCGCGACAAACACTTGGTCTTAGAGCTTCTGATATGCGATATTTTCAAATCCTTGGTCCACGTCTTTGTTGACATCGATCACACATCTTCACATTATAGGTCAGGTTCCATTTGTTTAACGGAAATAATCTGACCTGCACCTCGTTTTGAAGAAAATTTCCTTTGATTCATTTCCCTTTTCCTTCCATAATTTCCTCCCGACCGCCATTCTTCCCTCACTTCCAATTTCCTTATATTTAACCTTTTCTTTCTCTCTCCCCATATTTACTATCCTCTACTCGTCCATTGCCCGTCCTCTCCCTTCTGCAAGCGACGCTCTTTTCACCCTCCTTTTCTCACCCTCCCTCCATCCTTCTCTTTTTTCAACTTCCTTCCCCGCTCTCCTATCGCTTTACAGTGCGTACATCATCCGTCTCCGCGCCCAAGGCCACTCATGTCTCGCACCTCGCCTCATTCTTTCGACAACAACGAAATGTTTTGCGTTGAGAGGTCACGTGGGAGTCAGCCGCTCCCCTCCCTTCCCTCCTCCTCCTCCTCCCCTCCCCTCCCTCTCCCTCACCCCCTCCCTCACTCCCTTCCTCACCCCTCCCTCACTCCCTTCCTCACCCCCTCCCTCACTCCCTTCCTCACCCCCTCCCTCACTCCATTCCTCACCCCCTCCCCTCACCCCCTCCCCTCACCCTCTCCCCTCACCCCCTCCCCTCACCCCCTCCCTAACTCCCTTCCTCACCCCCTCTCTCTCCCCCCCGCGCTCGTATTCATCGGTCATTTCTGGCGCAAACATTTAACAGCATACAAGGTCAGGTGTCCGGGGTTTTTGTCTTGCATCTGAGCGCGGATCAAGTTATAACGGATGGAATATTTCGTGTAAAAGTAATTATCCGTTGGCAAAATGAAAATTATTAACTCTACCAACTTTAACGTCTGAATAAAAAAGTTCAGTGGAGCTAATCAATATGCATACGTAAACTATCTTGAAGGTTTTCTGAGGCAATAATTCATCCAAGAATTGCGAATGGTGGTGACTGATCATTGAGCCGAAAATCCGTAGAAATAACAAAAACTAAATAGAAATAACGCTATCATTTTAAATGGTACATTTCTCATTTCTTGAAGAAACGACACGTTATGAATTCCTAAATCCTGCGTTCAGTAATCAATGAGTGATTAGGTGATTTTTTCTTTAGCGCGAACGCATTTATTCCTGTTGATGAGAGAAGACACATTTGTTTCAAATGTATTCCAATATTCTAACGGTTAACGTTCGAGAATGTTATCTGTAGAATTTTCACCCCCTAACGTTTACTGAAAATCCTGCCACGTCCATCCACCCCTCTCTCCCTGTACCTTGTCTCATCAATAAAAATCTGTATATTATTCGGAACTAAACGTATGCTTAATAAATTCCTATTTCGTAAAAGTAAATTGACGAGAACAGATTCGATAAAGACTTCAAGTGACTATTGACCTGGCATGTCGTTAAGAATTATAAAAGTTAAATTACTGTATACCAGGTTGCAGCTCGTGCACAGTTCATTATACAAGCGTAATCTATAGCCATAAAACTGTTGATTCTTTTAAGAAAAATTAATCCGACGTAACTAGCTAATATAGGGCCCGTGGAAAACAACTAAATACGCGCCCCCCTTCAAAATATTAGTCTCATTTATTTGGTTACTGCCGTCAACAATTTTGTCGCCCATTACTTATTTGAAACCGGGGCAGATGTTCCGCTTGCCCTGCCCTGGTTACGGTACTGATTTCACATACGGCTTGCTGAACCGTTATGTATGGTTTATAAAAGTCATCTATACAATTTAGTCTTTTATTTATATCTTGCAGTAACTCTTCCCCGAATATCGCAATTTTCCTCGCTTACCAAAGAGGCTTGTGCTACGAACTGCTCTCGGAACCTCGCGAAAAATAATTGTAGTATGACGCATTGGATACAAAATACTTTTGAATTGCTTTTATGTGCTTAAGACTGCGAAAAGGAACTTTAGTCGACCCATGCGGTGATATAACGATTATCGGTTCAATAGGCGCATTGGACATCGTCGTTGAAGCTTTATAGGTATAATAAATTATATATTTAATATGTTTTAACCAATAAAACTTTCCTAATGAGTACTAACAGGTTATAAAGACCACAATTGTATTTAAATAAGAGGGTAAACCATGAATGGCGGCACTAATCATTGAAGTGTCCACATTTGCTTAAATAATTTATAATACTAACAAAAATACCGCGCCTATAATTCCTACAACAAAACGCCCCATTTTACTTTAATATAAGTTAGGTCGTATTGCAAACAAGATTTACTTTTGACCTACTCACAACAGCGTAGGAAAAATAGAACAGAAGTTAACCATTTTTATTTTGAAGAAACAGATTAATTAAATCTTGAGAAAGGAGGCGGTTCTTTGGCATCCATCTTGACAGAAAAACTCATAAATTTTTATATAAACATACTTTTCGAGAAATTGAAATTAAGTCATTTTAATAATAATTTTCAATTATTCAGTCGGAGTTTTCAAAATTAGTAAATTACCGTGAAACTGAACATCTAATCATAACTTTAAAGCACATATTACGATGTTTTTCGCCGAACAACAATTCCAATCGTTAAATTCTCCCGCAAAGTCTACATTTCCAAAAATAACAGCTAAACCGTAAATTAAACAGAAGTTTAGAAAAACACATATATTATCCCCACAACCTGAACCATAATTTCCATTTAAACCCATCATCGAATTTTATTTTTAGTTCTCTTCTCCTTTAATAATCCAGGTGACGGTTTTTCCCGAATAGATCCTAATTTAGAACCCCTATTTACCGCGTGCTCCGTAACGTTTATTTGTCGGTTAATTTTCAAGTTCAAAACACTCTTCTTTGAGCGATTCCCTTTCAACCATGCCAGAAGACCACCAGCATCTGGTGTACCAACACCTCGCCCACTTATTTTTTTATAGCGAAGCCATCTCTCTCCATCTCTAGTCCTAAAAAATCCAGGAAAAATTCCTCTCCTTCCCTCAGTTCAGGAATGAATCGCTGGCCTTGACTTCAGAGTTATGCCGATTGGTACAGCGAGGCGATGAAGCCAATGATGTGTGTCAGAGAGGGTGGAGGGGGAGGTATTAGGAAGATGTGAGAAGTGATAGAGAATGGGAAGGAAAGAGTGGGAGAAGGGAGGTAGGAGACGCTCGCGAGGGGAAGGAGGATAGGCGGAGAGTGAAAAGAGAAAGAGGGTGATAGGGAAGGTTAGGGGGGAAGTGGAGGTTTAGGAAGGGGAGGGAGCAAAGGGTGGGTAGGAAGGGAATGAGGGCTGTTGGCTGGGGTCCCGAGGGTAAAGCGGTGGAGGCCCGGCTCGCCGACGACTTCTCCCCTCCCCCAGAAGAGCCCCTCGGGATTTCTAAATAAAAGCGGGCGGGGAGCGCAACAAACAAATGGCGATTCCGGATCGCACTTTGAAGAGAGGCCGAGCGGAAGGTTGTCTCCTAAAGGGAGCTTACACCGGGGAGGACGAGTGGAACGGGAGAGAGGGAAGTCGGGAAAACAAGAGCAGAGGGCTAGGGAAATTTAGGAATAGACGAGACGGTTAGCTACGCGAAGTCCGCGAAATTGTCGCTTCGGCAAAAGGAAATCCCCGAATTTTGAGTTGTGCCGCCCGAAGCGCGAGAAACGGCCATGTGTGGCGACAAAAAATTAGGCATTTGTGAGAAAGTACAAGCTCCGGCACGACCTTCGATACCGCCGGAAAAGCGAGTTCGAATAACTACGCTACATTACAAGTAACGGTAATAACTTTCTCTATACTTATACTTAGTATAGTATAGCATAAGTGTTTCT
The DNA here is from genome assembly GCA_028673005.1 of Tanypteryx hageni. Lineage (NCBI taxonomy): Eukaryota > Metazoa > Arthropoda > Insecta > Odonata > Petaluridae > Tanypteryx > Tanypteryx hageni. The sequence continues at coordinate 179,235,555 of CM054112.1, read as the reverse complement.
TCTTTATTTTTTTTTACATTCTCGCGTAATATATTTACATGCAATTGCGTAATTCACTCCCGAATCGCTTCGGTTCAAAAAGGTTCAAAGGGCGCAAACAAAAGCTAAAGGCTACTTGAAATTCGGGATTCCCTACACCGAAGAGTAATTCGCGGACACTCTTTGTAGCTAGTCGTCTAATCTATTCCTAAACTTCTTAGCCCTCTGCTCTGTTTTACCAACTTCCCTCTTTCCCGCTAAAAAAAGACAGCCGTTTCCTCAGATATTGCTAGGTTCGATCGAGTTATGAAGGCATCAGCAATGTCTCCAACCAAAACAAAATACGTGTTCTGCATCAACCGAAATTAACCAATGCGGGGATTTATGACGAATCATATATCTGGAAATCGGCCCTCGTTCTCTTGCGGTCTGATTGGCATTGACCGGAACAGTGGTCAGGAACAAGCCGTGAGGGCAGAGGGGGCTAAGAAATTGCAGAGGCTAAAGACCCAGTGCCACTCATCCCCACCCTTACCTAGTTTCTTTAACGTTGTCCGGTTATCTTTAATTGATGAGCATTGTACAACGAAGATAAACAGCGAGAGCTTCAAGAAGAAATGGATAATATCACTTTGGAAATTTTAGTTATTAGTGAGACAGAAATAGAAGAAATCTCTTTAAGCTACAGGAAACATAAACTAGAGGATGATGCTTTATCAGAAAAAATCCTAAAATAATACATCGTAGGTAAAAAGTCGTCTAAACGGGCAGCTGTAACAGTCATTCAAATTAATGATAGTAATTTTCAAAACACTCGAGTCTTTTTGCCAGTATCAAAATACTTGAACAAATATTAGATTTCTATCGATAAACAGAAAAATAACTTGGGAAATTGGCCGCCTCCTAAAAGTAGTCACGAGTCATTTCATCGTGAACGCAGGCGAACTACAGCAGTATGACAAAATGTAGTGGAGATTTGATCAAAGAAACAAACTTTGAGACCAATTTGTAGAATTTGCTAAATGCACATCCGGAACAAATTTCTGGAGAAAACCTCAAGAAGAAAACGGACTTGGAAAACAGCCAACATTATAAATGGAATTGATTTGTCAACAAACGGAATATCTTGAGGTAATTCACTTTCCTTAACCATTTCAACACTGGAAGGTATTGCCAATTCTAAGATTCCATGTGAAATTCAACTTTAAGCTGAAAATACGAAGACTGATAATGAAGATCATGAAAAACGAAAAATGTTGGACATGATAGAATTGCAGCAAAAATCTTTCAAGTAAGAGGGAAGATTTCTCTACCACTTGTATATCTTTTTGAAAAAAAGGAACATCCCTGAGTCCTAATGCATCGTAAGTACCACATGTTTACAGAGGAGAAACCAAAGAGTATTTGAATTTTCGCTTCCTCTAGACCAGCGAGAGTTCATACCCGCGGGCCACTTTCTTATTCAGGCTGTATTCTAAGGCCAAAACAATATGACCAGATAATGTAAGTTCAGAAATTTTAATTCCTACATTGAATATACACCATACAGTTAATTGAAAGAATGGTATTGTATCCCTCGGACAAGGAATTAATAAAGACAATGCAATTTTACCATGTTAATTTGATAACAGACAATAATATCCTTTAAAATCAGGGACTGGATAAAATGTTTTCGCAGGCCATCTGCTGGCAATCACTGCTCTTTACAAAAATGCTACTTATGGGTAATCTAAGTCTACTTGAAACTGTCTACACCAGCTGTCGGCAACCTACGGCTCGCGGGTCCCTCGCGGCCGCAGGGAGCGCTTTATGCGGCTCGCGAAAAAGTGATCGGTTAAAATTAACATAGACAATTTCATATTTTTTCAGTAAAATTACTATCTCGAATTATTTTCTGGTGAAGTTTTAATGCTGATAAATTATTTAGATTTTATTTTCACTAATATGATATCACAGAATCTCTACGTAACTTCTGATGTAAGCACTCATCCGGAGCACCAAAACTCTAGTGACTTCCAATGTGGTCCTCCGATGTATTCACAACTATGAATTAGGCCGTCCATGCAAAATGGTTGCATATAACAAGGCAAATTTGGCATTTGGATCAAAATGATGGACCACATATCAGATGTCAGAGATTTTATCAGCCGCATAGACAAGTATGATTTCTCTCTCTGAGGGTGCTCACGAAATTTTTTTATTACTATTAATTTTTAAAATAATAGAAAATGGATGGGTCGCGTTTTCGGCTGACATTTCACACCTCTATTTTATTTTATTATTGTTATTTTTACTAGTACAAAAGTCCGTCAATATGACGGCTATGCGTGGATTAAATATTAAATTTAAGGCACTTCCCATTATTCCTCCTTTTCTTTCTTCCATTCTCCTCCCTCTTATTTTAAGTTTATATTCGATTTTTTCCTATTTTTCGACATTTCATAAAGAGGTTGCAATGAAACAAAATCATGAAGGACAAAAACCGATTGAAAATTTATGTGAAAAGTTTCATGTAAATTTAAAATAAATAAACACGTAGCGTATAAGATTTAAGTCAGAAGTGCAAGTTCCGTATTCATATCGCAATGCTAAGTGATTTTAAAATGCAAATGAAAATTGTGCTGCAACTGTGCAAACGTGCAAACCGTGCAAACACACAGAAATAAGGTCAGAATTCTCTTTAATATATATATTAGATGTACAGTATGTGTTGGCATGCTTGTATGTATTACGTAGTTTTCAGTATTAGCAATTTTTTGTTTGCATTGATATCACATTGCACACGATTTCCACTCATCATAAGGGATAATAATGTTTACAATAGAACAAAAATCACTAACCGCACAAAATGACTACGGGTGTAGCATGCGCATTTCTAGCTTTCGTGATTCATTTTTTTACGCGCGAATCGTATAGTGCGTTAAGCAGGAGGATGATTCAACGCAGCTCTCTATCAAGTTCTGAGGCTTGAAGTTAAAATACTCCCACTGGCATATACTGTGCGTGGGTGTATATATATAAGTGTGCACAGTACAGCAATCCCACCATTTAAAATTTTACACCAACTTACACCACTCCGCGTAATAGTCCGCCACCCGTTTTTTGCGCTCTATTGCGGGGATGAGCGCTTTATGTGAAAATTTTCCCCTAAAAAATAAATCGTGTTACTGCGAAAACGCGCTATGTGGGCGCGCGTTATACTATGAGTTACTGTATATTTAGATTGCAGGGCCCCCGACTGCTTTGCGTCAGGGGCCCCAAAATGGTTAGCGCCAGGGGCGTAAATCCGCCACTGGGTGGAAGGGAATACGTAGACGAGACAATAACAGAGTAACAAAGAGCTAAGAAAAATATAAAAATATTTAATAATTAGGAATTGCGTGATATTTTGTTCTCGATAAAAATATGCCTTTCTGAGCCGGTACCTTTAAGTTACAATTCCGATCATGCATTAAGAAATTATCGTGTCCCACCATCTCTTTCAAAATCATCCATTTGTTCCCACATGTAATTTGAGTTTGAGACCCCTGCCTTAGAAGATATAAATCAATGAAGCAGAACTTGAGAGTGATGAGTTATGTTTATTTGGGTCACCACATCGCTATAGATAGATCACTTTTGGATGAAACCAACGGAAGAGTGAGGAAGGGATGGATGGAATGGAGGCCATTCGGACGAAGTTCATTTATCTTCAAATCAAACATCCGAGATTTTCCCTCAAGGACATCATACAACGGATGCGTTCTTTCTTTCTAAACCTTCAGATTTAAAACGACGATCGTGAATTCTACAATAGAGAAGCGCCTGCATAAGAAACGCAGAGGAGCATAGAGAGATGAACGAGAGAGATTATACGAAGAGGCCGTAAAATAAACAAATTGATGCGGAAACAGAAAGAAGTCTCCGCCACAATTAAAATATTACGTCAAAATGGCAGTGGAAAGTTCATACTGCAGGAAGAAAGGACCAGCTTTGGACATATAAATTAACTGAATTGATTCTGAGGGATCGAGAGACAGAAAAACAGGTGGGATAAATCAATTTTAAAATCTTCAAGCAAACTTGGAAGAGAAAGGGAAAGAGAGCCTTCACTTGGTAATGGAAAGAGAAGAGATGATTATGCACATATACACACGTGACTTTTTATCATTAACAATACTATAAGTATACTATACGGCGAGATGTGCGAGAATTCAATAAGCAAGGGAATTTACAGTTAAAGAATTTTTTTATTTTTTGGACAAACTAAAAGCAAATCAGAAACACGCTTCAAAGAACACCTTGCACAATTTAAACAACAGATTTAACAGCTCAAGCATAGTCACACACATTAGAAATCAGTCATCCTATCAAAATAAATTTTCAATTTTTCACCGTAGTCTCTTTTTATATAAGGGAATGATTCGAGTTACCGCCATAACATTTGCGTAAAAGAATGATTTCGGAGAATTACATGCATCGAGGCTCTACGTCAATTCATTGCGGTTAATTCACCGTTCGACAAATTCATCGCAGGCAAATTCATCACACGACAAATTCATCGTACGACAAATTTATCACAGGGCAAATTTATCGCATGATAAATTCATTGCATGACATATAAGAATGTTTTTCCAACCAAACCAAACCAACCCAACCAAAAACGGCCGATACTGTTTCTTTTTCACTCCGCCAAAAAAAATACCAAAACAAGTAAGTACAAAGGAAAATACTTTTTAAATGAAAGTATCTTTTATTTACATGAATAATATATAATTTTCAGATCTTAAACCAAAGCTAATCTACCAATCCAACCCGAAGGGCGTTAAAATAAGAGGCAAAAATTGTATTAAAGTATAAAACCATACCTAACCTACCGACCGCCCCAACCCAAACCAGAGGGCGGTTGTATAATCCATATAGTAAATAAATTTTCCAACTCAAGCAGAGATAATCATCAATACCGGAAATGGGCATTTTTGGTCAGTTTCTTTTGGCGGAGAGAAAAGGAAACAGTATCAAACGTTCACCCCCTGTCGTACACCAACCATGGTATCTCGCAATGCATAAAGTGGTATCCTATTCCCTCAAGAGATTTCTGAGAATAACAGAAAAATATATGGTAGAAAAACATTATTATATGTCATGCGATGAATTTGTCTTGTAGTTAAAAGCCGTTATAAAGTCAATGCCTTCGGCTGGCTAGGAGAAAAGCTCGTAGAAATCTAATGTAATGGTAAAATGGTAAGATAAGCTGGATTCTGGTGGATTCTTCTGGATTCTTTCCGATTAACGTTTAGCTGAGAAAGCTTTTTTATATGATTTTAACATTTCCTGCGCGGCCGGCATTCAACGTTCGTGAGTCGTAACGAGAGTAACTAGATAAGAGTTTCAAATTTTACAAAGAATTCTCCGCGATGTAATGAACGAGAAGAAGTCACACTAAAATGCCTAATAACATTAAAACGTGTAAATATTACGAACAAGAACGTTTTAAAAAACCGTTAATGTGTGGTGAACATTTTAAATAAGAATATAAAATAAGTACTTTTTCTTTAAATCGGCAGTGAGATTTTGATCTTTCCACATTAGAGAAAGCTATCAATCGTTAATTAATGGTTTCTTAAACTCTCAATCAAAATTTCACATTATAGAATTTTTGTTATATATAAATATATATATATATATACAACAATTTATAACAATTTTATGCGTTTATATATTCGAAACATAATTTCGCAAAATTCATTTTCAATAATTAACCAATTTCACTGACAAAATTAGCGCTTTCTTCTTTCTTCGAAGGCTTTCAGAAGATATCCACAAGAAAATAAATGAAACCTTATGCAGCCTCTCCCGAAAGGATTGATCGTTTTCCCATTTTCCTGGAATCATAACAATCCTATTGATTTATCGATTACGTGTGTTTATCACGTGATTATAAAGTCACGTGATCCCTGAGGTTAAGTCGAGCGCGAGCGCTATCCACGACTTCTCGGACTGACGTCCATAACTGCCACCGTTTGTGAAAAAAATGTAGAAGATCCTATCATTATAGGTTTACGCCGCGACGGCTAGGAGAAAAAAACGACCAAAAGTTTGAGGAAAATTAATATGAAGGTATAATGAAAAAAACTGACTTTATCACCCACGCGGGATGGAATATAGAGGATAGATAAGGTAGCGTAGGGAAAGAGGAGAGCAGTGTTGCTTCCTCGTAAAAGAAGATAATCCAGCAAAGGCGTTATATATTTAGACGAGAGTCAGGTCCTTCTGATTGCGAGTAAATTTCAAAAGTCTCGCTTCCACTCATAAACACAAAACTATACACAGGAGGAAAGTGCGAGAAGTGGAGAGAGATATTTTAGAGCGACGAGAAGGTGAATTGATCGCGGACCCTAAATATGGAGGTGAGAGGTATCGGGAGGGAATGGAACGGATAAGAGACGCAGTAGGTAGATTATATGGAGTGAGAGCGGGAGAAGGTGGATACTTGGATGGCTGCGAGGGGAGGACCGGAGAGATTGCGAAACGCGAGAGATAAGGGGAGTGAGTGGGTGGAGAGAGAGAGAGAGAGAAGGAAAGGGAAAGAGATGGAGAGAACAAGTGGTGACCCAGAAGATTTTCAAAACCAAAAATGTGAAGGCGGAATGATGAATAACAGGCGCGTGTTCCTTATACCCATCGGAAGGAGCGGAAGAGGGGAGGGGAGTGGGGAAGAAGGATCGATGAGTCGGAGCGCGCGAGGTAATGAGTAATGAAACCTTTCTTCCCGACCGCTCCGCGGATTCATAAACATGTCCTTGCACCGCTTTGGCGGAGAAAAAGGGAGCGGAGTGAATTGTAGGAGTCTAGTAGAGGCAAAAACTGCCTGGGAGACCTCCTGGGGGAGTTTAAATAGCTCTGTGGTCCTCGCGGTATGAGTTTCATAAAATTAGACCCGACATGAAATAATTTCGAGGTTTGTATTCGTTTAGGTTAAATCGCAGTACACAAATAATGTTTTTTATGTAAAACGCTAAGTTTCTAGATTTTTATAAAGCCTTCATGGGTCGATCTTAATTTGACAAGGGGGCTTACAATCGTCGTCACTGTGTATGTTGCTGTTTGAGGACAACACGTTTACGACAATCGTGATTCCTGACTCACATACGTCTTTGTAAAACTTGGATGTTCACAGGAGCACAAAAGTAAACGTTTACATTTCTAGGCTAAATAGACAAATAACTACAGTCCACGAATGTGTTATCAACATCATCGTAAGTTTTTCAATCGTTGCGATTGGTTACTGCAGCTTTCCATCTTCTCCTATCCTGTATGAGGATCTTTAAATTTCTGCATTTGCAAATGTGCATGCCTGATATTGTTTTATGTATTCCAAACTAGCTCTCCCTAGCCTCTCCCTTTTTCCTGATTTTTTTCGACTTTCAATTTTAGAACGTCATCATGTCTTAACACATGCCCTATCATCCATCTTGCTCGGTTGCACTTTTTGGACCCTTGATCGACCTGGTCAAATGGAATAGCTGCGAAAATTATGACTAATTTTGACAGGGCTGAAACCGGACCGAGAGAGGGATGCGCAAACTTTTCAATGTGCCTAGAACAAAACCTGCACTCTAGATCACCCAGCGAGCGAGTAAAATAGGAATGATCATAAATGAAATCAAATCAACGTCTAAGTGAATAAAAATGCCCTTTCGTACATCCGTCGATTTTATCATTTCATACGTTTTGAAAGAAAACGCGAATAAATCAAATTAATGGTACTAGAAAAGATTACTTTTAGCATCGTAGAAGAGCTCGGTATGATTGCTCAAGAGCATCGCGATACTCGCGAGAACCAGGTTGCGGACCCTTGATATAAAGTAACGAGGGAAAGTATTGTAAAACGAGTCGAGTGACGGAGAAGGAGCGAAAGGGTCACAGCGTGCAGGAGAAGCGATAAGGGTGTAGGAGGACAGGAAAAAAAGGATCGAAAGAGAGAGGTCGTTGGATGGAAACATCAGGTAAGAAGAAGACTTCAGGAATTCAAAAATTGGGTTGGAGTCGAAGAAAGAGGCCAGTTCAAGGTAACTTTTCTACAAAAAGAAGATATATAGAGGGAGATACGGGGAGGAATTGGACGGACGAGCAAAAGCAGAGGAGGAAGAGATTTGGACAGAGAAAGAGGTTTAAAGAAGCGAAGAGCGTTCAAGTGGGCAGTAAGCAATGCGTCCGTTCTTTGGAACTCGAAAACAAATTGCGTGTATTTGGCTCGAGGTGTGTTCTCCCTTATTCCCACGCTATCCTTTTCCGCGTGACAGGCAAGGACCCCGCGGCGGCGGAGGGGCGAAAAGGATCGGGAATTGAAGAGGGAAGAGGTATAAATGCAATGGGAGGTGGAACGAGACGGATTAGGGGGATGCAGTGAGGGGAGGAAGAAGTGAAAGGGGGAAGATCTTCGGGAAGGTAGGGAGATCTTCGGTGGGAGAAGGAAAATGGAGGGAAACGGCGTAGGAGGAAGGGGATTCACAGAGGAGAAGGGATCCAAAGAGCAGTTCTGTTTACGCTACCCGTGGACCCAGCTGATGGACAGCCACTCGAGAAAGGGAAGGAAAGGAGCTCTCGGGAGAAAGAGAGAGAACGATAAAACTTAAGGAGAGAAGGCGAGGGAGGTACAAGAGAGCGGTCGAGGCAGCCAACTCGAGAAAAGCTGCAGAGGTATGGTAGGTAGATCGTGTGACGGGACGATGATAATGCACGCGAGATGGGAGTATGCAGGGAGAAAAGTTCGAGGGGACGAGAGTGAGGAGGAGAAAGCATAAAGTCAGGGACGTAACCAGGGTTCTGATCCCCCTTTATAAATCTTCTTCTCCCTCCCTTGGACACTCTGCTGCATATTACATTGAAAAATTATTATTAAAATATAAATATAAAGTATTGTTTTTTGTTCTTGATACAAAATTACCATTCATTTGTATGAATAATGCAATAAAGATTAGTTAAAACATTTTTAATATTTTTAATTTTGGTGCGCCCCTCTAAATATTCATGCTGTCCCCTCCCCACGAGGAGATTGAGAGAAGATATCGGACGCATGCGAAAATTAAAGAAGGGAATATGGAACGGCGGAATTTCGCGATGAGGGAGAGAGGTGGGGTGGTTGGATAGATTGGGTGGCGACGGTTCAGGGCGTGGTCGGTGATTTTAGAGAGTTGGCGAACGGGGATAGGAAGAATAGCAAGGCTGCACGGATAAGTGGCTTCGAGGCAAAAAGTCGCGGCGATAGTGAGCAATTCCGAGGGCGGGGTCGAAGGACGGACTTGTGAGGGCGGATGGTGTGCCGTGGTTTCGGATGGTGCGCGGCTGTCGAAGGAATAGTTGGCACAACTCGCAGGAAGCCTTGCAGCCGCGTCCGGCGTGATTCTCTTCAGACTCAATTTGTGAATACTAATTCCGTTTGGGAAGCCCGTTAGATGACAGCAGGGATAAGGTAGGAAGGGAGGAGGAGGGAGAGGGAAGAGAGAAAAAGAACGAAATGAGGGAGAGACGATGGCTTCGTTTTGATTTCACTTCGTTAAGCTGTTACTTCTCTTTTTCCCGGTGGAAAAAAATCGAGCCAAGGGTTCTAAGCAATGTTTAGTGACTGGAAGCTTCCATCGAATTCAAATAGGTCGGGATTGCCGATAACTTCATCATCGTTGCCCTATCAACCGGAGAGGTAAACGTTAACTCCGGTGGCTAAATTCCATTGGAGGGAAAGAAAACTAAATTTCTTAGCCTCTATTTATATAAGCTCGGGATCCAAAAGAGAAAAAATTATATAAATAAATGCCAAGAACGCTTAGATATTTTTAACCGCTATGTAATTGCGAGATTATTAGCGAAAACTTTGCGGAAAGATTCCAACAAAGAACGATATAAGACTGAGTTATACTGTCTAAACCTATATAAATGTTACTGAGAAGGTTATAATCCCATAATGACGTAAACGAAAATTTGAAACATTATTTATTTTTACAAAATGTTTTTTCCTATTAAGAAATTACCATTCATATTAAGTTTTATAACTTTCAATGTGTATTTTACTCTAAGTTGGACGTACGCAAAAATAAAACTATTTATTCATTCTAGCTTCATCTAAGTACTTGACAGAAGCCGAGAGAAACACTAGATCCACCAAGTGAACTTGCGTATTTTGAGATATCAGAGTAATACCCAGGTAATATCTTAGGATATAACCTGCGCATAGTTGGCGCTACTTAATTATGCAAAACCAAGATCCTGATCTAAGTTACATCAATTCCTAGCGCCAGACAGCGAGATACGCCTTAGATACGGTGGAGCACTTAGGTATTAAATACTTATAGGAAGACCTTTGGGGTCTTTTCACATCCTAAATACTTAATTCTCCTAAATTATTTATGAGTTATTTACAGCATACAGATATATTCTTTATAAATACATCCTACTGAAAAATCTCGTTCTAAAGTTCATTTATTTTATCTATTTATTAAGATGTGTAACATCTTAAGCCGTCATTACACGGCGTGTGGAATTATATCCTGAACTATTTCTTGCCAGCTTTCTTATGAGAAAGATTACAAAGTTAAAAATTGAGCAAAGCGGCATATTTCACTGAACGAATCATTATAATCAAACAAAAATTTTATCTATCAGTCGTTTCGATTTGACATGACCGCACCAGAGACAAATGATTTGACAGTGTTATATTATGACCATAACTTATCATGATTCTGATAAAGTAAACACGTATGATCTAGCGCAGGGGTCGGCAACCTATGGCACGCATGCCAAAAGGTGACACGCGAAGAGATTTTACATATCACGATATTTCAAAGAAGAATCACAAAAACTGTATTTTTTTTAAATTGGCTTTTATTTCAATTGTAGTTCGTATTTTAACAAAGCCATATTGTATTCAGGATACCTTACAATATAAGAATCACTTTTTGTAAGGGTTAAGGTCAAAATTAATTGAAGGGTGGCACGCGTGGTAGATCACAGATAGTGAATATTGATAAAGGGTGGCACCCAACAGAAAAATGTTGCCGAACCCTAATCTAGTATATTGTAAATAATATAATTTATATCGTAATAATGTTGACAAAGATTTTATGTTTCAATATTCACAACTGCCTACGTATTGACATTGACATGAAAATTAAAGCAATCGAGTAAAATTTATTAGAAAATCAAAGCAAAAATTTAGTTTGGAAAATATTTACACACAAATACACTTTGACATGCTTTATAATTTGCTATCAAATTAGCAGTACTACTGTGTAGTAGCTAAAACTAATTCTTTTAAATAAACGATAGGTTAAACAATACTCAAAAATCTTAAATACTAAAAGCGGCTTGTTACATTTCCTAACAAAAAATTAATACTCGAACTCCACAACATAAAATAATATTACTTAAAGTGGTTTCCATATAAATGATGAACTTTCTTCTTGAATTGCCACTTTTCTGTAGCTGATGAAATAATCTCGTTCGACGAAATCTGATCAATTCATTCATCCTTTCCGTATGCTACTCCATTTTAAATTACTCCCACGTCTCACAACGCTATTCCTTCTAGTTTTGAGAGTGACTAAGGTGAATCATGTATTTCTTAAAATATCCGACCTCGGGCCAATTTTTCCACACCTTATGCACTTGACCACACACTAGCTCCCAGACATTTCGTCACGTAATTTTGACTAGCCTTGTAAACACATTCGAATTGTATGGGAAACTTTAAAAATGGGGTCCCATTTTCAAAGGACTAAATACTAGAGGACAAAAGCTATTTTTAGCCATTTCGTTGCTAAGATTCGCTCTAAGTATTTCTTCAACAACCCGCCCTTAAACGCGCATGCGATGTGACGCAATCTTTAAATTCTACGATAACGAAAATGAGAATGCGTTCAACAAGCGAGCGATCAAGATTGGGGAAAAACCAGCAAAAGAGAATGACAGCTCCATTTCACACTCGAGCGCGGCGACATTTTTTAAAAACACCCACCAAAATAAAAACACGCACAAAAGCACCGTCTTCTTCTCACTTCGATTTTCCTTCTCTCTCTCACCTGTTCGGACGAGTTTGAAGGCCACCGCCGAATGTGCCTTGAGTGCCTCGTTGAGCGCCGGGTGCGCCAAGTCGCGCAAGGAGAGTTCGCCCGCCATCCCTCTCCTCCAGAGGGCTTCAGCAAGTCGGACCGCTTCAGACGCCCCCTCGCTCACCGCCACCAGCTCCTCCGCCGGGAAGATCACGTACATTCCACCCCCGCCCCCCCACCCCCCGACCTCTGCGCCCCGCCCCCCTCCAGCGCGACCCACGACTCAGATCCGCCGGCGGGGGAGGGCGCCAGGCGCCCCAATGACCGCCCGAAAGGCGACGGCGCGGGATGATAAAAGCGGCGGGTTCCGGCCGCTCGCCTCCCGGGCGAGGCAGACCGTCTTCGGCGGACGGCGATGAAAGTCCCAACGACGGACGGAAAAACAAAAGATGCGCGGGAGAAAACCGACGCGTCGATCACAGGGAGAATCACACGAGGGCGACGGCCTCGCGACGCCTCGGCGTGGTTCCGCGTAGCAGCCGACCGTCGAGTCGCCTCAGCCTTGCCGCACTCCGGTCGCAGCAACAGCTCGCTTCCCTATCGATCTATCGAGCCCTCGTTTTCCGCACGCCTCGGGTTTTAGCCGTCTCGACCCCACACGCGTGCGGGCACCTGCGCCCTATCAAACGCGACCGCACGAGCGTGTTCCGTTCCGAGGGACGGGCCGAGCCGACATCCGGGAGAGCGTCCGCGAGAGGCGACGGCTTCGGTTAGTACTACTGCCAGTCCATGCCGCCGCGCGAAGGAAAAACTCCGAAACGGCCCGACATCCCTTCCGGACGGATCGTCACTCGACTCCGCCCACAGAACAAAATAATCGTCACAACGATGAAAAAAGTCACCCGCCTCGCGCGGCACTTTTTTCCCTCCGAATTTCCTTCACTTTTCGGCGGGAAACCTTTAAAACTTGTCGCCACGATATATCTTCCCGAGGGTTTTTTACGGTTCTCTTTTTTTTCTCGTCTCCTCTCTGTGCGAAGGCGATCCCTCCCTTCGGACGGGATCCTCGCACCCCTTCTCAGAAGGCGACGGTTCGAATCCCGCTAAAATGTGGAGCCGCGCTTTTTCTCGGATTTTCAAAATAGCGCGCGTTTCGAAAGTCCCTCCTCGCTTCCGCGGGACGCGAGCGCTCTATCTCTCTCTCTCTCTTTCCGAAATCGAGCGGATTCCGGAAAAAAAACTTGGGTTATTTATCTCTTTTCCTCCCGGAAAATAAATGCGTCCTCTGGGATTTGACGGGAGAGTCGACGTAAACGAAACCAATACCTCCGAAAACGGACGGAAAAAGGCCTCGGCGGTTAAGAAGGCGTCGCGACGTCAGCGAGGGAGGGCGAGCAGTCCTCCCGCCTCGCCCGCTTCCACACGACTCACAAGCTGTGGACGGCGAGGAGTTCCCCTCCCGCTCTCCCCACCCCCGCCTCCAGTCCTGCCTCCGCTCCTCTTCCCCCCTCCCCATTGCCCTCCACCGACAAACCTCCTAACCCTCTCTCTAAACTCCCTCGCTCAGCCGGCATCCGACAACCCCCCTCCTCCCCCCGCTCTCCCTATCGCCTCGCCCCCCTCCGCCAGAATGGCACGGGCGAAAAAGACCTCGCAATGGTGCACTTGTGTGGATCTCACGCGGCTGTTAGGAAATGCCGCTGGTTGCAATAAAAACAGCACGCGCACTGCCGAACCCGCGCAATAGAGGGGATGGGAGAGAGGGATTTCCACCTCGCCAATACTACCGTTGTAGAAACATACGTAGGCTTTAACCGCGTAAATTATTCCTACTGGGGATATACGTCAAGACAACTATAAAAAAATCCAATCTCTTCTAAATTAAAACATGTCGGATACGTATAAAAATGAATTAACGTGATTATATAGATATAGGTCTTAGGTTACCTCATTCATTTATTTTCCGAAGCAATTTATTTTTCTATTTTTATCTTCGACTAAATAATTGGAACCGTGGGTGCAAAAGGCTTTAATTTACTTAAGAATATGTCACCTGTTGTCGCGGTAACATGGAGCGATATCGCTGACATAATCACGTTTTTACGATAGGTTTAACGAAATTGGTTGTGCCCACCCGCCGCTGCGGAAAAGCAACTATATTCGTTTGAGTAAATTTTTAACAACCTTCTGATGTATTAATCAGTTTTGTTCGAGTATTTAGCCGTACTATTCAACCATAACCTGCTTAAGTGCTTTTCGCAGCATACTTTCGAGTAGTGGTTCTCAACCGGGGTAACATTACACCCCAAGGTGACGCGAGAGTTATTGAGAGGTGACGCAAATATTTGATAAATGCGCAGTGTATCATGTGCTGGCTTATAAAAATAAATAAAACCAGAAGAATACCTGCCTCTGCTTTTTCAAATAAATAAATTTTGATCTTTATGTAGTTGATAAATCCCAATTTATCTTCAAAGGTGACTTGAAGGAAATGGAATAGTGAACGGGGTGACGCAAACAAAAAGGTTGAGAAATACCGCTTTAAAGTGACTGACTGCTGTACATTCCGAATTATCACAACTATTTATAAGTTTCATTTAGTTTAATGTTTAAAATCGTGATTACGTAATTTTTCAAACACCATTTAAAATTCACAATAATTCTCACATAACGATAAAATACTTAACGAAAAAAGTATTTCTTGAGACACGAAATCTGCCTTAAAATTATATTGTTTTTTTGAAAAGTGTCTTAATGAATTTGAAAATTGTCGGTCGAGAACTCCACCAATCCATTGATTTTAAATTTTGAAATTCTATATAATGATTAGTATTGATATTTCTTAATTCAGTAACAGTACTGAATGACTTCATTGCATTTTCTTCCGAGAATTTAGGTTGCTCAGTCGGAAGAGCTTCCGTTCCAAATTCTATTAGGCATAACACTTGATGATCTCCAAATGATCTTGAATTGCCGCACATCAGAAGGCGAGTAAATTATCCTAAGAATAAAGCAAAGCGATCTCTAAACTAAGACTATACGAGAACGGGTTACCGAAGCATTTGAAATGAGTCATACCTCTAATTAATCAACTCCTTCGGAATGATTATGCATTTTTCTAAATGGAGCCTTGTTTGCCATCCCTCTACCGAACAAAACTTCAAACTCCATATCGCAACCATTAAGTGCTAAATTACATCGCATACGGTAAGCATTAATAGAGTTAAAATACTTTATTGCTATATTTGTTCATCTCTTTGCCATATTTAGTTGTAATTTTTTTACGGTAATGTTCAAACTTTTCTTAACTTCCATACTACCAGAACAAGATAACATTCCAATATCGACGAATAAATTATTTCCGTAAAATTAAGTCATACATTTCAGAATGTGGGCTTCACTGGTTTTCTTTCAAGGCAGCCAATGAATCAAATTATTGAAGTAACCAAAAAAGTCATGTCAGCCTGCATTATCCTATTACTGAATGAAAATCGCCGAATACCTTCCTGATTCTTTTGTTTAATATAGCTTGCTTGCCCAGTCTTCTGTTAAATTCACATCCCTCCCTTAAAGAAAATGCCTTCCTGCTATAAATTCTGCTCACATCAAACTTGTTTACTTAAAATTTTACTGTATTGCCCTTAAATATTCATTAGCACTTAATGTTTTGTTTTAACTAAAGGTCTAATTTTTATCATGATCATATGAGAAAAGAATGATGCGATAATAGCCCATTTAATTTTAATCACATTATTTACTGCAGCCGTGTTCAGTCAGAGCCATCCTTAGGCATACGCAGCCACATAAGGTACCAGGAAATGTTGGGACAGCAACCAACAGCCATTCTTCTTTTTCTAAAATTTGATTAAAATTTAATAACATTTTTTATGCTTGTCAGAAATATTACCTATATCAAAATGTTTTTTGATAAGAAATTGGATCTCACTTATTGGAGCTTATTATTTTGTGTGACTACTAGCAAGTCGGGCATAGGAGCATCAGTTTAACACTGTGTAGGGCTCCATAAACATGACGGACAGCCCTATGTTCAGCCAAGAACCTTGGTAGACTCAGGAATTTGTTCAAGGAAGGGAACTGCGAAAATTCACATTAAATGTGCAAAAATCAAGAGTATTCACATAATAAAATGTATTTTGTGATATTTAAATATATACTTTTTTATGAATTTCAATCCATATAAAATAGCCCATCAAATTCTTGATTGGCTCAAGGCCTAAAGTCCCCATTGCTTCCACTGCTGTGTGAGCCACTGGTATAGGTTCCAAAAAAGCAGCATTCCTGTGGTCAGGCTACCTGACCCCGATTGTTCCTCTCCTCAAGCAGGATTGAAGATTACAACAATACAAAGTATTTTGGGTGACATCTTCTCAAAATAGTTCAAATATGGAAAATGTACAATTTTAAATTCATTGAAACTCATGATCAAGGTAACTGACATGGAAACAAATAGTCATTTGAAGTCTTCTCTTCCTTGCAATTTAGTTCATGTAAAAATATTAATGTATGCTTTTTTCGACAGTTTTGCTCACTTTTCTAGAATGCTTCATTACCTATAGTACATATATTTACTCTAATATATTTTCTAATGTGTATTTATATCACAGTCATCTGAAAAACTAAAATGCAAAATTTTATCAAAGGCTAACCATAGATCCAGGCAGTAAAATACTGCCAACATATGGAATTAGCTTCGTTGATATCCCATACAAGTCATCTACTTTACAGCAGTTTAGTTTAAAAGGAAAATTTTAGGGGTACATACTTATTCAATGACTACTAAAAGTTTGATTGCATTTTTTTTGCATAAATATAACACTTTGGGTTGCTTGGTTTAAAAGGAAAATTTTATGGGTACATGCATATTCAATGACTACTAGAAGAGTTTGAATGCATTTTTTTGTATACATATAACACTTTGGGTTGCTTAGTTTAAAAGGAAAATTTTAGGGGTACATACATATTCAATGATTTACTGGAAGAGTTTGAACGCATTTTTTTCGTATAAATATAACACTTTGGGTTAATTTCATATAAACCTTGAATAAAATTAAAACATGACTAAAGCTGTTCAAATCAATGCATTCATTCTTTTACATTTATTAAAACCTAAAAAATCCCTTTTCTATAAAACTACAAGTTATATTTTCTAAGCGTTATTTTTTACTGGAGATGAAGTACTTTGTACTATCCTACTTCAAAAATCTACGAACAATTAAAAATTCAACATGTGACTCAACTTCAATAGAAAATTCATTTAGATAACTGTATTTTAATTTACATCACTCTTGGAATTATCAATGTTAATTATTTATTGTCATAATTTATTTGTTTAATCATCTAAGTATTCTAAACTAATTGATACTCCAAGGATACTTGCAAAAAATGTTGAACAACAATCATTAAGTTCCATCCAGGTGTATTTAATTAGAAATCTTAAGGTTCCTTTGTAAAAACTTTAAAAGGTTATTCTTTAAATAAGGTATTACTGATGGTGGGTTATATATAAACACAGCATGGTTAAATCAGATTTTAAGATTAAGATAATTCCTGGCATTCACATTCTAAAAAACTGAAAATATTCCAAAGATGCTATAATTTTTCTCAATCTCAGTAGTCACATAAAATTCTCCCAAATAACAAGACATGCCCTTAACTTCCACACACTAGTTACAAGGACAAAACACGGATCTCTCCCATTTACTCCTTAATAAACATACATAACTAGCAGGAAAATGAATCATTGGTGATAATGTACGGCTGCAGTGATATCAATTAAGGATGTGTAAACCTCCATCTTCAATCAAATGAAGAAAATGGTTAATTGTTGAACAGAGTATTAGGACTAATGCTGAATGATGAAAGAGTCAAACTACTCAAATAATCTCTAATTAACAGACAACATTGAGGTTGAATGGAAATTCATCTCATCTTCTGAATCCACACAAAAGATCAACAAAATTTCATTGAAAGACTGTCTGTTGAAAATAAAAAAGAAATTTAAGAAGTAAAAGACTTATGCAAGTGCTAAAGAAAGAAGATTAATCTTTAAAAGATCCTACTGAATAATTATTTTGGCTGCTTGCATAATACCTGCACTTTATTCCCGAAATTTTCTAAATTTAGCATGCAGACAGGCATTAGTCTGCCCCAGTAGTTCAGTGGTATGTGGAAGACCAGGTTCGAATCCTGTTTATGGTAGAATTTTTCTCTTGCTTTTTAGCCTACTTTCCAGAATGGAAATAGGCTTATAGTTTTCTCATTGTGTCTGTCTGTCCATCCTCCCTATTAACTTTTGAACCAATAGACCAATTTTCATGAAACTTGGTGGAAATCCCTTGCTACATGGGCCAAGCTCCTGAGGATAGTTTTTGTTGCAACGATTTAAGTCCTGGGTTCTATTCCAGGAACTATCCTTCCCATTTGATTTACATGGGAATTCTGAATGAAATCCATAGTGCTGGGTAATTTTCTCTTGCACTTAAAAATATCTTGGAATTGTAATATCGGAGCGAGTTTTGTAGTATTCTCCGAGGAAAGAAATGAAGATTCTAATTTTTATTATAGAATTTTGTTTATCGATTGTTTCTTAGAATTTTGCATAAATACTGGCGATTTTGCAGTTTTTATCACTCATTACGAGTGTTGTCATAGCAACAACCATTGTTGGACTCGGATTCGGTATATTCTAATAAGTACATGCGATATTTTTGCCGCACAAATATACGTGATCAATTTAATATTCCGTTCAAATGTATTTGTAGTATTTTATAATGCTAAATTATGAAATTTGGGAACACAAAGAGCTACATATCTGCGATGACTTTAAAGCTATTAAAGCCAATATAAGTATTAAATTAATGATTAAATGGGAAGTAGGCATCATTTCTGTTTAGAACATTTTGTTCAGAATGTCTTTGCATCCAGCATATGCCTGTCTGCATTGAATTTACACCAACACTTGTGTTTACACAGGCATTAAATAAGACATCCCTAGGTGATTTTGAAATGTTTTCCGATTATTTTACCTACTTCAAACATTCCATACTGTGTATATAGTCAAAACCTTATATGCATCAGTTCAGCAAGCTATAAACGTTAAAATTGGTACAACTTTTTCAGGTCAACAAGCCATTGCCCTAAGTACAATCAAATCAAAGAGAAGCAGCAACAAACCAATTAAATCCTAAATTTCAAGGGTAAGTAATTTTTAAGTTTACTTTTTCAGTGTCACATGACTGGCCCACTGGTTTACATTTTCATTTCCAGTTTTCAATTTTCAGGTTGTCTCATCTTCTAAGATCAGTCTTACACAGGTGGTCTTCTTCAATTCCGTAAATACACACTTTTACACTGTAATCAACTTCGGTAAGAAAACATTTTCACAATAACTCTTTCATCAGACTCGGAACCTGCTCGATTGATATAATCTGTAATCATAATATGCACATTCAAAAGATACAGTACAGGCATTACATAAATTTCAATAATTTATTTTTAAAAAGAGTGTCCAGAACACTCGCTTGTGGGTATTATATAAGGAAATGCCATAAATATTGACTACCAATTTAGGAAACTTTAAATTGCAGCTATGGTGTAGAATAGATAAAGCTGGACCGAGATGAAAAAATAAAGGAGATCCGATACACAGTAATAGTGCCATAACTAGGATGTGGTGAAGATGGTACTCGCCATAGGTACTGCACACCCTACCCCTCCCACAAAAGATGTTAAAAAACATCTTTTTGTTTAAATAAATATTCAGTTGATCTTCAAACATTACAATTATTTTAATTAGAATGAAATTTTACTCAATTACAGCAGAGGAAAAATAATATTCTACAAAACATCTATTGGAAAGGCACAGACTCAGTCATATGCACCAAATCTTCCATGTACAACTCTGCAGAGTAAGAGTGGAAAGAAGTTTGGAGTGATTAAGCAGGGACAGAAGAGCTTGGGTGTCATCTTGAGAAGCTAGGACAGTTGGACTGGAGGATACAATGAAGGAGAGAGAGAGAGAGTGACAGGAAAAAGACGGGGATTTCGGTAATTTAAAAGATGATAGAAAGATGAAGGTAAGCACTTTAAATAGGATAATTTTGGGAGGAGGAACAAAAAACTTACCAAGAGGCAAAAAAATTGAATTTAAATTTGATGGAAACTTTAAAGGGACATTCCCAACAATATTATCATATTAAATTTATTTTAGCTGGTATTTATACAAGTAATTAAAAAGTATAATCAGATTTATGGATACACTAGATCACCCTTCAATAAATTGGCCATTGTTTAAAACAATTACAATAAATGTATTATACACGATTTTTCATATACTTTTATGAATTTCAGAATTTTTTACATTGCAGTAACTAAAGCTGAAAAGAAACATACAAAATCCATATACTTGCATTACAATTTCAATTAATCAGCCACCTATGGAAAGGAATATCTTGAGGGAGAGAAAATTAAGAGGCAAATTACAAAAACTTTCCAAACAAATGTTATACCAAAACATTTTCCAAACTAATTCATTAGACAATCCATTATGTATTCAATCCTAAAAGTTATGTAAGCTTCAAAATCAAGTATAGATAACTCTAAGTGAAAACTTAGTTTATTCAAAGAAAAGCCAAGACAGAACAATAGACTAAGAAAAACTTTGCTTGAAGTTTACGCAAGTAAAAACAATTGAATTTTTTTATTGCTATGACGTAGTGACGATTTTATTTTACACAGCCTAACATAAAATGCATTCCAATGGACTGATAAAGTACTTGAATGAATCAACCACACAATGTGAAGGCATTGTAGAAAGACAACATATTGCCCCGAGGCGGTAAGTTGATACATTTTGCTAATACAGCTAGTAAAATTATATTAGACATTTCGATGTGACAGCATTTAAAAAGATCACCAAAAGAAAAGTTTCACATGTAAAACTTCTGGAGTATTAACCACAGCATCACTATTAAAAACTTGCACTTATTAAATAAAAGCCCTAATTTACATCACAGCCACACTGGACAGCTGCACTTTGATCTCCAGATGCATCCACATATTATCAAATCAGGGCTAAAGGCATACAAACACACTAAATTACCTGGCATTCAACTGCCTTTTGATTTTTTTTTGGTCGGCAAGATGACAGTATCAGGCTTCTCAAGCATGAATGCTTATGCTTTGATTTATAATCATCAGTCAAAAGAATCAACTATTGATCAGGATTTTTTTCCCTGAATCTTTGGTACACAAATTCCTATATGACACATTATAGATGGCGATATAGCTAGTCATTTCTTTATAACACAGCTTAATCATGGCAGTAGCACAACTAGATAGAGAGAAATGTATACAGAAATGAGGAAAGTACTTGGTACAGATATATCTACATTTGGCACACACACCAAAAATGAGAAAAACTAGGGAAAACGCACAAATAAATACGCAGTAGTCAAAAGTTTAGGGAAAAGTCGTTTATGCGAGAAATAAAACATAGAGGTGTTATGTGACACAAAACTACCGGAAAATGGTGAAAATGTTACAGAAACTAAACAAAAAGAGCATGCAATAAAACTCATTATGTTTTCAAACAGAACCTATCAAACAACTATATGACTCAAATCGAATCTTGAGGTCGTGCTTGCGGCATTGACAAAGAGGCATGTCCAGGAAGAGAAGCTTTTCCATTGACTGGAGGAATGCACACAGATGGCCTCAGAAGATTCGAGGGAGCACTCTCAGAATGATTTGGAGTATTATTGCTGGAGGGAGAAAGAATACTGGAGAGGGCAGTTTCAGGAGCTGCCAGCAGCTCTACAAGGGCGTGAGAGTCCCTGCGTAGAACTAGAGTGATACCTGTCTTGTGCCTGGCAACAGGTAGGACTATGAAAGGAGAGTTTGATGGAGGGGTAGAAGTTGAGGGAGAAGCTGAAAGACCTAGAGGTGAAGCAGGTGACATAGCAGGTGGTGTTGCAGATGCCGATGAAGATGAGGATGTGGAGGCTGAGGATGATGAAGATGACCGCGGCATGGAGGCACAGGATTCCCTTACAGCAGACACAACTGCACCTTTAAGAAAGATATAATACCATACTGATTACAACTATGTTCACAAGTTTCTTTGGGTTGTTCCAGAAGAGAGGTTTTCCAACTGTGTTATACAGAACTCTATAGCTCTGCAATAGCTTGAGGGCATTCCATGAGAGACTATGATTGATTATTAGTTGACATATAACCTCCAAGCACCATCTTGGTTAAGTTTCCGGGAAAAAATAAGAAACCCATGGCTTTGGAAAGTTTGTACTAGAACAACAACAACCTTAAAAAACCAAATAAAACAAAGCTATAGTTCTGTTATTTATATTTTCTTATTGTTTTAATTCTCCATTTAATAGCTTAAGCTTATGTAAATGTGCTTAAAACATGAAAAAAGTGCATCTATTTAACAAAGACAGTGAAATCAATTACAGAAAGTAAAGCCCATAGCAAGAAACTTAACTTACCAAGTACATTGGCTCTTCGCCACTGGGGAATGCTGGGATTGACAAGAGGCCTAAGATCATTGGAACCAGCTCTCCAGCGAGCCACCACTTCTGCTCTCCCAACATGAACTCCTTTAGTCTCCCCACTGACCAATAGACATGCCAAGGACCTAACTTCAGCACAGCACTGTTCATTAGCACAACCACTAAGATATGCACCTCGAGGTCCCAAACCAATCACCATTTGATGCACCCATCTTTCCCCTTCTTCAATGCCTCCCCTGGCAGGATTTGGGCTCATCCCCGATTTTTCACTAAAACCACACATTTTACTATGATCAGGATTTTCTAAACCAGAAGATTTTATACAGTCAACCCAGTCTTGAGAATTAAGAGTCACAATTGGAACTGCACCTGATGTAAAAAATCAATCATTTCAGATTATGCAGTAACATACAATAAATGTGTCAATATTACCTAAATACTCCAATAATCATGCAAATTACTTTCACTCAGACAAGGCCCAACTGGATTCTTTATTATCAATGATATATGAGAATCTATTACATAAAATCGTTGACACATCCTGATAATTTAGAATAGCTTGCTGAATCAGTAATAAAAAAATCACTACTAATGTATCAAAATATTATATTATTAATTTAATATTTTGTTAGTTTGTCAGCAAGGCATATATGTCAATTAGGCTTCATTTGAATCAAACCTTAAAGTTTTACTGCCACACCAAACCAATGCATAGGAAATATTACTTCCAAAGATTTGTGCATCTATAATGCAGGCCTTAGAAGCAAGGCAAGAAAAATTGATAAAGTATGGCCGTTCTATGATAATCAGAATATAAAACACAACAACACAAAGTCAGGAAAATAAGCTTCGTAAGTGTAGGTAATCTTAATTCAAAGCTAAATTAGAAATTTAATTGTGGCATTAACTTCAAATATGATAGATTCTCTTTTGAATATGCATAAAACCATAACTCAGCACAATCTCATATACTACTGGGAAGAATAGATTACCTTCATAAGCACTGGTGCACAGAACATTTTGGAGGATCAACAGAGGTAAAGTAGAAATATATATTCAAGATGGGTAAAACAGAAAATACTGAATAGATTTGTATAGCAATACAACAAAACTAAAAACATTTCACAACTTCAATTACATGTATCCTATTAATAATTACACACTGTTGAATGTTGTCCACATATGATGATGTCACATGCATTCATATTTCAAATAACGTCGAATAACTTGACAACGGATGTATTAATTTTTAGATTTGATTAAATTGAAACCACAAGACGTTTATGACCATTTATCGTATAAAACAAAGGCCCGAGTTTGATTTCATGGGCTTTTCATTTTTCCATTTGATTAATATGTATTTGACTGGGAGTTGATGTGAAAAACTATGCCTTTTAACATTTATAAATATCTTATAATTCAGATTTTGATGCGAGATTTGCACTAGTTCACAGAGAAAAGAATGGAAATCCTTATTCTTATCATCGAATCTGTTATCTAATTCGTATTTTTTTTACATTTTTTGTTTATATTCGAGTTTTTCTGAATTTTTAACATTACAAAAAAGTTACTAGGGCTACTGGCTTTGTTGGCCTTGGGTTTTCAGTGCATTTGCACATAATTTACAATCAAACAGACAAAGGATAAAAATTGATTGAACATTTTCATAAAAACCTTGTCTAAATTTAAAGCAAATGAATGATTGCCCTAAGAAACTTCAAATAAAAGTCAGAAACAACTGCATCAACTTAGATGACACCTATTGCAGATAAAATTAGCATTTAATGTCTTAAGCAATATAATATCCAATCGTTTTAAACAGGTGTAGGAATGTAGGGTGTAGAAGCAGGCCCCCTATTTTATCTTAACCCTTTCATGATTCGTTCCCCAATGCTCGCGGTGAACGGACGTGCCTAACCCTTTGCTCCGACCCTCACTTTCACTTCCGCCCCCACTCTACCAACCATGTCCGCGAAGACTACCTTGCAGGCCCAAAACGCCAATCTTAGATCCCAGAATAGGGATCTGAAGAAAAAGATTGAACAATTGACGAAATCCATGGCCGGATTCCATAATCAGCTTGAAGAGGCGAGGAAACTGGACGGATCGGAACGGAGAGATAGCCTTACGTCCATTGAAGCCAGTTTCTTCACTTTTAAATCTGGTGTCATGAAAGACCTGGAGTGCATTATGGAAAAGATTGATCTTCTCGCCGCTAGCCACTCTGTCTTCGAGGAGAAGATCGACGCTGTTGACCAACTGGCCAGAAGGAATTGTCTTCTCGTCCACGGACTTGCAGAGGAATCCAACGAAGACGCTTACAGTGTTGCTAGCAATTTTTTTAGCAAACAAGTGAAAGTGCAAGTTAGTATGGAAGCCCTGTCCTGTGTTCGCAGACTTGGTCGACCTCGTGACTTGAGACCGAGGCCATTATTAGTCAATTTTGTAAGTTGTCGAATCCGGGATGTTGTGTGGCGTAACAAAAAATTTTTAAAGGGCTCCAAGATCCTAATTACTGAATCTCTGACGCCAATCAGGCAAAAGTTACTGCAGGAATCACGTGATCTTGTGGGACCCACAAACGCCTGGTCGGTTGAAGGAAAGATTTTTGTGATAAAACAGGACGGATCCAAATGTTGCTTTTGCACTATCCGAGAATTTAACGTTCTCAGACAAAGCTGGCTTTCCCAGTAATTATCCATTAATTTCAGCTATGTCTTTGTTAAGTGCTCACCTTCTCCTTATTCCCAATTATTTGCCACTGTTTTCTTCTCTTTCGTGTTGGTGTCTCACATTATGAGGGTTTATGTTATGTAAATTGATCTCCTTTTATATTGCGTGTCTATTATGATATTTTGTTCTTTTAGGCTATTAATATATCTATGTTTTAATTTCATATTCATTTTGTTTCTATTTATACACAACTTGCTTATTCTTTAATTCCATACTATAATTTTTATGTCAATAGGTATTTTCATTTGGCAGTTTCTGCTGAAATTTATTTATAACGTTGGAGGTAAGTGGTTGTGCTGATATTTTACTGTCTTCTGATATTTTCTTCTTTCTTCTTGTGTGAATACTATGTCTGAATCTTTCCCTAAATTCTTTCTTCATATTCTCAAAAGTAACCCTTTCGAAGCTTGCTACGATTCTTTCCGGCTACCTGAAAATTCGCAGAACGCTTGTCCTTCCAGGAACTGCCCTCACGCTCCCTTATCTTTTCCCTCCCCTCACATTCCTGAGTGGACAAGGCTACTTCTTAGTAATTCACTTTCCCCATTTCCCCGTAATTTTCAAGCTATCCATGTTAACAGCCAGAGTCTTATCCCTCACATTGAAGAGCTTCGCTCTATTCTACCTGAGAAGGGTGTCCATGCGATCGCGGTATCTGAAACTTGGCTGAAACCTTCTCTTCCTTCTTCTCTTGTACATATTCCCGGATATAAGCTTTTTTGTAATGACCGCACTGGAAAGAGAGGGGGTGGGGTGGGTATCTATATTCGCGAAGAGCTATGTTGTAAATTGCTCCTTAAAAGTGATAGCCTTTATTCTCGCAGACCTGAATTTCTCTTCCTGGAAATAACTTTCAATTGTCAGAAATTATTATTTGGAGTTGTGTACAAACCCCCTCAAATTTCAAATCTATCGGATATTGAAATTCCCCTCACGGAACTTAGAGTAGATTTCGATAATGTCATCCTTATGGGCGATTTTAATTCTGATCTCCTGAACCCGAATAATTTTCACACTAAAACACTCCTTAATATATTACACCCGCTAGGACTTAGTATTCTCCCGCTTAATCCCACACACCGCACCCTGACCTCTTCTACTCTACTTGATTTAATAATAACGACCAAACCTGACAAAATACTCAAATACGGTCAGATCTCAGTCCCGGGGATATCTACACATGATCTCATTTATGCATCCTGCTCTTTCAAAGTACCAAAGGAACAACCAAAATTTATTACTTTTAGAGATTTTAAAAACATAGACATAAACAAATTGACAGATGATGCTCTCTTAGTCCCTTGGGAAAGTATTATTAATATAAATGACATAGATGACAAGGTGAATAATTTTAATGCTTTCCTCCTCAATCTATTTGATCGCCATGCTCCACAAAAAACAATTCGTATTACTAGAAAAAATTCTCCTTGGATTACGGATGATATAAAAAGATTAATGTCGAATCGTGATTCCGCTTTTCGTAAATTCAAACGCACAAATTCTACGCTCCAACTCGAACAGTATAGAAAACTGAGGAACTCAGTAAAGCAGGCAGTTAGAAATGCCAAAATCAAATTCTCGTACTCAATAATTTCTCCTCAGTCCGACAATGCATCACTATGGAGAAAACTGAAAGTATTCGGAATTGGGAATAAGAAAAGTGACTCTGAACTACCTTCTGTCTCTCTTGATGCATTAAATGATGCCTTCTCATCACCACCTAATATATTTTCAGTAAATCAAAGAAATTTAACTATCTCTGACATTTTTTCCTCAATCATAAACTATTCACAATCCTTCAGTTTTGCTTCTGTCTCCATATCCGATGTAAAGAAGATAATTTCTAAACTTAATTCGAAAACAAAAGGCTATGATCTCATCACTGGATCTATGCTCCATAATTTGATTCATATCTTGGCACCGATCATTACACATATAATTAATTGCTCCTTCTCTAGCTGTTACTTTCCCAGTTCCTGGAAACATGATCTAATGCGACCTATCCATAAAAAGGCTAATCCAACAACTCCACAGGACTTTCGCCCTATAAGCATCCTGCCAACGCTATCCAAAATTATTGAAAAACTAGCGCATAAACAAATACATCAATATCTAAATGAATATGAGCTCCTTAACCCCTATCAATCTGGATTTCGTACTGGCCACAGCACTGCTACCGCATTGATCAAAGTCACAGATGATATTCAGGAGAATTTCGATAACAAAAAAGCTACAATTCTCACACTATTGGACTTCTCTAAAGCGTTTGACTCCATTGACAGCGGAGTATTACTTGCCAAACTTGCTAAAATGAACTTTTCCCTTAGCTCTTTGAAATGGATAAAATCTTATTTTCAGAATCGCTACCAAATGGTATCAATCTCTGATAAAAGTTCATCGTGGAAAAATGTCTCCCGTGGTTGTCCCCAAGGATCTACATTAGGACCCTTATTCTTCGCCTTATATATAAACGATATCTCTAACTCAATTCATCACTGCCAGTACCACCTTTATGCTGACGATCTGCAAATATACATAGGAACTCAAATATCTCATATCAATAACAGAATTGATTGCATGAATAGGGATATAAGATCGCTCATGACCTGGAGTGCTTGTAATGGCTTAATGTTAAACCCCTTAAAATCTCAATCAATAATTTTCTGCTATCCTAAATTACTCGGCAAATTACAAAAGTCAAATATTGACCCAGTATTAATTAACTCCACTCCTGTACCGTTTTCCAAGTCAGTAAAAAACCTTGGTGTTATTATGAATGATACACTCTGCTGGTCTAAACATGTAAACGAAATTTGCCGAAAAATCAACTACTCACTTTATTCACTTAGGCTACTTAAAAACATTCTTCCAGTAAAACTAAAAATTTTACTTGTAAATTCGCTTGTAATTCCTCATTTCGATTATTGTGATTCCGTTTTTCTAGATCTAAAACAAGATTTGTTACTAAAACTCCAGAGGACTCATAACTCTTGTGTTAGATACATTTTTAATATGAGCAAAAGTTGCCATATAACAAACGCATTCAAAGAATTGGGCTGGCTGTTCTTGGAAGAACGTAGGAAGATGCATATCCTAACGCAACTAAGAAGTATCCTCACCTCTTCCTCGCCTAAATACCTAAGCTGCAACTTCAAACCCCTTAATTCTGGCCTCTCCCTGAACACCCGAGGATCATCCAAATTACTTATTCCCACTCATCGTAGCAGTTACTATAATAAATCCTTCACCGTTACCGCCTGCAATCTTTGGAACTCTCTCCCCTTTCACTTTTACTCTGTCAATGGTATTAACCAATTTAAGAATCATTGTGCTAAATACTTAGCCAGCATTAGGTCCTCATAAAAATGTAATACTTTCCTCTGTATTTTTCCTTCTATCCTTCATTTAAATATCAGCACATCACTATATCCATCAGCAAACAGGGCAGTGATGATGATTTTTATTATTTTACTTTGTGTACATTTGTGCTGTACTATTCTTATTTTTTTTATTATTTATGAATACCTTGAAATGATTTTCATTTCTCTATATTGATTTGTATTGAATTCTGTACATTTATATTTATCATATTGTGTATCATAATGGTTAGGTGGAAGAAGGGGCCATATGGCCTCAACCTCGCCGTAGTAAGAAATAAATAAATAAATAAATGTCATATGGCATCATTGTTGTTATGATGCCTCCAGAATCATCCAATGAGGAAAATTAGAACAATTCTGTAATCAAAAGATAGTGCCTGAAATGTTCTTTCAAATGTGCATGCATATTTAAATGATTTGAGTACTATGGATCACACACATCTTTTAAAGTTTTTGTGGTGACCAGGGCTGGAGAAAGCCAGACGCCTGAGCACTGTTGCAACTAAAAATTTCAGTTGCCACTATATTTTTTATATGTTATCTATTAAGCAGAGTTACTAATTCAGCACTTTTTTATGTTGTATGTGTGGTGTATGGTGCATTTGTAATCTATACATATTTAAATAACCCTAATTCTAAATCACATCCATATGGAATCATGTCTATATTTTAGAAATAATAAATTAATTTGGTGAATTATTTTAATATCTCATTGTATATACTTCTACTAACCTCTATTTTCAATTATTATTTTTGACATATTTCATAATTTTGTCTTGAAAAGGTTAATCATCAACTCCAAATTGGAATTAAATTATAACTAATCCAGCACAAACATATGAATGTTATAAAACTTTGGTTCAATTTTTTAATGTTACAAAACTTTGGTTCAATTTTTTATTGGTATAAAATAGTGGTGCCAAATATTTTGGTTTGAGGGCCACATAACCCATTTCTGCACTCATTGCAGGACACACAGCTCATTTCTGAACTCTTCGCAGACCACAAACAGTCAAAAAGTCAAAGAATTATTTAAGGAAATTAAAGGGTTTAGTTGTGGGTCAATATTATCTGATTTATTTCAGAGGTTGTTTATCTATTACGGGGATAGTGAGGACAAGACAAAAAATATTGATTTTATAAGTTCCTTTTTTATTTTGTGTTTCATTGTGTCCAGTGATTTTTAAAGTCATCATGGGCTGCATGAAGACACTCGGCCTTGATCGAGTAGGCAGCTCTATCTCACTTCTCTTTTTGAGGGGCTAAGTCTAAATCTCACTCAGCCGCTCTTACCAGTGCAGCATGATACATGTAAATTTTTTTATTACACAACTCTCTCTCCAGTCTATTCGCATTTTCTTCAACACTTCTATTACTTTAAGCATTTATGCTTGGCATTCAGTTGCTTTGTTCTTTTTCTTCAAATGAATCCAAATTGGCCTACTGAATCCCTTTGACCACTCTCTCCTCAAAAATTTTACAACATAAATTATTTAAAAATCCTCTTTTTTTAATCCCTTAAGATTTCTACTGTAATAAAATCTGCTCCTGCCACTTTTTAGGCTTCATATCCCTAAGAGCCCTTTCAATCTCACTGTCCAATATTTCTGGGGCAACATGGTCACAGCCTAAATCTTTCTCATTTTCTATTCCAATCAATTCTGGCTTCAGACCTTTTTCAAATAATTTCTTGATACAGCCACCCTTGGCATACCAACACTGATTTGTTCCATGAAAAAGGGTCATCATGCAAAACATAATTTTGTAAATGTTAAAATCCCATAGAAACAATGTTGTAATATGTTAACCTGACAAAAGAGTTGCTGACCATACATTATGAAGGAAACAACTGTGCAATCAATTAATTAATTAATTAATTTAAGAGAAAAAATAAAAATTACAGCAGATGATTCATGATTTATGCAATGCAAAGGGCAGGAAAGGAACCAAAGGCTGACATCTGATAGAATGCAATCCATGAAATGAACTACTAACACATTTCAAGTGGTTTTAATTTGTCTGATGCAAGGCAGGAATAATGCAAAATTGATTACCACAAATCACTCACAAAGACACACCAGTACCTGAACCGTAAATTATCCATGTCATAAGATTTGAGGCCTGTTACAAAATGAGGCATGTTAAGAATGATGGGTATGGTTTTAACTTCACGTATATAAATGAGAATCAACACACTGGACCTAAACTGCGCAAGCTGAACAAGCTATGGATTTTGATAACTCGAGCTCTGCAGGCCAAGCCAGTTTCTGTTTGCAAGTCAAGCTGTTTTTCTAGTGACGCAGTTTACATAGCTTCCCCCTTCACTCGTACAGCAACCATTTTCTCAATGCAGTGCCTACAGAATGTTCACTGCATTCCCCAGTCATGCAGTATTTAATAAATTTTATATTTGCGAGCCAGACTATCAACAGGAAAAACTTTTTGAAAATATTAGTGCACAATATACAAATGTAGGCTTTTTTTGTATAAAAAGGTCGTTTAGTGAATTGGGTAAATTAAGATTTTTCCAGAAAATTTTTCCAACATGTCCAATCTAATTTTTACATTTTCTTTACTGAATATGAATCAAAATCAGACATAAATGGAGCACAACTTCGGTGGATCTCTGCCACTCATTTGGACCAGAAAGATCCCCAATCATCCTATCCACGGTGACTTTTATAATTGTATGACTGCATGTGGGGGTTAATAAGACTGCTTGAGAAAGAGAGAAAAAAGAAATGGGATGTGAAACAAGGGATGAAATGTTATGCAGTAGAAGTGTAAACTTAACGAAATTACGATTTTTTTTCGTCTTCATTACATTTTTTGTTAGTTATTTTGAAAATTTCATTAACATTTTTCGTTACGGTATTAAAAAATCATTTCGTTATTTCGTTGCATTACGCATAGCGTTTTTCAACACTGCTTGATTGTTATATCTAGTAAAAAATGGAAAAGACTTATTACAGGCCACATTAAATGGGGTCACAGGCCACATATGGTCCAAGGGAGAGCCCTGGTCTAGTACATACACGCATTATTTTGGCCACACAAATACACGTGATAAATTTAGTTTTCCATTCGAATGTATTTGTAATATTTTACAATGCTAAATCATGAATTTTGAAAACACAAAACGCAACTCATCCGTGGTGATTTTAAAGCTATTAAAGCCAATATAAGTAATTGTTGCACCTCATTTAATTTAAAATAATTATGCGAAAAGTATTCATCATAAGTTCTGTTTGGATCATCTTGTTTTCTTTATACATTTTTATCTAAAGAGCAGCCATTTTCTTGAAAATCTAACAAGAACATTCTAAATCCCTTTGAACATAGATAATTTCCAGCATAACTTTTTAACTGTTTCAACAGGGAATTATCAAGCTCATCTTATGGCTGAAAAAATTCAAGAACAAGCACTTAATAATACTTGTCTTAGGTATCTCCAATAGCCTTGTTGTGGCTATTGGAGATGGCAGAGACAAGTATTTTTAAGTACTTGTTCTTGAATTTTTCATTGTTGACAATTAAAACAATCTTCATAGTGATTAAAGTAAACAAGATCTGCTATATATTTTTAAATACAGGTTTGCTTTATGGGAATTTGCCATTTTATGCAACAAACTTATTGCTACCCGAATTTCTTTTTGTGCATTTTTGATTCTCTCTTATGCGGTTACCTGGCCAGTGCAATAAAAATGCAAGTAAGTTCTTCACTACACCACAAGGCGACCATTCAGTTTCTCCTTGTCTCTTATACTGTTCGTATTAGTACTACACTAAAAGAGATGATAATGGAGTGGAGATGACAGGGAGATTTCGTGTGATACTGTTTTAGCATACTTGAAGTTTGTCTATTGAGCATTTTTCTTCAGACCACATATGGTTTGGTTTGGGTCAATAAACTCCTATAAACAAGGCTGTCGTAAATGCGCAGGTCTCCCAAAATGCAAAGGGGGGAGGGGCCGGATTTAGTGGACCCTTGGGTGTTTTGCCTTACTAGTCAATTGCTTGTTCAAAAACGACGCCATGGATATCTTATGAAAGTTCCTCCAGTTATGAATAGAAAGAGGACCACATTGATGCTGGATCTGCTTCTATCGGTCTAGCCTACAACCTCGGTGAGTCTACCACTTACTCCATCAAAAAGAATACTAAGAAACTACTGAGTTCCATTTTGCACTCTATTCCCTTATCTGCAAAGAAAACCAAGAGGGTGCAAAACCCTATCGTGAAAAAAATGGAGAGTATGTTAGGGACTTGGATAGTAGACCAGAACCAGAAAAGGATGAATATTTCATCAACTGCTATAAGGGCTACAGCAGTGCAGCTGTATAAACACCTGCAGCAGGAGCAGGGTGATGCTGAAGAACCGTTCTCTGCAAGTCTTTCGACGATCCTCTTTGAGGACATCTGTCGGGGCAGTTTGATATTAGCTTGGCTAGTTCCCGTCCCACAAAGGAAAAACATCCGTGTTCAGAAACGAGAGAAAATGTTCTGCTACGATAGTTCAGGGGTAGAATATCCGCCCGGCAAGTGGAAGACCCGGGTTCAATTCCCGGTCATAGCAGACTTTTTTCTCGTTTCAAAAATTGTTCCAAGTAAAGGAAGGTTCGATAAATTCATTCATCATCAAAATTTGCACAGCATTAAAGTAGTGAGAAAGCTGAAAGTGCAAACCATGCTGCTGCTGCCACATCTTCCAAGGCATTGCAACACATTGCAGCAGCCGAAAGATACAGCCTGAAGCAAGTTTTCGAAACTGATGAAACCAGACTTTTCTGGAAGAGGATGCCGTTTATCCTAGGATATTACGACACTCACTTATAATGAAAATATTTTGCCAGTCCCTTGATTGTCATTATAACTGAGTGCTACTGTATTTTCCTAACATAAATGCAGCATTTGTAAGTGATAAGGAATGGGTGATGAATGGACGAAGAAATGAACGAAAAAGTAATGATGCCTTCTAGAAAACGTACTGATAACCCCATTGATGCTTTCAATCTGTTCATTGACAATACTACAATTGAAATAATTGCAAAGTATACCAATATAGAAGCAATTTGTGCTCTTGGAAATTCATGGAAATTGGTCGACAGTATTGAAATTCATGCTTTTCTCGGACTTTTACTGACTGTTGGTGTAAGTAAAGAAGGAAATGTAGATTTTAGATTTTGGAATCCGTTATTTGATAATACAATATTTTGCAAAACCATGGGCCAAAACAGATTTGCATCACTTCTGCACTTTTTACAATTCAGCAATAAAAAAACCAGATCTGTAAGAAGATCAAAAGATGAATTAGCTTTTATTAGAGAAATTTGGATGAAAGTCAACAAAAATTTACTTAAGCATTCCTGGGAGAAATTTAACAATCGATGAACAGCTAGTTCCATTCCATGGTCGAGTCTCCTTCAAGCAATGTATGTCAAACAAATATGATAAATATGGTATGATGATATGGTGGATCTGCAACAGCAAGACCAACTATTAGCTTCATGGTATTCCACATTTGGGAAAGGATGGCCCAACTACAGCTCAAAATTTGGCTCGTAATGTTGTGGAAGAATTATGCGAGTCTTTTGTTCACACAAATAGAAATGTTACATTTGTTAATTACTTCACATGCTATGAAGTAGCTAAAGCTTTGCTATCAAAAGAACTCACATTTGTCAGAACTAAATAAAATAAAATAAAAAATTAAAGGTGTCCATCTTTCCTACCCTAATCTTCAAGAGAAGTCGAAACAAATATGTTTGGATTTCATAAAAACATATTGTTAACCTCATATGTTCCCAAGAAGAATCGAGCAGTACTATTTTTGTCTACAATGCACCATAATAACAATATTGCAACACAATAAAAATAAGTCGGAGGTAAATTTGTATTACAACACTTCAAAGTGAGCTGTTGACACCTTGGATCAATTGGCCCACACATATAACATTAGACACAAAACAAATACACCACCTTTTTGAACTTTGCATGCTTGCAGTTCATGAATTTGCACTTTTATGACTATTACTTCTGTTTCGCGCCGATTATTTGCATTTCGTGTCATGCATTTGTGATGCCGACAAGTGGAACTCCCTATACTTTTTTGTTTCGAAGTTCAGTTTAAACTTTGGTGCCCTAGAAAATGACTTATCATTATAATGATATTATATTTATTATGCTCATTATTAGCAGGTTTCAAAATAAACAAACGATAACTCTCGACTTAATTATTTTGTAACTCAGCATGAACTTCACCATCAACACCGCTATTTTCGATGATGAAACTTGTTAAA
The DNA here is from genome assembly GCA_028673005.1 of Tanypteryx hageni. Lineage (NCBI taxonomy): Eukaryota > Metazoa > Arthropoda > Insecta > Odonata > Petaluridae > Tanypteryx > Tanypteryx hageni. The sequence continues at coordinate 179,200,591 of CM054112.1, read as the reverse complement.
AATTTTTAAAAACACCATCATTTTGAAATGTAAGGTTTTCATTTACTTTGTGGGGAATAATTTTGAAACGAGAAAAAAAAGTCTGCTATGACCGGGAATCGAACCCGGGTCTTCCACTTGCCGGGCGGATATTCTACCACTGAACTATCTTAGCAGATCAATTTTCTTTCTGATCTGCTAAGATAGTTCAGTGGTAGAATATCTGCCCGGCAAGTGGAAGACCCGGGTTCGATTCCCGGTCATAGCAGACTTTTTTCTCGTTTCAAAATTATTCCCAACATTACAGCTTATGCCTGTCTGCATAGGATCTTTAGATCGCTTTATTCCATCAATTTCTTGCTTGGCAATCTCACCATTTGAGAGGGAGGAGTTTTCTTCGGTGTATCTCTTCGAGGACATCCGTTGGTGCAGTTTGATACTAGCTTGGCTAGTTCCGTCCCAACCAAGAAAACATCCGCGTTCAGAAACGAGAAAATTGATCTGCTAAGATAGTTCAGTGGTAGAATATCCGCCAAGCAAGTGGAAGACCCGGGTTCGATTCCCAGTCATAGCAGACTTTTTTCTCGTTTCAAAATTATTCCCAACATTACAGCTTATGCCTGTCTGCATAGGATCTTTAGATCTTTAGCTTTATTCCATCAATATTATCTTTGTATTTTGAATGTTATTTTGTTTTGTTAGGTTTTCATTTTTTATTACAAATATTTAATGTAAATCTAAGAATTGCTATCATCTTGTAACGTAAGATTTTCTGTTGCGTATATTGAACGCGATTACTAAAAAATGTTACCACTTTAATGCTTGGTTTTCATTTTTTGCTATGTATTTTGAACAATTAAAAGAAATTTTATCACTTTCTTATGCTAGGTTTTGATTTTGTTACTCATTTTGAATGTAATTAATAAAAGAAATGTTATCACTTTTTAATGCTAGTGTTTTTTACGGCTTGGAAATGTTTGTTGCATAACCCAAGAATACATCTGCGCATCACATACTCAACATTCCATTTCAGTAGTTCATCAATTTAAATTAAAGAATTTCCTTGGAATGAACAAAGGAAGATCGAAAATCACATGCAAAAATACACTTGAGATAAATTGCACAAGAGCCAAAAGAAGTGTAATCACTTTGTAATGCTGGTTTTTAATTTGCTATTATGCATTTTGAAGATAAATAAAAGAATTTTTTTCACTGTATGAAGCTAGGTTTTCATTTGCTGTTACGGTGCTGTAATGTTTTCTTTTATTTTCTGTTAAACTGCATTATTTATGATAAAAAAGTGAATTTTTTAGGTTGGCTGGGAACCATACTCTCATAATAACATTGCATCTTATGGGAATTTGCATTTCGCATCAGTTTTCCAGAACCATTTATTCGCAAAGTTCAAAAAGGTGGTGTAGATAGTCCATTACATTTTTCCAAAATTTAATCAATGTGTCTGGAATTGCTGCTCTTATTATATGGAACAACTTGTATCCTATATGGAATAAAAACCTTGTACATAGAGAAAATTTATTCAATGTGTTATTACTGATTTAGCAATGCTGCATATTATTCGCTATAGTAAAAAAGAAATAATGAGAAGTCATCTGCCATAAATAATATTGTAGCATTTACTAGTTCATCACCAGACAACACCATCCTTCAAAAGGCAGAAAAGCATAAAAAATGGCTCTTATATCTGCCGAGCTAAAAAAGGAAGAATGTCTAAACATTGCCGCAATATTTGTAAATTAAATATTTGTAAAGAACACCCCACAAATAATTTATAATTAATGTAATAATTAATAATATGTATGAATGTCAACAATTACATACAGTGAAACCCCTATTTAACGTTTCTCTGGGGGAATAACTTTTTATACAGTAAATCAGGGTAAACCTAAATAGGGGTTACATACTATTACAGCAAGTAATTGTTAAATTTGTTACAGTGAAATTGCTTTACACCATTTTGTGTAAATGAATTTTAAGCATGCATTAGGGTGAAGGCACGATATATGGCCACTTCAAGCTTTTTAGGAGCCTTTCATTTCCAATTTAAGAGCCCATTAGCTTCGTTCTGTCTGTCCGTTCATTCACATGCCCAGTGGTGGATTTACGCATCCTGGGGCCCCTGGGGCTAAACATTTAGGGGCCCCAGGCGCTAAGCAGTCGGGGTCCCTGCAATCTAAGTATATAGTGAAACCGATCGTGACAGCTACTCTCTTTTGTGACGCGTCTTAACGATCGGTTTTCCTATGGAATCACAGAGAGGTTCCACTGATTTTTAAATTGAGACATTGAATATTTCTGAGATTATACACACGAACTTTTTTTCGGGGCACCTAACTTCACGGGGCCCCTGGCGCGTGCCATGTGCGACCCCCCCCCCCTAAATCCGCCACTGCACATGCATGTTCATTCTTGGCTTCTATCACACAGATTTTCATGAAATTTGGTATTACCGACTTATAGCCAAAGAAAAAAAGGAAATGGCATAAATGGTTCATAAAACCCAATCAGGGGTGCTACTTGACTAGAAACTAAAAACGAACTTTCCCTCAAACCTCATAAAATGATAGTTATACAGAAAAAAATTTCAAACAAAATTTGTAGCACTAGCCAAACAAAATATTTCTTAACATATTCCACTTGGGAAGGCTCTACTTTGTGAGAAGAATCCATAATGTAAATAAAAAAGAATATTGTATATTTCCACTAGACAAATGTCTAGTGGGAATATACGATATTCTTTTTTATTTACAATATTTCTTGCCAAATACATTTTTATCAAAGGATTAGCTACTTCCATGAGAACCAAACAAGAATGTTGTAATTCAATTTAAACAGAAAAATTCATGCATAACTACCTAATTGTTGTCAACGAAAACAATCTTCATAGTAAAGAAGATCTGCTATAATTACAAAAATGTGTATAATTTCCTTATGCATGCATGAATCATTTTGCAAGTGGAAGGAAATGGATTATTTATGATGAAGAAAAGAACAAATTTAAATATTACAACTACTTAACTCAAGTGAGGTATGTTTTAAATAATTTTCAATTGTTTGATTGGCTAAAACTGATTATAAAATGAATCAGTAAATATAAATTTAATATTTCCCTGGCATACTTTTTGATATAACGTTTTGCAGTACAGATATACCCCAATTTACGCAAGATGCGTTCCTGGAAATCATCACATAAAGCAAAAACACGTAAATCGAAAATATTTTCCCATAGAAAATAATGTAATATGCATTGTTTACATTCCTGAGCAGATGTGTTCTACTTAGAAACGTATTTAAATTTGATTTAATGATTGTTTTAACCCCTCAAGTGTATGATGACATGGTGCCCTGTTCAGCACCTACTTTTACAATTCGTTAATTTGTTGTGCATAGAGTTTCTGTGATAAATCACAGATGTCTCTAAGATCCTTCGATAAGTGAGCCTTCCTACACATATATTCTCTTCACCCAACTCAATGAATATTTTTGCAAGGGTTTTCCTCCTTACAGTTGTTTACCAATAACAGGATGTCACTTTCTGGAAGAAAAACCCTCTTCAGGACAATCAAGAAGGTTCAAGTGCATTGTTTGCTTAAAGATGGGAATAAGAAAAGAGACATTTTACTGCCATAGGAACTCCCAGGAAACCCTGCTGTCATACGATGCAATGAATGGTATCACTATACCGACAATTATCGGGCAAGAATCTACAAAATATTTACCATATCTGACCGAATAGAAACCGACCCCCCAAAAATTTCCACCATTTTTTTGGCAAAAAGTAAATTTTTTAGATTTTATGCTGAAGTGTGCCGGGCATGCATGCATGGCCGAGAACACATTATTCAAGATTGAAAAATAGAGTGGGAAATGGTTTAGTTGTTGACATTTTGAAATATTACTCCAATTAATAATTTCACATTGTTGAATAATGTTCCACATTCAGTGACGATAATTTCATCTTCATTTTCACAAAAGGTCAAATAAAGCAATAGCAACCTCGCCAAGATAATTTTTAATCCAAGTCTATTTCCAATGAAATTAGCATTTAGATTGCCTTAAGAAATTTCATTTTTATAATTATACATGTTCCATGTAAAGTTTTATCAAAATTCAAACAGTTGAGTATCAAAAGCTGTCATCGCATTTTGCGTAATCGTCTGCACAGTCAATGTAGGCAATTTTAATAGTTTCCATTAATGAGGTTTTAACGTATATACAAACATTACAATGGCTATAGCAATAACTACAATAGTCAAGTATAACTAATAGAAACTTCTTTTAATGGACAATGAAAAATAACACAAATTGCTAACTGTTCTTAATGATGCATATGCATAGCTGTGAGAAATGAAAGAAAATATCCAATAGCATTTAGAAACGAAAGAACAGGTAATAAAACACAGGTACTGCTAAATTCAATATTCTAGCTTTATTATTTATTCATTAATATTCATCGTGGGTCAAATATTTACTTTATGAAAAATATAGTATATACTATCATTTTAACGCGACGGCAATGAGAGATATGCTGCCATCTATGGGTGACTAAGAAACTTAACCCTAACCCCAAATTTTTAGATTTTGACAAAAAACATTGGCCTGTATTCAGGCAGATACGGTAATAACTAATAAAGCTATTAATGGTACATAAGGTGCACATAATGAATCACGTTAATGCAAATATGCATTGCATCTATTGAAAAATGGTCGTTATGATGATGAATGCTAACTTCTAGTTGGGTGTAGTTTAACTCCACCGTCAGCATGGATGCGAAAAAATCAAACTGAAAAAAAGCAATGCCCGCACAGAGGAGAATTGCCTTGTACAGCTACTCAGCCACATCTGAAATTCAGATTAAGAACACAACAGTGTTACACTTTACTGCTGGTGACACAAAGATACAGCACTTGTTTACTAGGATAGAAAATGTCGGGCCACCCAGCAAACAATTGCCTGTTTTTCCCATCTGAACACAGATATTTAAAAACCTTCATATGGTTGTAGCTTGTGGATTAAGGTAGTAACTGTCAAGTTGCACTAAATTAAGTTAGATTTTTAATGAAGTGGTCAAAAATTAATAACACTAAATCCAAGTAAAACACTAAATCGAGGAATGTTAATTTGAAGAAAATAATACATTGCGTAAATGGGATGTGTCACAGGACTGCAAAAAATAAACACTAAATATGGGTAAACATTAAAGGCAGGGTTCTTAAATATGGGTTTCACTGTAGTTAAAATACTAGGTATTTTTGTAATTTACAATAATTATTAGTAAAATTTTTAAAAAAGATTGTTATTCTATAAAATATGCCAAATATATGTGTAATTCAATGGTGAGTCTTTGAGACTCTCCTGTGTAATTACTTTACAAATACTTTCTAGGCTGACAAGAGTTAAGGCATGTATAAGGGAAATATCATCTTAAGCAAATTATCTATCATTTCAACTGTAAAAAATAATAATGAGAATGTACTATCACAATAATTGTACACATAAATGAGACATTCATGAAATCAAAAACCAAATTTTTATACATAAAACTGACAACAAAAATCAGACAATCGTAGTTAATTTCAGATCTGGTCAGTTAACATCACCTACAAGCCACAATTGATAAAAATCCCTTCTATTTCAAATATCAAATCGTTTTCAAATATCTCATCATTAAGTAGTATTATAATATTTTCCTAACACTATTTCTTATTACTAGTGCATTTTTCACTAATCTTGTATCACCATTCCCAATAAAATTAATAATCGCCTACCTCGCTTCATCCAGTAGTAAAGCCAATCCATCAGATTCACACCCACCACTTGTGCTTTGTTCAATAAGGATGTTGATGCTGATGCTGTGCAAGGTACAGAAGAGGAAGAGGTGCAGGAATTAGAGGAAGAGCAATAGCGTGCCGAAGTTCCAACATGTTCAGCTGGGGAAGGAGCAGCAGCAAAGAAACGGGACACTACTGCACCCTCAGATGCCCACTCAATTGAGTGTGCTATCTCAACCTGGCTTGGCGCCCCTTTGCAGTTAGCTCTCCATTCCAGGTATTCCACTAATCCATTAGGAGGAACTGACTTTCCGGAGCAACCACTGGGCAATGCTAAACAGAGGCCTTGCTGAACCTTTCCATATGGTACAGACACATCCAGGGCAGACTGCAAGGCATAAATTGAAACAATCAGACATTTTAACAGTAGTAATTTGTTAGCTATATAACCAATTAATTCTACAGCCACTTCAATTGATTCACCAAAGCACAATGCACAACAAGCAAGTCAAAATATGTACACATAAGGAAAAATAAGCTCAAGTAGTAAGTAGTAAGTATCTGAGTTAATAACAAGATTGAAAAGTAGACTCCATGAATGGAATACACAGAGATTTCAAAGGCTTTCCTTATAGGAAATACGTACAAAATGGTATCAAAAGATTCTTGAATTTTTATATCCAAAATTAAAGTCATAATTATGTAGTCTCGCAGACTGTTTCACAGCATGTTGTCCTCTATCTGAATAATTTTTTAGTATATAGCTTACAAATCAGAAGGAAGAGAAAAATGTTATTTAATTGTGGCTTGCCAAGAGAATCATCTTAGTGATTGATGTAAACAAAATATGCCGTGTTTTCTCTGGATTTTCTCAAATTTTTATCTCTGAAACTATGTACTCATTACATTTCAGTAATCATTACTTGTTATTCTTAGTATTTATTTTTTGTGAAAAGGTACGGGTTCAATATAGCTATCAATTGACACAAAATCGGCATGCAGCATGATGTCAGCCAATGGTAGCATGATATCTAATTCAACCGGAAATGCCAGCATCAATTATTAACTATTAGATATTTTTTCAAGCATCCTTCCTTGAGCATTTACATATTTGTAATGGAAATGTGCAAAGAAGAGGTCCTTACACCATGGGGAGAGAAAATTAGGAGATCATGGGTTTAATATGCAGCTTTTCTGCAAGATGAATAGCGAAATTTAAGATTCATGTACTGTTGCAAATATTTTGTTGCAATAATTAAACTCGTGAATAAATATTTGTTTTTGTTCTCAACTAGCTACTTTTTTATTTTACTCTAGGAACTTATGACCTTTAGCTGGCTATATCCAAGGTTTTACAATAATATGATTCTGACTGATATGCATAAAAAACAGTAAAGATAAGACAATGGTTGATTTAGACTCATGCATTAGCCTAAGATTGATGACATTTTTAATTCGTACGGAAATGTAATTGTAATCTACTTGTACTTGTAATTAATTACTTTTTTAAGAATGTAATTGGTACTTGTAATTGAGTACAATGCAGATGAAATAATTGTAGCTGAGCCCAGTTACTTTTTTCTGGTACTATTCCCATCACTGCCAAAAAAGACGGTAATTTACATTTTCTACTTTTGGATATCTACCAAATCTTTTGAACCTTGAATATAATATAATCGATATTACTCCACAATCCCTGGTAGAACTCCATTTTATATAAATAAAATTTGAACAAAAATAAACATTTTTTACAAAAATGTTTTGAAGGTACAATTTGGTCACCTGAGGATATTGATAAATAATTGAAACTGTGTAATAATTAATACTGTAGTAATTAATGCTGTAGAAATTGTAATTAAAAAATTTATTTTTATACAAATAAATTTATAGTGTCTATGGTTTAACGTCACTTCGATTAACGTTGATTCTCATTAACGTAATTCAAAAATTACTATCCATATTCGAATTAACGTTGTTGATGATTTGAGTCAATATCGTCTTGACTTGGTGGTCAAATGAAGCATGAAAAAATACTGTGTAAATGATTCTCATGCACATCTCTTGCACAGTGTTTTTCTAGTTGTGGCGAATCACCTTATCTGAGTGGAAAAAGTGTTGTGGATGGACGTATTTTTACTAAATTTGCATGGTGATATTTTGTAGCAATCAGTCTCAATGTCCTCCAGCAGTCATTAAAATCATCTTAATCCCACTTGATAGAAACCTTACAAGATTTGAAATTTGCACAGAAAGGAAGACAAACTTGAAATTATTCTGTACTATTGGGATAACTTCAGTTTAACGTCTCCTAATTTTATTTTCGTTTGTATCAGCTGTTGCTTGACGGAGGGGATATCCTTCTTTGGGCCAAATGAAACTCACAGTTCAGTAAAAGCAATGAAAAAATGGTTTATCTCTAATATGGCAGATTTTCATTAATTATACAGTAACTGCTGCAAGAAATAATTTGTTTGTTGCATTTCATTTCTAGCAATGTCAATTCATAAACTTGCATTCACAGAAGTGTTCATGGCATTCTGTAAACTTTCTTGTAAAAACTGAGGGTTCTCTATTGTTTGTTTGGCTGGATTGGTATTACATAGTTCCTTTTCCTTGTAACTAGAAGTACTATTGTGAAAAGTAGCCATTCCCGATTTTGGGTGCGTTAAAATGTAGATATGACATAGTTTATTTTATGCCATTTCTATATTAATGTATGGTTTTATTGATTTATTCATATTCTGATACCATTCATATCATACGTGGCACCATATAGCTACAGTATATACAGTACAGTATATAATATCTTTTTGTGTTTCAAGAAGTTTGGACTCGGAGGTTATATTGTATAATATCTTTTCTTATGGGAAATATTGATTCATTTAATGTTGTTTTGTTCAACATTCCAATTTTCAGGAATGAATTGACGATGTTAATCGAGGATACACTAAACCTGAATACGACCACCAAGATGAGACCGGGTAATATGATAAGAAAAACTACAAAGTTAGAGTTCCAACCAAGGTCAGCTTTCATTTCTTTAATATTCAAAAGATAAATTTCATCTTGTATGAAAGGAAATGCAATGCCTCAAACAAATTATAAATAACACTATGGGGCTAATACCCAAAAATCAAGATTCTCAGTTTTAAATTCAGCTGAGGATTGCATGTGACATTCAAAAGAGAGCGAACCTCGGTTTAAAATAAAAATGACGCACAGGGAAGGGAAATGTTTAATTCAACACCTCTAATAAAAACTTTGAAGAGATAAAATAAAAACACTTCTCAAGAAATAAATTACTTCTAATTTATAATTATTTAATTCCTTGTAATAAAAGACTAATGTAACATTTTTATGACATTTTATATAAAAAATTTCCAAAAACAGTATGAAATTTGTATTTCAAGGCATTAGAATATCTAGTATAGTACCCTTTATTAGTGATATCACTTACCAAGGCATTGACTATAACATCAGCTGCTCCACGATCAGCTGCATAAGAAGAGTGCTCACCATGATATTTTCTATGTCCGCGACAGTGTGCAAGATTGGAGTTAGTTTGAATTTGAAGAAGCTTGGGCTGATTTTTACTAGGGGAATATGTTTGCATTGGAAGGCAAATAAATACAGGTACATAATAAGATGGACTGTTCACGGAAGAGTCTATCAAATTATGATGATGCACTGCCTCTCCATGTTCTGCACCCTGCTGAGGCAAAAAAAAAGAAAATTAGTTACTATAGATACTTTGAGAAATCATTCAAAATTAATTATCCTGTACCATAGTAACAACTGTAAAATCAATATTCTATTTTCTGTAATTTTTCAGAAAATATAGCATAAATTCTTCAATGAAAAGTTGTGTCCATATGAAGTTTTTCCCAGTGCATGACTGAATGATCATAAGCATGTTAGGTCTCATCACATTTGGCAATGCTCAGTGGGATTTTTAACCTCTCAAATGCAGAGGACATTTAATTAAATTCCATTTCTGAGGTCGGAGGAGTTTTTAAAAAAATTGCGATTTCAGTTCCTGAAAATTGAAAAATTTACAACTTTTTCGTTTTTTTTTATTTGTCTGAAATTTTTTTAGGAATTTAGTAGAACATGACATTTATAAAGAATACATTTTACACTTTCTTAAGTCAAGTACACTTTGCAGGAGAGAAATTATCCCGATCGCCAGCCAGCCAAGTGCACACCCATGGTTTCATATATATATTTCAGTATTGTGAAAACTATTGATGTTATTGATATGCAATCTTTTTCAAGGAAACATTTCAGCTTTTATAAACATTTCATTTGCTCTATGCACCTCTCTAAACCAAACGGAAAAAGATTCTCGCAGGTCAACTTTTTCATGTCTTGACAATATTTGAAATAAATTTTCCGTTTTGTATATTGTTAAAAGACATTTAATATAGCTTATGAAGTTCTGATTTATATAGTAGTCATTCTTCATCAGTACCGAAGTTACAAGATGAAAATTGTCCTATTTTGTCCAGTAGAAGCGGTGATATGATGTTATATGTATCGGAATGTACACGTAATAAAAAATTAGAAAAGTTTTTTAAACTTTTAAGGCATTTGCTTGACCCAATTTACCATGAAATTTACTACAAGAAAATATCATAACTTCAATGAATCATCTATACTGATTTTTGTAATAGTATTTACTTTTCTTGCAATCAGTTCGATCATACTCAGGGGAGACACCTCACTTCGCCTCCTCACTCATCACTTCCAACTGCGAAAATTTCCCTTTGTTCTTTGTAACTTGCCATGCTCTCACAAACAAAGTTTTCTACACTATCCTCCTCTTGCTCATTGTCATATTAGTACATCGACTTCTGTGCGATCTTCAATATAATTATCACTATCGCTGTCTGAGATAATACTATCCTTTGAGTCACTTTTCATTAACGCTTCCATCTTCATTTCCTTACTTGGTTCGCTTGACCTTTTCCTACTTGTTGATGCCATGATTATTTAATTCCTAAAAATTAACACTACAAAAAACAAATAAAATTGCCTCTGCACAATGGGAAGGTTTCCTTCAGACAAACTTCTTTAGAGCGACATGAGAATATTTCCCCTGCGACCCAAGGGTAAGGACCTGTGTGCTCACACCGAAATCATTTTCACTCAAGAAATAGCAGCAGACATAATCGAACTGGCTTATTTGTAAACAGACCTAGAGTACATGCAGATGTTTCTCTCTCTCTCATACTATACTGCTCTCAAGAAATGCTAAAGCAAGCACATGGCCCTAAGAGCTTAACAATAGTTTGGCTCTCCTCAAATTAGAGCTGACGCATAAGAAAAATCCAAGAGAAAGAGAAATCTGTGGGCAGATAAGCAAAGTCAAAAATCTCCTTTCAGTTTGCAGTAGCATTCGTGTCGAGATACAGTTCGTCTCAGCATTGGATAGGGTTTTTTAGAAGATGCGATTCCCCAATTACCGTAGCTACGTGAAAAATCAATCACAAAATTTAATGCATATTAGATGTTATAAGACAATAAAAATTGCAAAATGATGATAATTAGGTAGACCAAAGGTTCCTCTTTTGAATTATATCAAGATTATCCAGATTTAAGAAAATTCATTTTGTCAAAAAAATAAAAAAGGTGAGTGATGACCGTGACGTACTGAGTACGTTGGTCGATGGCATATGAAGTTTGCCCCCGCCATACTCAGTACGTCGCTCGACACTAAGGGGTTAACACTCACAAGTACATGCAGTGTTTTTAAAGGATACACAAAAACGTTAAGAAATATAATTTTCTTCTTACTTCAGCTTTCATGCATGATGTTGGAGTTTAAGGCTGTGATTTTACAATAATGAATAACATTATAAAACATTATAGAGATATTTTTACAGACAAAGTGGAATTGGGATAGAAAATTATTTCTTGTACCACAGCATGTAAATTATTGAGACAATGGTAGGTCTTTTTTCATGCAAGAAGTCACACATAGCTGTTAATTATATTAAAATAAAAATACAGCACATCAAGTTTTATTATTTACATTTATAAACATCAGTTATCTATTTTAGGTAGGTAGGTAAAGCAGAAATTAACAGAAAATTGAACTTACTCCAAATGGCTCACAACCATTCACTCCAGCAAATAATAATCCACGAGCAGACTTGTCCGTCTCTTGTCTCATTCCATCAAGGCACTGTCTTCTTCGGCATCCATCAAATGCATCAGAATTCAAATTAGCATTAGGAGGTACTCTAGGCTCCATCATCAGATTAAACAGGGAGGTTTTAGGCACAGCCCCTTTACTGATGTCCGAAGATGTGGAGGGTGGATTTGATTTAGGAGACACACAAGAATTAGCTACACATGATGAAGCAACAGGCTCAGCTTGTGGTTCTTCCAATTCTCTATGGCAAAGACTTAGATTGTTAGGAGGCTGAGAAGCTGAAGGAATGGTGGCTAGTGAAGATGCTGAAGACAGAGAATTAATACCAGCAGAGTTGGTATTTTCTTCTTCATGGGAATTTTTCTGAGAAATGCTTTTAGCATTAAGCTGACTGCTGGTTGATAATTCTGATTTCATCCTAGTGTGGCTTAACTTTCCATCATCTGATTAATAAAAGAAAAAATAAATGATGAGCATTTTAGAATAAAATACTAGCTTATGATTACTTGATAGCAAATCTTAAGCAATAAATACATAAAATGCTTTTTATGATAATATTCACAACAAATACAAATATGAAATGATGGTATCCTATAAGCATAAAAAGGTTGAGTAACAGCATTTCAGATAAATCAGTTGCCTGGATTATCTACTGCAGTAGTTCTTTAACTTCCAGGTGTCGTGGCACCCTTTGAATTGAACACAGTAAAAAAAAATCTGATGTGGCCACCACATGACTTTCTCCATATCTGTAATATTTCTAAAAATTGCAAATAGGTTACATAATAATAAACATTTTAAGAAACTGCGGGAAAATTTTTGACTTTACAAAGAACAGAAATAAACTCAAACCATAGCCTTCTGATATTGGATATAGCCACAAAGCTCCAATACAATACTTTCCCCTATACTACATATATGGAGAAAGTAATAAGTAGCTTTATTGCAAATTTCTTCATTTTTTATAACTAATAATAATTTTTATCACATCGTTTTTCCAAATATTCCGGTTAAATTTTATTATTCGTGAAAACTTGATTTTTCGATATTTCACCTTCCATCCAAAATAATTTTGCGCCCCCCTAGGGGACCATGGCCCACAGTTTGAGAAACACTGATCTACTGGAATCAAGCCAAAAGGTTAGTTTGATCATTCATTTTCAAGTTTTTATTTTTGAAATTATGTGAAACTTTAACACTTAATATGCACTTGTAGCCATCTTATAATAATGACATGTTAAAAATATAATTCTACAACAATAAAATTATATTTATATATATATATATATATATATATATATATATATATATATATATATATATGTTTTGTGAAAACACACCAGCCGTATTCAGTGTACCACATTGAACAAAAAAATCCCAAATATCAGATGTCACATGATTTAAGGAGAGTGAAGGATAAAGGAGGACAGGGAGAGAAAGAGGGAGGGTAGAGGGAGAGAGGAGCATGCAATTACGCAGTTGGAGGCCTCCCCACATTTAGAGACCTTGGTAAGTTCAAATGACTAAATCACCCTTATATGATCTGTATGGTATAGATAAAAAATTTTATTCAGGTAGAGGACAACATTATTTCATTAATTTCAATATCATCAAATGGATTAAAACAATGTGGCAGTTGGTTGAATCACACGAAAATCGGAAAATCGAGCTTCAAAATTATTTGTAATCTCTTCAAGGTTTTGCGAGTATGTATTTATGTCAATTTCCTTAAATTCTTGAGCTCCTTTCTCTAAACTGGGATAGAGAATGAAGCTTCTGTTTCTCATTTGAGATATCCATAAAATTAATTTTGATTTAAATGCATTTACAGTTCTAAACAGTTGAGCTATGGTTTTGTCTTTTTCTTGAAGTTCAAGATTGAGATCATTTAGTTTGGATGTTAAATCTGTAAGAAATGCCATGTCATACAATCATCTAGGTTTAGCAAGTTCTTCATAATGCTCATTCCTTGATTCAAAAAACAGCTTTATTTCTGGAAGAAGATCTTGACATTGTTGTAACACTTTACCTTTACTAAGCCATCAAACTTCTGTATGTAAAATAAGAACACCATACTGTGAATCAAGTTCATCTGTGAGTGCTTTAAAGAGTCTATTTTGCAGTGGCCTGGCATGAATAGAATTCACAATTTTCAAAATAACAGACATAACATGATCAAAATGAAATAATTTTGAACATAATACCTGCTGATGAATGACACAAGGGTAGTTTTAAAAAATGGAAAATCAGCATCTTCCCTACATAATGCCATAAAACCAACACCATGCCCAATCATGGCTGGTACACCATCTGTTGTTATGGAGACAAGTTTTTGAAGTGGCAAATTAATTTCTTTTACATAATTTTTAATGGTATGATAATGTTCCTCCCACATGTTGTTCCTTTTAATGACATAACTGACAGTATATCTTCTTTTATAGAGCAATCATTAAATACCATTATTATAAATATATTCAATTGAACTGTATTACTAATGTCTGTTGATTCACCACATTGTAAACTAAAAAAACTGCACATTTCAATATCACTCTTCAGTTGCTCCCTAACATTCTCACATATCACTTAAATTCTACGAGTCACTGTATTTCTAGACAGCTGAACTTCTTGTATGGCTGATAAAATTTTGCTCTTATTTTTAAATTCGTCAAACAATGAGTCTGATAGAGCAATCATTGCTTCCAACATTTCGCCACCCTCTAAAGGTTTTCTCTTCAATGCTAGTATGTGTGCCACTTTAAATGATGCAATAATAGCAGCCTTCGATTTATTGACCGACTTTGCAAGCAGTGCTGCTCAAACTACAAGAGCTAGAGAGCTGAAAGTTTCAGCGTTTGGAGAAGTCATGGAGAAACCTCTAGAAAAAATGAGACCTCTCACCTAAGTGACATAGGTTCAACTACAGAAATTCCAAATGTGGCGTTTTTCCCCATAAGAAAAGCATTGCGCCATTTTTATAAATTAATTTCGGGTACTAGCCGATAAGCTGGGGAAATGAAAGTTTGAGTGTTGCTAAAGAACCACAATACACACTAGCAATTGGTATCAGTTTTGCTTACAGTGTCCTGGGTTCGACTCCAGATGCCTCGGAATATCTCCCATAAGTTAGCATGGGGAAAAGATATTCCAGTGTGTAGACCAATCTAAGATGTATAGGGAGTTGAAATATTGCACGATTATAAGATTTTGCTCACAACCAACCAGAAAATTCGAAAGTTTCAAAATTGTTAATTTCTAGAGGTTGTTTTTATCCCATTTGTACATTAAAATTTAATAATCTTTATCTCGGAAACTATAAGTCATAGATACGAACTTCTACAAATATTTTGTAGCAAATTCTATATAGAAAAAATCTGATTTGGCCACCACATGACTTTCTCCATACCTGTAATACTTCTAAAAATTCCAAATACGTTACATAATAATAAATATTTTAGACTGTACAAAGAACAGAAATAAACTCAAACCATAGCCTTCTGATATTGGATACTGCCGCAAAGCACCAACAATTAAGAAAAGAAAAAGGTGCGTTACTAAGCCGTAACTGCAGCCAATGCAGTTTTCAATACCTTAACTTTAATTTTGCTTAAATTGCTGTTAGAAGGATACTCAGCGTCATATTTTTCATGCAGCTTGTAAAATGCCATTCCACATTACATTTCTTTCCCACTGCAATAGTTGTGCCGCAAATTAAGCAAAGACATTTGTTTTTCAAATTAGTGAAGAAATATTGCTCTTCCCATTTATTATGAATATTACACTTGTATGAACCCACTTTCTTTTTTTTGTGATTCATTTGCAGAGATGATTGAAGGCATCTAACAATAATTATTAATCAAAATCAATTCCTTATTTATTACTGCAAAATAACATTAAAGAAACAGCAATAATCAACATACAACAGTAAATGACAATGAAAAATTTTAGTTGCAAAACTCGGATTTTGCACATTTTGTAGTGATGCCTGAATCTGATTCGATTCTCGAAAGAATCGATTATCTCAAGCAAGAAATAATCGATTATTTTCCAATCTCATTTCGTCAATTATTCGAGAATCGATTCCAAAAATGCTGTAATCCAAAATATGATTCAAAATGTCCAAATTTACAAAACACATTTAAAATATTAATTGTAACTTTCCAACGCCATAGGGTATTCAGAAAACAAATCAAATCGTCATACAAAGCATGCCATTCAGATTTAAAGAAGGCAGACTGAGGAAATAACCGAGATTATTAAATAAAAACTATTACAAGCAACGTGGAAAATTCAAATATTCGTCGCGAGCCACTCAAAATTGTTGTGCAAGCCACAAGTGGCTCGCAAACTATGCGCAGGGCACTCCTGCCTTAAAGTATGAATTTTCCCAATTTTAGATTTTTCTTTTTGGTTGTGACCAAAATCCTATAATCCTGCCAAATTTTAAGTCTCCAGCTCATCTGGAAGTGCCTAAACATTAGTATCCTCCTGATATATCTATACTACATTGACGCTTCTTACTTATGATAGATGATTAACATCATTATATATAGACGTTCCTTACAGAGGAGGAGTAACATATAAAATATAACATATATATAGGAGGATACTAATGTTTAGGCACTACCAGAAGAGCGGCAGGCTCAAAATTTTTTTTATTGGTAGAACTATGCGCAAAACCAACTAGAAAAAACGAAAATTGAAAAAGTTCAACAATGGCACCACTAAAAATTCGAAATTGTTTCAACAAATTTTCAAGGTTTATGTATTTCCATATGTGCTACGGAGCTGAAATTTTTTTATAGGTAGAATTTGTAAAAAAACGAAATAGGGATTATACAAATTTTGATATTTTAATTTGTTTGGCAGTAAAACATTCTTAAATTTTAAAGAAATAGGTAAATGTTTAGATACTATGGGGCAAGATAGGGAGCTGAAATTTTAAAGTTATTTGGAGATTAGTCTATAAAAAATAAATAAACATTTCACTGTATCCATGAAATTATTACAGCGGCCGATAAAAATTAATTAAATTTAAACAATTGGAAAATGTTATTTCACTTCTAAACGTGCTACAAATTTAAAGTTTGGCAGAAATATGAGGCATTATATTAATCCAATGCGGAAAAAGTATAATATTCCTAAAATTGCAAATATTAGTGATTGTTTTACTCCATAATTGTTCCACAAGGAAAAAACAAAAATCTGTGCAGAGGAGAAATCTTTTGAATTCAAGAAATATTTCCATTGATGAAATATCTCTCCAAAAAATTAATGCTTTTTCAAGGTGAGATGAAATGCTTGCAGAATACAACTATTAGTATAAAATAGATGTTACTCCTCTGTAAGGAACGTCTATATATAATGATAACATATATATAGGAGGATACTAATGTTTAGGCACTTCCAGAAGAGCGGCTCCGTTGAAATCTCTAAATCGATTTTTTTTATGAAAATAATACTTTCCCCTATACTACGTAAGAAGAAAGTAAAAAAGAAAATCTTGAAAAAGCTCAACAATGCGGCCGCTAAAAATTCGCAAATGTTAAAAATAATTTTTAAGGTTTATGTAGTTCCGAATGTGCTACAAAGCTGAAATTTTTTTAAAAGTAGAATTTGTAAAAAAAAACGAAATAGGGATTATAGAAATTTTGATATTTTAATTTGTTTGGCTGTTAAAAAATCTCAAAATTTAAACAAATGGATGTTTACATACTACAGAGAGAGTTAGGGAGTTGAAATTTTTAAGCAATTTTGAGCTTAGTGCAAATGCACAAATAAACATTTAAATATCTCCATTAAGTTCTTATTGCGGCCGTTAAAACCTTTTTAATATTTAAACAATTACATAAATATTATTTCACTTCTATGTGTACTATAACTTTAAAATATGGCAAAAATATTCTTATAATATCAAATTTTAGGGATTGTTTTACTCCAATATAACTAAAGAAAATCAACCAGTGCAGACTTGAACTCTTTTGAATTAAAAAATATTTCTAATAATGATACATCTTTTTTTAATTTAATATTTTTTTCAAGGTGAGATGAAATGCTTGCCCGCTAAAAATTCGCAAGGTTTATGTATTTCCGAATGTGCTACGGAGCTGAAATATTTTGTAGATCTAGGATTTGTAAAAAAAACGAAATAGGGATTATAGAAATTTTGATATTTTAATTTGTGTTGCCTTTAAAAATTCTTCAAGTTTAAACAAATAGATAACTGTTTCGGTACTACGGGATGAGCTAGGAAGCTGAAATTTTCAAGTTATTTACAGAGTAGTGCATTTGCACAAATAAACATTTGAATCTCTCCATAAATATATTGCGGCGGCCGTTAAAAATGTTTCAAATTTAAACAATTAGAAAAATATTATTTCACTTCTAGAAGTGCTACAACTTTAAAATTTGGCAGAAATGTGTAGCATTAGTACCCCATAATGGAGCAAGTACAAAATTCTTAAAATTGCAAAGTTTGGGGATTGTTTTAATATATTATTTTTACATAAGGGAAAAACAAAAATTGCTGCGGAGGCAAAATCTTTAGAATTAAAAAAATATTTGTAATGATGAAATATGTCTGAAAAATGAATGTTTTTTCAAGGTGAGATGATATGCTTGCAGAATGCAAACACCTTCTACTAGTATGTTATATCCTCCTCTGTAAGGAACTTCTATATATAATGATATAGGAGGATACTAATGTTTAGGCACTTCTGGATGAACTGGAGACTTGATACTTGCCACGATTATAAGATTTTGCTCACAACCAACCAGAAAAATCAAAAATTTTTAAACTGTTAATTTTTAGGGGTTGTTTTACCCCATTTGTACATTCAAGTTTAAAATTTTATCTCAGAAACTATTTGTCTTAGATATGAGCTTTTGCAATAATTTTGTAGAAAATTGTATTCTCCGTATGGATAAGTTTTTTAATCCATACCTTACAGATTATAAGTGCAAGAGAATAAAATTTCTGATTACTATTCGTATTTTAAATGATTATTACATATTAACAATTTTTATCTCAAAAACTATTAATCATAGGTATGTGGTATCCTGGACTTTAGTGCAGCAAATGTTGTCCTCTGCCCCAATAAAATTTTAAATCTAAACCTTACAGATCATATAAGGGCAATTTAGACATTTGAACATGCCAAGGTTGCTAAATGTGGTGGTGGGGAGGCCTCCACTAACTGCGTAGTGGCATGCTCCTCTCCCCCTCACCATCTCCGCTCCCTCTTTCTCTCCCTCTCCTCACCTTTCTCTTCCCCTACTCTTTCACTCTGCTCCTTTATCCTTCACTCTCCTTAAATCATTAGACTTCTGATATTTGGGATTTTTTTGTTCAGTGTGGTACAATGAATATGGCTGGTGTGTTTTCACAAAACAATCTCAAAGATTTCTTAATCTCAAGTAAATAAAGCAATATGAAATGCTTGCAGAATGCAAGCACCAACTACTAGTATGTTATATCATAAGTAAGAAGTATATATATATAAAACTAGTAATTGGTGCTTGCATACTGCAAGCATTTCATCTCACATTGAAAAAACATACATTTTTCAGACAGACATTTCATAATTACAAATATTCTTTTAAATCTAAAGATTTCAACTCCTCAGCGATTTTCGTTTTTCCTACATGTAAAAATAATTGTTTAAAAAAATCCCCAAATGTTGCAATTTTAAAAATTTTACACTTTCTCCATTATGGTGTACTAACTCTACACATTTTAGCAAAATTTTAAAGATGTAGCATTTCTAGAAGTAAAATAATATTTTTCTAATTGTTTAAATTTAAATAATTTTTAACGGCCGCCGCAATTCACATATGGTAAAATTGAAATGTTTATTTGTGCAAATTCCCTACTCTGTAAGTAATTTGAAAATTTCAGTTTCCTAGCTCATCCCGTAGTACCTAAACAGTTATCTATTTTTTTAAATGTTATGAATTTTTAACTGCCAAACAAATTAAAATATCAAAATTTGTATAATCCCTATTTCGTTTTTTTAAGAATTCTACTCATAAAAAAAATTTCAACTCCGTAGCATATTTGGAAATACATAAACCTTGAAAATTTGTTTAAACAATTTCGAATTTTTTGCGGCCGCATTGTTGCACTTTTTCAAGGTTT
The DNA here is from genome assembly GCA_028673005.1 of Tanypteryx hageni. Taxonomy (NCBI): domain Eukaryota; kingdom Metazoa; phylum Arthropoda; class Insecta; order Odonata; family Petaluridae; genus Tanypteryx; species Tanypteryx hageni. The sequence continues at coordinate 179,180,531 of CM054112.1, read as the reverse complement.
TCGTTTTTTCTAGTCGGTTTTGCACAAAATCCTACCAAAGAAAAAAATTTCGAATCTCCAGCTCATCTGGAAGTGCCTATACATTAGTATCCTCCTGTTATCATTATATATCGACGTATGTTATATCCTCCTCCTCCTCCTCTGTAAGGAACATCTATATATAATGATGTAAGATATAAATAACATTTAATGCAACAATTTGGGGAATTCATGGGTCATGTGATAAAAAAGTCGCATCAACATTATTGTTAATATACAATAAAATTAGATTTAAATTCAACTGAGGTATAACTTTGCAGAGTTGCATATCAAAAACTCAAAGAATTTTTTAAAAAAACAAATTTCTTAAAATAACTACAAATTCCTCTAAACTGAATACCTGATGATGACTCTCCAATTCAAAATCTTGGTAGCATTTTTTTAATTTTCATAGTAGAATTTGTATAATTCAATCATTTTAATAAATTTGTTTTTTATCATTTTGTCTTCAAGTTTTTCTTTAGTAGGTTTGGTAAATATGAGTATTTACATTCACAGTATATATAATAAAATAATTTTATCATCAACAAACCAGTTGATAATATCATTAATAATTACACAGTAAATAATATATTTCTTGTTAATTAAATGAGCAAAATATGCTTTGAAGTAACAATTTCATTACTACTCTTTTCAATTAGTCAAATGTTTTATCAATTACTAATTTTTGAAATTCATTGATAACAAATTTTAGGATAATATACATATCTCTTTAAATAATGAGTTAAGAAATCCAGTCATGCTTGACTAATATGAACTATATGACTGACTGTAATGCTATCTTTAACAAACTTTCCGAGTAGGTAGAAGACTGAAATTTGTTAGGAATGTTTCATTCTTATAGTAAAAGCCACTTATAAAAAAATCTCCAAAAGACTCCAGTAGATAATTTTTTTCCCATAAGATAACATGTAAAAATCGATTTTTCAACTTTTATCAAAATTAGAAAGAATTGACCTAAGATCTTCGGACCTAAATCATTTTAAAGAAAAATAAATAATGCTTCTTATTCTTATCATCACATTTTGCCTATGATATAAAATCTCTCAAGTTCTACATTCAAATCATATTCATTGGAAATTTTAAGCTTTTTAACTATATGTTGTCTTGCCGATCGTGTCATTGTTAAACCTTGGGATTTCATTGTCGTCTTAATCGTCATACTATGTACGTAAGAAAAGGGTGCATTGAATGCTTTAATAGGAGAGGAAGAAAAAAATGAGAGTGAGAGAGAAGAGGAGGAGGGAGGGAGAGAAAGGAGGGAGAGATATAGATAATTTTCCTTATTGGGGAGAGATTGAGACTAGGAAGTCTGTTTTCCAGAGGAGAAGGAAGAGATAGTAAGGAAAAGAGATAAAGAAAGAGTGAGAGAGGGAGGGAGACAGAAAAGAAGGGAGGAGGGAGAGATAGAGAATTATCTTTTTTAGGGTGAGATTGATACTAGGAAGTCTATTTTCCCAGAGGAGAGAGAGAGAGAGAGGGAGAATGGGAGAGAGAGAGGGAGAATGGGAGAGAGAGAGAGAGGGAGAATGGGAGAGAGGGAGAATGGGAGAGAGGGGGAGAGGGAGGGAGAATGGGAGAGGAACAGAGAAAAGAAAGAATAGGAAGTGCCTTAAATTTAATTCTTAATCCATGCATACCCATCATATTTGGCATGCAATTAGGCTAGTATAAAAATAAAGGTCGCTAACAAACTCCTAGAGAAAAAATTTCTCTGTCAAGTTTTTTAGGGTAACATTTCAAGCATAGATATTCCTTGTTACTTATATCATCTATAACTGAATTAATTGGCAAATCAATTTGCTTAAAAATGCAATATTCACATGAATTTCACTAAACCATGTTTTTTTAATTCCTAGAGTAGGGTGACCAACCATCCCAAAATTTGAGGGACAGTCCCTCCTTTTCATCACTCATACTGCCTTGTTAAATATCACAACTTGTGTTCCGCTTTTTGAAAAATCTTGAGTAATATCCCAAATTGTCATTTAAACCATCCCGAATGCCCTCACTGGTCATACCAAGCTATCCCATATCTACTAAATCTATCTATGGCTTACTCGTCAAAAAATGCACCACGAACAAGCCACTGTAATCTGTCCCTCCTTATAGTCGGCAAATATTTGAAAATTTCTTTCCTTCCTGAAAAGTTGGTCACCTTATCCTAGAGGCATTTCCAAATTTCTGTTAATTAATTCGTATTATGTCAATTGTTAAACCACCACACAAAATTTACTATTTATGATTCCTGAAGTAAGCAAGAATTAGTGATAATAAATATAAAGATAAGATAAGATAAACATAAATTACCATCAGTTTCTTGACTATCTTGACCGGATTCATCAGAGTCCCTACCAGTGGGAGGTCCTGGGTCAAAATCCATTTCCAAAAAGTCCATTTCCGGAGAAGAACACCTTGGTGGGGGCACATCTCCAGGCCTGCGGCTGCCTATACCTTCTCCACTAACTGAACATTCTACATCTTGACCATCAGCACCAAATAAAGAAGGAAGATCTGCAGTTCCTTCTCTATCTCCACGATACGTGTAAATACAACACTCATCAGCTGACATTCCGTCATCCTCTTCATCTTCTTCTTCTACGTCCCCATCGTTGTCAGAATCACTTGACAAGTTTGCTTTAACTTCGGTGTCTTCTTTCTTATCTGGACACTTGTTATGAATTGGTTCGAATCCAGCAACATTGTTTCGTATATATGAATCGAGCCTGCCTTTTAAATGGGAGGATTTGTCATTCACGCCATTGAACGATTTACTCTCAGCCCTTGCAATATCACCATTTGATTGCAAGTCTACGTCGAGAATTGAATCTTCGTCTGATTCACTTATTTCTTCGCCTACTATTTCTCCGTGAGGCTGAGTCCTGTTTACCTTTTCAAAGCTTGGGACTCTTCTCCTTCTCCTTGTACGTCTCACATTCTCTGAATTATTGTTTAATTTACCAGACTCATTCGCACTAGGTATGTTGTATGGAAGGAATTTACTTTTGCAGCGAGCTCCAAGCTCACGATTAGAATCAATAGATGAAGCAGACGCGTCTCCAAGTTTTCCACAGTCGTTGTCAAGTCTTGCGTCTCCATTAGGCTTCGTACGACGCTCTTCTTCGCCGTTTTCCATTTCAGCAGTACCTTTCACGGCGTGACACTGCAAAAAAAACATCTAAAATTAAATTTAAGTTATTCTCATGGCGATAATAACGACATTCATGTCCAATAGCACGAATGACAAAGAAAATATAAAATTAGAGGAAGGGTAGTAAAGAAATACAATATGATGGATTTGTCCAAATTACCACATATTTAAGTTGGCTTTATGCGTGATTAGTATACGATTGAAATGAAATTTCCAACCGTCGGGATAAAAATCCTTAAATCAAGCGGACACATGCGATAATATTATTTACGATCACTTCGATTTACAGAAGCAAATGTCCCTGCATCAAACGTTTTCACCGCCATATTGTGTAACGTGACGTCACACAAAAATGTGTGCTAAGGCGCTAAGGCATGCTAAGGTGCAAGAATGTTAACTGGAGGCCTGGATGGAAAGAGGCTGAAGAGGCCTTCAAATACGGGGTAAGACAGTTTGGCGACTAAAATTCGCAGGCGCTGCACAGCACCCCAGTACTGAGATAAAAAAATAAATCTATATAAGCGTATAAATCCATATGGTGATTGTTTTTCATGCGCCACACAATATGAAACTTCTATAAGCAAGCTTATGAGCTGTGTCGAAGGAAAAAGTGTTTTGCTGCAAAATATGAATAACTCAGGTTATAGAATACAAATCTGAAAAGAAAAATAATGAATTACTTTATTTCCATGAAGAAAATTTTTAAATGTCATTTTCAGTAATTAAAATACAAAGGTATATCTATCAATAGCCCAAATTCTCACTGTAACATTAATTTTTAAAAGGTCGCACGATATCATAATATATTTCTATTAGGTTGATTAGATTCAAATAGTGCGTTGATAGAATGCGTTTTAATAATATTCAAATTAAAATGTATCACAAATAGGATAAGTGACCAGATAACATAAACTACTTATTGTTTATCCTTTTTGAAACTAAAAGCAAAAAACTTGAAACGAAGAATTCTACTAATAGGAATCGGGTACATTTCTCAAACGATCAGCATATTTTACAGCTTATTTAAGATTAACATAAAAATAACAAATTATGTAATCTTTGCTTCAAAAGATCTAGAGAAAATATACCGCGTCTGCTTGTTTTGGATGACAGCAGATGAAAACCCTGAATTTACAATAAATAATCTTAAAGCATATATTCTCACAAAGATTTTTCCATGTGTAAGCATTTCCAAAAAGAAAACTGACTAGTTCAATTGCCATATTAAAATTTACAAACAAAATAACGTCTGAAAGATTTGTACTAGTTACGAATTAGGCATTTAGGAACCTGTTGATCAATTAAATTATGGATTTTGTTATACTTATTGCTTCTTTGAGTGAAATATTTCCTTATAATAATTCTAATCACATCGATTTACCATAAAATGCATTTAAGAGACGGAATTCTAAACGTAAAGTTTAGCAAACTTTAAAAATTGATATCTTTTGGAGTAAATTGAAAAATTCGGAAGTTTCAATTCTAACCTTATACTCTTATAAGAGTACAACTTTAGTAAGAAGGAAAAGTATGACACATGATGATCCAATTTTTTTCTACAAATTCACGAAAGAATTTAGAATCGTAAGAGGTATATGTTTAAGAGTATATATTCAACGGTTTATCAGCTACATTAAACCCATAAATACAAGGTTACTAAAGTCCTCAGATACTCTTTCGATAAATGAGAAGCACTTAATCCATTCTCCAATATCTCCATTAATTGAACATTACCATCGAACATAGGAAACTCAATACATCGATTGAATATTTTTTTTATAGATTTCCTCCTTATCATTGACTTTATATGAAAAATACCGTTTTAATTGATAGAATGGTAGTATATTATTATCCCAATACCATTGTCAAGAGTTTATTCCAAATGTACATGTTTCCGATTAAATTTTGTTTATGTAAAGGGTAGAGAGTCACAATAAAATGTACTACTTTCAAGCTTGATGATTCACACTTTAAAATATTTTTTGACAAGATAAGTTTACCCTCGGAGAAATATAATATAATAGTAAGTGCTAAAAACATTAATAATAATAATAAATTAATAAAACTTCATCAATATTTTACTATGGGTTGCGAATGACGCAGAATCGATAAGGCAATAATTATGCCATATTAAATTTTGGCGTACTATACTCTTCTGGCATGCAATTCCATACATGAGTAATGTTTCATTTAAAATAATGACCTATACAATTGTCTGAAACCTAAGAAGCATTAACCCTGAACTCTTGAATTGCGCAACACCCATGTGTCTTGATTTAGCAGATTTCGTTATTCTTATGTTCGTAGTATTCTATATCTCCACAAAGTGGTAAAGTACGTTTCCGTAAAAGTGAACGTGATTTTGTGTTAGTTTATTTTTAGAAATAAACGAAGTAGAACTCGGTGCTGATCATTGCTAAATGCAATGGATATTCACCAGCTGCTAATGGTTTTATCGATACCAGTATCATTGGTTTTTCAGCAATGACTTGCCTTGGATTTAGACCACTCAGTAAGAAAATGTAACAATAGAATTTAGTTGTGTTCTATAGTAAATACTTTATTCAAACCATGTTTCACGTGTCTTATTGATAAAAATAATAGTATTGTATTTTTGTGGTTCTCTAAAAGTAGGCATCAAATATGGAATATGAGGTTGCTTAGTATGAACAGTTAGACTACATATCTCACCTCAGAATAGAGTTTTATAAGAATGTTGCAATTAAAATTCATCCAAGTAATAAAACCTAAATTTGTGATGACAATCATTGGCAGGCGAATGGGAGTGATTGAAAGACCAGAAAAATGGGAGAGACACGAGTGCATTTACCACACCACCAGCATCAGATGTATTGTTTTGGCCAAAACCGCCCTAATGTACATCAATATGCACATATTCCTCATTCTGATCATCGAATTACTCAGTTATGCGTTCTCATTGATCAACTACATCTCTCTTATCTTCATACAGAAGCCAGCCCTCACAAAATTGAGCAGAGAAATAAACTCGAAAGTAAGTATTCAAGCATGACCTTGAAATGTGTCAATTATTTTCTTAATAAAACAAATACCATTTGGAATTTTTTATATCCAAGTTTTCGGTTCAATTTATTGCCATATACGAAAATTAAAAGTTATCGCATCGGTGTTGGTAAAAGCATTAAATTGTGTGATTTTGTATTAATATAACTATTTAAAGAAAACAAACATACAAAGTAATATTTTATTATCTTCTATTGGTTATTTAATCAAAGAAAACTTTATAAACATCAAATATACATTTTAGTCATTATTGTGTTAATGTTGATCGTATGCCCTTCGTAAACGAAAACTTAGCATCGATTATATCTTGGGTTTAAAAGGACCAAATCTGAAGTTATCACAGATAAATTGGAATTCATAGAAACAAACTATAATAGTAATAGCTTTAAGTGAGACAAAGTTCATAACACCTTCACAGAATAATAAAAAACGAGAAAATGTTCAATTTATTACAAATTTTGCTAATGTACAACAATTATATTGCTTCATTTTAACAATGATTTTCTTCCTGCCGGTATACTAATTCATATTTATTTGAAAGTGGAAGTCTAAAATTTTTTTCATAGAATTGGATTTAACATTTTATTTTGAAAGGAAATTTTTTAATAGTTATTTTAATTCTTGCAATACTTTCCAGGACACATCTGGGAGTACCTATGTGAAGTACCCCATGATCGAAAGTTCACTTTTGTGCAGACTGCCCAGATTTTGCGTAGATCTGCATCAATGTCTTCTTCCTCTGCTCGCATGCCATATGCATCTTCTGATGGTGCTGCATTAACTGCAAATTACTCTTTCAATGGCTTCCGAGCTGCATCAGCTTGGAATGCTTTAGATCAGTATGCAGCCAATCTATTATCACAACCATGGAGGAAGGAGTTCAGAGAAATGAAGGTAGTATCAATGGTCAGATTTATGCCACCATAGCATGATTTTCAGTGTACCAGATTTTTTAAACGCGATACGTACTTGTTATAACATTTGGTGAGATACTAGCCAAGATCAGCCTTGATTTATTTGCTTTCTCATAATTTTAGTGTATCATTTGTAAACGTTGCTGTCAAGCATTCTCTTTCTTTCATTTGAATATGCACCTTAAGCCTAAAAGTGTCTATTTTAATATTTTATGAAGATATGTGTAAGGCAAATATTTTTGATTATTGCTACAATAGGTCCGTGTTATATGTCAGAAATGCATTCCTGAAACCGTTGGCTCTTCACAAATGACATATGTCTATGCAAAACGATCTATAACAAGGTGACGTATAGCAGGGAATTACTGTATTAGCACAGCATCCAGGGAAAAGTGCCATAATGAATTCTTTATCCTCTCATAGTCAAGATTATAGAAATGAAAAATAATGAAAGATGTGTTTTATTATTTTAATTTTTTCTATAAGTTGATCAATAAATTAATTACATTGTTATTACTGTAAGGACCAAAAGTCTTCAGAAAAGTATTCCATGTGCATAAGAGGGACAGCAACATAATTTGCCTCACTAAACATTTCTATAATATATTAAATAGATATTGTTGTATTGGGTTTCCGAACTTTTTTTTGATCAAATTATTCATTTTTTCTACAGCTCTACAGTGGCTTTTATAAATATGAAGTGGAGTCTCATTTGATTGGTGCTGAAGTGATGTTTGAATTAATGGGTTATCGGAAGGTGGGTGCAGATGCCATGTCACTGGAAGGACCTATTGATCCTGACCGAGTTGCCAGCGTTTCTCGGGATGCTCTCTTTGCCTATGTCGAGTGCCAAGTAAGCAGTAATAGTAATGCATCTTTTATTCATGCACATATGTACAGTTCTGAATTTGGGTTGGTTCGCAAGAGCCAGTATCTACATTTTGAAAAGGTTTTAGAACTATTTGTTAACTGTGTTGCAAAATCTTGTAAACTGCTGTTGAAAAATTAAACACCTTCAAAGTCAAAAATGAAAATTAAGAAGCCATTCAGAAATTAGTTACTTAAGTACTTGTGAGTTGCCTATTATTAAACAGTAAGTAAATGCTTTAACAAATGAATTTTGTTGTATTCTAGCAACACTAAAATAATAATAATAATAAAAGGTATATTTTCAAGTGGAATTTTATAAGGTATATAAGTACAATTTGACTGAAATAGGTAATTTGTTTTTTTATTCAGTTTTTTTTTAAGAGTTTATTTTTAGAAAAGCAGTTGTTAAAATTTTGGCAGCTCACCTCTGTATACATGCTCAAATCAGTATTTTTTTGACTGATTAGTGTATCAGTACTCTAAGATGCTTCTGTAAGGGTTAAAGTTCTGAAATTTGTCATTATGCTACCTCATTAGGTATAATCCTTGGAAGAAATGAGCCAGATTAGCATTTTGGTAATACACTGTGTTGGTATAGTTAATAATCATTGTTTGACTTAAAAATCTTCTCCAATTCATCCAAGTGAATATTGCATTTTTCATCTACTGTATTTTCTTGTTTGGCTTTGCAATATAACTCTGTTTTTAGCTTATGTAGCCTACATTAACTGTCCGCCCGTGGGGCCTCATGGAACGGTCGGTCCAAATTTAGGTTTTTAATGATATCTCAGCAACCAATCAGCAAATTTTGATGAATCCTTCATCAATATCAATGTTTTATATTGAGCTGAAAATGGATAAAATCGGCCCATGGGGTCAAGGATAGTAATCTAAGGGCCGGTCCATATTTCACGGGTTCAAGGGGTCCCATACAACGGTCGATCCTAATTTTGTTTTTTTTAAAGACATCTCAGCAACCAAATGCATGATTTGATGAATCCTCCACCAATATCAATGTTTTGATGAGACATTTTCGAGCCAAAAATGGACAAAATCGGTCCGTGGGGTCAAAGGGTCGTAATGTAAGGGCCGTTCCAAATTTTGGATATTTAATAATATCTCAGCAACCAATTGACCGATTTTGATGAATTTTCCACCAGTATCAATGTTTTGATGAGGCACATTTTCGAGCTGAAAATGGATGAAATCGGTGTACGGGGTCAAGGATCATAATGTAAGGGCCGATCCAAATGTAATGATTTCGAGGGGTCCCCATGGAATGGTCGGTCCAAATGTCGGTGATGTCTGTCCATCCGTACGCATATATCAGGAAAGAACTGGCTGAACCGATTTCAACCAAATTTGGTAGGTACATAGAATCTTCACATAAATACATGACCAAAAGAACATATTTGGACAGGATCAAGCAAGCAGGGGTGCCACAATTGCAAAATAAAGTTTTCGGTAATTATGCTTTTTGAATGAATTGGCTGAACCGATTTCAACCATATTTGGTACATAGAATCTTCACATAAATTCATGACCAAAATGACATATTTGGACCGGATCAACTGAGCAGGAGTGCCACAATTGCAAAATAAATCTTTTCGGTAATTTTGCTTTTGTAAGGAATGGCTGAATTGAATTCAACCCAAATTTGGTACATAGAATTTTCACATAAATAAATGACATATTTTGACCCAATCAATGAAGTAGGGGTGCCACAATTACAAAGTAAAAACTTTTCAGTAATTATGAATTTGGAAGGAATTGGCTGAACCGATTTCAACAAAACATTGTATCACATTCGCATTAATAGCCTGGGTGTGTGGTAAGAAATACGGACAGCTTTGAGCCCTTTAAACATATATACAGATGGCGCAGCGGGTCAAATTCTTAGCCTCCTTGTAGTTTTAAACCGTCCAGAGGGCATGGCAGGGTGTGCGCTGAGACAACAGCACCCAGAAGTAGTTAGCGGTTGTGATTGGCTATTGTGTGAAGCAATCCAATTCAACATTGTTACTTGTTATGAGCTGCTGTTTTTGTTTTCTGAGTTTCGTCTGTTTTGCGTGCGTGGGGTAAAGTGTGAACCGACGTGTTTATGGCACCGATTTAGACAAGTTTTTAACATATATTTATAATTTTTTAGATATAATTTACAACTTTTTGCCCATATTTACAATGGGAAACAGTGTTGACGATGTACTGAATGTCCCGTTTTCTGCCAGAGCTTTTGTGGATTGTATGAACATAGTCGAAGCAGGTAAGCCTCGTCCTCCTCTTCCAAATTTACTGTGCAAGCCCAAAGATGCAAAAGCTGAGTACATGAGACATTTCTCTGTTTCACAATACGATACAGTAGAATAGTTAACTGGATGTGAAGTGTGGTCAAGACTTTTTTGTTGGCCTTGTTTATTATTCTCCAAAGAGAAAGATGTTTGGAATAAGCCCGGGTATTCTGATCTTAATCATTTAGCTGCAGCAGTGCAAAAACATGAGCGCTCCCAACCACATGTTCAGTCATTTTTAAATCTTAAGATGTTTGGAAAACAAAGAATTGACACTCTCATTGACAGCCAAAGAAAAATTGAAATTAGCCGTCATAATGAACAAGTAAAGAAAAATTGAGACATTTTAAAAAGATTAATTGATGCTGTGTTATTTGGCTAAGCAAGAGCTTCCTTTGAGAGGTCATGATGAGTCTGAAGATTCAGCCAAACGAGGGAATTATATAGAACTTTTAAATGTGCTCCGTATGATCCTCTTTTAGACAGTGATTTAAAGGCATCAACTGTATTTTGAGGAACTTCTCCCACAGTACAAAACGATATCATTAATGCTATATCTGATGTGCTTAAAGATGCTATAAAGAAAGAAATTTCTTCCGCTACATTTGTGGCCATTCTTCTGGATGAAACTTCTGATGTCATGTCGAAATCACGACTATCAACTCTTTTCCGTTTTGTTCATGATGGGCAAACACACGAAAGGTTCATCGGATTTACAGACATAAGTGATGATAGAACGTCTAGTGGTCTTTGTAAACATGTTGTAAACAGAGTTGAGGAATTTAATATTAAGGACAAGTTGGTCGGCCGAACTTATGATGGTGCCTGTGTAATGAGTGGACATATTAATGGGTTGCAGAGTAAAGTTATCAAGGCCTATTCTTTAGCAATATTTACGTATTGCTACGCTCACGTTTTGAACTTAGTTCTGAAGCAAAGTCTCTCAAATATCAAGGAATGTAGATTGTTTTTCCAAACTATCAGTGGATTGGCAGGATATTTTTCTAAATCATCGAAAAGAGTAAATGCTTTGCAAGATTTTGTTGCTAAAAATTACCCTCCGTCGCACTAACCAGATGGAACTTGACTTTCCATTTATCAAACACAGTAAAACACCACAAAAGTCAACTTATTGAATTTTTTTAACACATTGTGGAGAATTCTGGGGAATGGGACATGGATGCTGTAATCAAAGCTCATGGTTTTTTGTATTTCTTGCAAGATTTTCAAACAATTTTTTTGCTAGAAATTTTTTCTGTTTGGCTATACTTATGTTTTGAATAATATATTGCAAACATCATCCTATGACGTATTGTACTGTTGTAAAAAGGTGCATGATACTATGAATCAGCTTAGGAATGACAAAAGTATTCAAAATTATTCTACGATTAATTGCATTAGACCAATTAAGAAGAGCGCTGCTGCTATGCTCTCTTAAAACTTTCACACGTCGATAAAAATGCAATCGTCAAATTAACATAAATTTTGTAGCGTGGGTTGCATAACCCCCAATAAAAGCACACCCAACCTAAATGGGCACGCGATGCCATTGTAGTCCATGTATGATTTCATTAGTAATTAGGGTTTTTCCTTTTTATTAATGGTTTTGCAGTTACTTTTTGCCCTGCTAATAATTTGCGTGAACTATTATTTTCAGATTCTTTGTGCTATTTGGGGCATGGTACCTCGAAAATTTACATGGTTGGATCTGATTGAATTCCGAGAAAGCCATGTGTCTGGACCTGAATCAGCTGCTAGAGTTCTTACCATGAGGTATTTGGCAGCCACATCCTCTGCTCAACCTCCTATTTCAACATACACCACAGAACGTGCAGATCATAAGAAACTCAGCACCATGCATCAAAATCAGCAATATAATCACTATGGTCCTAGTTATCATCAGCCTCTTTTGAATGCAATGTCTACCGCAAACTCAATGACAGTAAGTTAAGAAGCTGTGTGTACATTATAATGTTTTCAACATATGCAATGACCTGAATATATTTGATTTCATAATTGCTTAAAACAGCGCACTTATAACTGGCCAAAAAAGGTGAATGGATGTTAATGTGGATTGGATCAAAAATTTTCTTTATCAGAGACAAATAAGTATAACCTAAAGCAAGCAATAGGATTTTATATCATTGCAAAACATTTCATTTTTTTAATCTGGAGGACTATTTATTAATGAGACTCATGTTAAAGTTGGTTCTGGTTAGGATTGATTGGGTCAGATATAGTCAGCTTTGATTTAAATTGTTGATATCTATTATTCATTCTCAATGAAATTGGCTTAACTCATATTGCAATGAGGTTTATGTTGTAGTTCAGATGTAGCTAGCATCCATCCTCAGCATAGTTAAGCATTCTGCGTTGATTCCCTTCTTCATAATTCTAAACCCTAACTACCTTCAATCATCCACTTAATATTTTTAATTCTTTCGTTATAATGCTAAGTTTTCTGTATAGCTCTCTTACATTATTTTGTTATAGCTTTGCTTGCATTTTCATCTACTTCACTGCTAAATATGTCTGCTGAACAAACTGTTTCTTTTCCTCCAGGTCCCATCGAGAAAAAATTCTCAATCTGGAACTACATATGGATGGCCTTTGCAGGCTCAAGCAATTCCTAATCAAAAACAGAGATCAGCACCAGCTGTACAGTCTACTTTAGGGTCTGATGACTTTTATCCAAACGGCTATGCTGTTCATCCTGGCCATCTCCTGCAACACCAGTGCAATCCTTTGACGGCATCTCATAGAGTACCCACAGGCCATGATTGTGGTCCTTCAGGTCTAGTTTATCCATGTGCTAACCAATATCATTGTGCCTCCCATGCAAATGGTTATCATACACACCTCATGGATACACCTATTGCTGCTTCTTCTGTTCCCACGGCTCAACTGGTTGAACTTGATGGTGCTAGGGCTCTGCCTTATGGACCACAGTCTACGCATAATTACTATTCACAGATTCAGAGCCATCCAGTTGTCTCTGTGCCTGTCTCTCCATGTCAGACCAACATGGCTTTTGGCATTGGTTCACAAGGAGACTTCTGTCAACAGGCTCATATTTCAGTTCCTCACTCAGTATCCTACACCACTGTGCCTATGGCTAATGCAACTCTTGATTCAGTCATCAGAAGGAGGGGTATGGGATCGGAGGAAGTAAGGGATCGTCAGAGAGGCAGTTTTCACTTGTGTAGGGATAACACTGATGGTATTGTCAGTGATAGGATGACTGCTACGCTTGGAAGAGGGTCTACAAGACCAAAGTTGAGCTATGTATCAGATAGTAGAAATCCAGCAGATGGTGAGACTCTAGGCAGTTGGGCATATGTATTTCAAGACTTGGAGACTCAAGGCTATAATAAGGATCTTGGTGACAGGGAAGATGTACTAAACCCACGGTACCGAGAAGGAGACATGTCAGTATCAGAAGAAGATGCAGCTAGAAATCTAGAAATAGAAATGAAGTCGGAGAGAAATTTGCCAGCCTCTCTTTCTGATCCTATCATTGATAAAATGGGCAAAGCCATGCAGAAGTTGAAGTTGGATCCAAAGAGAGCTAGTAGCACAGAGGAAGAGAAGAAAAAAGCTGCTAAAGCATCTACACCATCTCACTCAATTGATGAAAAGCCAGTCTGCCAGCAGAAAGAATCTGCCGTGTGCGAACCACCTAGAGGAAGCGGGATGGAGAAAAATCCGGGAAAATTAATCTTGACGTTGTCACCTTCAAGCAGAAACCATGATGCGGACAGGGAGGCAGCAAAGAGCAGCAGGGCTCATCTCCAAGGTGAAGAGGGAAGGTCAGAGGATTGGGAGTGCACATACTGCACTTTCCGAAATGGTCCCGGAGGTTTGAAGCTGGATGTGTGTGAGATTTGTGGAAAATCACGGAGGAGAGGAGCTGAGGAGAAGCCGCTGGCCAGTGGAGGTAGGGAATGTCCAAAATGTACCTTGGTCAATGTAAAGGAGGCATCTGTGTGTGAGGCATGTGGGGCCTCACTGGCCCACTCCCCAACTTACATCTGATCATCTGCCTCCCTTCTGGCACAACTCCTCCCTTGTGATATACTGGGTATAAATTCTTTGATATAAAGCCACATAGTCCATTTGAGTTGGCTTCAAAGCTATTTCCTGTTTTATTTTTGCTATTGAAAATTGAGAAAATGATTTGGGAATGATTGTTGATAAATTTTCTCAATTTTCTTACTTCTAAATAATGATTGATATTTAATAAATATAGATATTTTCATAATTCTGCTAATAGGCATGCCTTACTGCAGTGAAACCATGATTTGTTCATTTAACTAATCATTAATGTAAAATCTAACGTAGAAGTGCAAAAAACAGTTGGACACGTGTTTCAGAGTAGTAGTAACAAGGTTATTGGTGCATGAAAGAGAAATTAGAAAAATATCAAGCTTGTATGTTATGAGATTGGATAATGAGTTGTGTAGTTTTTATTCCATCACATTTGGTAAGAATGAATATCAAATTAACAAAAACTATTCAGTTTAATTATGTGTTTGTGTAATTTTGGTACAAGAATGAGTGTACTGAAGTAAACTTGTTTACCAACCTCATAACAATTTTATAAAATTGTTTTTGACGAAATAACTTCCAAAGATATTAAATTTTGTGTATTTAGAGGAATTATAGGAATAATGCATTTGTCATGTGGCGACACATGAATGTTAGAGCTTTTAATTTTCCAAAGCAATTGCCAAAGATTACAAATTTTAAAGCACAATTATACGAAGTAAAACTTATTAGTCATTGGAAATAGTTATTTGTACTGAACCTAGTTGGCAAATACATCATATTATCAAATATAAATCCATAAAAGTGCTAAAAAATCTTTAGTTTTTATGAAGGAATTTATGAGACCTCTTGCCAACAACATTTTTAAAGTGCAGTACAGTACAAAGTCCAAAATGGTTGAAATTACATCAATGTAAAATTTATATTGATTGTCTTCAATGAAGTATTTATTTGCTTAAATTTATTTCAAATTAAACTTGCCTTTAAAGTATGTTATTAGAAGTTAGCAGGAAAATAATCTAATTAAAAAACCATAATTTGAAATATTTTTGCAATTGAAGAAAATGTTTGTCTTCTTATAGCTACTGTACCTATATTTACAAAAATTAACATTTAATCATAGCACCACTGAATTCTAGTCTAAACACACTCAGTGACCTGTAAAGCAAAGCAAATGTAATTTATCATCATTTGTACTAATATTGAAGTTGCATGGGAACTAAACTTCAAGAGTAACTTAAATCTCAAACATTGGTTATGAACCTTTGTTAGGTGTGTTTGTATGCATTAATATGTAAATAAGTTTCAAAATATCACCTTTCTGTATACCAGAAGTGTCATCTCATTTCATTATTAGAGTATGTTTTATTGTCATGTAGTCATTTTTCAGTATTATATGCAGATTTAATAACAACATTAATTTGATGTTATATTTTTGCAAAATTTTGCATTTCCATATTTCCTCCTATCAAGTTTTGTTTTAATGTTGATATTTATCATTACTAAAATGTGAAGCTTTGCTTTCTAGATGTGCAGTTCATACCAACTCCATTTTGATTGCCTTTATACCTTTCTTTTTTATAACCTAAAGGCACACATCGATAGATGTTTACTGCTAATATTACTGCCACTGCAACCATAATTTTTCTAAAAGTGACAGATGATTGCATTTTCTTTCTTTAAGGTCTGCCAGTTATAGGAAAAATCAATAGGAATTGCTGATAATATATTTTTTATGCATTTAAATCAAATTTGATTTAGAGTTTTCAATAAGTTGTTTGGTTAATTTTCCCATTGACATTGGTTACTTATGAAAGAATCGTGGTAAACCTTAGGAGACAACCATGTTTAATGGTTACCATTTAATTTTTTTATGTGAAAAATGTTTTCTGCCTTCCCATATAAATAGTTATGATTCATCCTTTTAGAGGAGCAGTTCTCAACCTTTTTTCCATCGTGATACACATGAGTCGATGCTCATGTGCACAACACACTGCATACTACATACAATTTGCCAAACTAAAAAAATGAGTAGTGTGTAATAATGAAGAGTTAAAACTAGAGATGGGTCGAATCCACATTTTCCTCGAATCTGAATCTCGAATCGAATCTAAAAGGGATTTGATTCGAATCTTGTATCGAATCTACCTTTACCAACTTCATTTTAATTATGCATTTTTCTTATCTTTGTTTAATGAAAATAATTGATTTATTCAACATCAAAATTAAAAGGTAAATATTCGGAAAGCCTCCATTGGAAACACCCGAAAATGTTGCATGTCAAAAGAAAATCTGGGTCATGAAATAAATTGGGTACATGTCTCTTATTGAATGACATCCAAATTTTTATTCAGGAAAATTAACATTCTCAAGCGTTCTGGGTCTAATCGACTACGTTTTTGGTCACACACCAGCCCAGCAGTACTAAATAGTCTTTCTGATGATACAGTTGCAGCAGGGATACAAAGAAATTCACTACTTAACATCCTCAGGGTTGGATATGCTGTATTATTTCTCCAGTATGTTAGAGGCTCAATTTGAGGAGAAAGAACTTCTTCTCTCAAATACGAATTCAGCTGTTGCTCTTCATCAAAATATTCAACTATTTCACACTGGGGCTTCATGATTTTTTAATAATGAGCCCACATGCCATGCTTACTGGCAGTTGGTTTGTGCTCAACTTGAACACTTGTCTTCTGAAACAAAAAATAAGAAAAAATATCATGGAATGGAAAGATTTTAAGGGAAATTAAATTTGCTCAATTTACAAACAACACTCAAGACTGTGTGAATTTTAAGAACAATATGCATTTTTTTGGAAGGCATGAGAGTATAAAATTAAGATAGCTATATCTAGAACAGAAATTCTTTAAAAATAAAAAGTCAGTTGATGCATGTATGTATTTCTAAAAAAGAAAATTGTAATATATAAAATTATAAATGATTTATTTTTAGTCAAATTATTCACATTTTGATACACCTTGCTTTTATCTTTCAATGTGATTTGCTTCATTCTCTCCAGTAGCTTAGATTTGGCCTGGATCAAATTATCTGCAGACGTAAAACAGCTACCCTTGAGTCGTGGATCCAGGAGGGTGGAAGTGGTATAAACCTCATTTGTTTCCAAGTCATTGTACCTCAGTTTCAAGGAAGACAAGTTCATTCTTCAGCCCTACTGCTCGTATGAAGTTTCCATTCTTTATTGCTTCAATGGTGCTATTCACTATCGGAATAATTTCAGAAGCTGTCACATGTTCACTGCTGACAGTCTTCGTGGCCTCCTGAAATATTTTCATCAGTGATGCCACATCATCCATCAAATCCCACTGAAACATTGAAAGCTCTGTCGGAAGTTTAGTATCTGCTACAGCTAGAGTTATGGCATTTCTTTGTTCTAGTAATCTGTTGAACATTAAATACGTAGAATCCCACCTAGTAGGTTCATCTTGTATAACTCTGTGAACTTTCATTCCCAGTTGTTTTTGGCATTTTTTTAGCACACTTGTTGCCTGGCACGAGTGTTTGAAATGCCCTACAATCCGCCGAGATAAACCTGCCAGAATGTTGACCGCCTTTTGGTTTAATAGTCCATCTTTTACAGTTAGCTGAAATGTATGGGCTAAACAAGGAACTCCCTGATAAGGGGAAGAATTGACAGCAGCCACAATATTTTCATATTGTCACAGACAACATAAGAGACTTTGTCTGCTATCTTCCACTCTTCCAGACACTGAACCAAAAAGTTCTTAATGTTATCCCCACTATGCGAAACCTCCGGGAATGGAACAACATCAAGGCAAAGATGTTTCAATGCATGAATGTCACTCACAAAATGTGCCGTTATGCTCATGTAGCTGTCGTTTGCCGTTGAAGTCCACATGTCTGTAGTGATTGACACGTGGTGGGTGAAGTTCAATAAGTTCATAACTTCACTTCTTGCTTGGTCATAAAGATTGGGAATCACAAAAGCAGATAAGTGTTTTCTAGTTGGAATGGTATATCGAGGCTCTAGATGCGAAATTAAAGCACGGAAGCCTTTATCTTCCACTAAACTGAATGGCTGATTGTCTACACATATCATCTGTGCAATTAATTTTGTAATCATCTCACTCCTTCGGTCGCCAGGTTTAAACTTCTGGTAACTATAGAATGCTTCCTTCAATGTTTGCTGTTTGGCATCACTTTTCAATTTCTTTGGTTCCTTAAAAAACGTGCTTTCACTGTTTGGGGAACTTAATGGAGTGACGAAAGCACTCGAAGTGGAAGGAGTTGAAGCACTTGAATAAGGATCATCAACTTCCTTTGCATTCAGTTCTTCCCTCGCATCAATTTGTAAGGGTTGACCACACTCCCTCACTTTCTGCCTTTCAATCAAACCGGCATGTTGCTTCAAATGTCTCTTTAAAGCTGTAGTGGTCATGCTTTTCCCACCTCTCGAAATGCACAAGCCACAATACATGCATTTCGCATATCTTCTATCGTCTTCACAGATGGTATAGTGTCCCCAAACTTCCGATATAATTCTGATTGAATTAAAACATTCGAAACTAAAGTCCAGAATCACGAAACCAATATAATAAGAACCGGTACATCAATGACGTGATTTCACTTGTAATGAGCTTCTAGGGACGCCGAGAATGTGTCAATTTCTGTGTTACCAACGTGTGGTAACACAGCTTCTATAGCTAACATAAAAGAATCTGTTTATGCTGAATCGTAAATAAAAATATGTTTCAACTCTTACTATTGTTCCTTAAATTAATCCAGAAATTCATACTATGCAACATCACATGTTATAACATACGTAATGTTTTTTTGCCAGCCGGTAAGAAAAAATGAACTTGTTTTGACGAAAAATCCGTAAATTGGCAATAACAGCTAACCTATGAGCTATCCATGGAATTAATATCAAAAATGTTTTACTACGGCTACGGAACACGTATGATTATTCGCGTGAGAGTGACCCCATTGTGAGTTTGTTTCACCTATTTTTTGTGAGTTACAACAAAACTGGTTGAATATAGATCGGTGATTTAGCAAAGTGCAACAAAAAATGGTGGCGCGATCTTGAACTACATTAATCCGCGTTTTTCGAATCCACATCGAATTTTCGAATCTTCGAATCCATTTAAGATTCGGGGAGGTAAGTGGATTCGAGGACTCATCTCTAGTTAAAACCTAAGTATTGTTTTTATTGCTATTAAAAATGAAGCAAGAGAAACTCTGTTTTGCAAAACTTACTTTACAAGTCGTTATTCAAACTTTCAGCAACACCTCCCACACTGATTGAGAACTGCTGTTTTAGAGAATGTTTTAATCAGCAACATAACATTTCCCTGGTGGGCTCATGATTAAAGTCCCTCACTGTCAGAGCTCAAAAAAGACAACTAAAACCTACTCGGCACTTCACAAAATCTACTTGTAATTCAATTCATGTTAGGTTAAGCTAAATATCCACTCACCACTGTACTTAAATGTGGTGAGTGGGCAAGCCTATTACTGAAGCCCTGCTTAATGATCGGGAAGCACATTAAATTATTACTGACTAAAATACAAGCTTTTCTATATTTCCTTTTCATTGAAGAAAAATTATGGAAATTTCAATATATAAAGAGAACTTAAGACTTCCCACTTACAACACTAGTCTCCTTTCTTTTCCCAAGTTTAGAATATGCCCTACTACTTTGCATAAAATTTCTGCTAATTCTACTATCTCAGCAAGTTCATAAAAAACATCATCATCACGTAAAGTGCAGGCTCTCTTTTGGACAGACTTTCTCACTCTGAGGCAGCAGCATGTTAACTGTTTCGCTATTAGGGAATTCCTCAAATCCATCAGAAAAGATCACAATATACATATATATCCAAGTAGTTGTATTTTGAAGTGAACTTAGTTGATAGCAATTAAGCCCAAAGGGGAGCTTAATGTAATACTGGCTATGCTGATATTACTAGGGAAAGGTGACAGATATAGCCAATGCTGCCAGGGAAAAATTAATATCTTATCAAATTGTTTTGATTTTTTACTAAATTTGATTTCTTACCATCTTTCATCTTCTTCCCTAAAATATCCCTAGTATCATGCTAGTCACACACAACTTTTATTTTCACTTCTGGAAACTGATTTTTTTGTTCATTTTTGTTGCTTCATCATCATAAAGCATATCCACACATCTCTGCACACTGTTCCATTAAAATTTTATTTACCAGCAATTTCAATTTTTTTGTAATTGAGAGATACTTTTCTAAATGGGGTTCAACCTACAAACCTCACAATCCAAATAAAAAGCTGGGTTCATTTTTAAATTAGCTTGACTTCCTTTTTTATTTTGACAATCACAGTTCATAGGAACTTTGTCCTTGAATTTTAGGCTATTGTTGGATCATTTATATTGGTCTTTTTAGATGTTTTACTGTGGTAGTGACCTATTATTTCCTGAAACTAAGATTTCAAATTGGTCATTTTTACATTATCTCAACAACCTTTTTGTTTTGGCAGTTGCATTTCTTGATAACTTGGTTCTTGAATATTAAAGAATTCTAGGCTATTGTTTATCTATATTGGTCTGTGTTTTACTGTGGCAATGACCTATTATTTCCTGAAACTAAGATTTCAAACTGATGAACCAAAAATATTCCTGAAAAACACTTCTTCTTACTTTTGCAAAAATTGCCTCTACCTGAGAAAAACAAACATCCTGTTCAATATGAAAATCCTCCTGAATAAATGCTGATGGCATGTTGTTAGTATGAAATTAAATTTTATATTAAAGACCATTTATTCAGCAGCCTGGAAATCTATGATATAAAATCTATTTTAACAAATAAACTCAATATGCTAAATTCAGTTGACTTTTTCATTTTGCAGATGTCACTATAAACTTATGTAATTTAATTCAATGTTTTTATTTATAATTTGAACAGCTGTATCAACATTTAATATGCTGGATTTACAGTTCCCAAGCTTAATGCAACTCGCTCTTAAGGCAGCTTAACTTACCCTATTCATCTATCAATAATATCAATAAATACATTTACCCAGTATTTGTTAATTATTCCTGATGGTGAATTGCTTGTTTTCAAGAACATAGAATTAGTATATTTTGGACAGATTGATGGCAAGAGGTCTTTCAGAAGTTGTGGTATTATTTTTACAATATTTTTATCTTTGCTTAAATACTTTCCAAAAGAACATGGTTTATAGAAAGTATTTCGTGCAGTTTTGGTATGCTTGCCAAGTTGAAAACTTGAATTGTGTCAACTTTAAGAGGGTAATTTATCATTTGTTGTAGTTGCTATAAGACCAACAGTATATTAAGATATTTGAATGGGCTCTTTTATTGCATTAGGTCTGCTAAAATCTGTAGACGCATGCCTCTAACTTTTTGTATGTATCTGAATTCTGTCAGCTGTTCAACAAATTTTGAATGATTTAATAACCCACCACGTGGAATTTTATTTTATTGCAATTTTTCATTTATATGTTTATTGCCTCTTCATTTAAAAAATTGTAAATTATTATTTTGATAATTTCCTTCATTAACTGTTTGGCTCCTTTTTTATTTTTATTTCTGGTATTGAAAATATTTATGGAAACTGAATGGTAAATAAATTGAATTGAGCCAGTGTTTCATATATATCATGTCTTACTGTTATTTAACTGAACATTTAATGTGATGCCAATTTTGTCATGGTTGCTTGTCTAATTTGGTACAGGGAAATCCATCAATTAATATGTCATTGTTTTCTGAAAATTTTCATGCTGCCACTAAAACTTGGTTGTAATTAAATAGCACAGAATATTATTCATTTTAATATTGTTGTTTTACATTGTTTCATATCTCTTCCATCTCAGAGACATTATGTAAGCTTCTAGGTACATTTATTCATTCACATAGTTCATGACTGAATATTATATACTATTTTGTCTTGTAAAGGTAACAAATCAGAATTATTATTATCAGACCTTTGTTTCCTATAATTATACTTTCAATAAGAATACCATGCCTGGTATCTTGGTCACTGAAAGCAAAAAATCTGGTACTCGTGAAAATTCCCATTTTTCTTTTTTATGGTTGAAGCTGTATTGTTTCCAGGAATAAGTTTGTGTATAAATCCATGTGTACATACATACATATATACCATGAATTTGGCCTCATTATCCTCTGGGCCTTATTGCCAATAGGTGTCTTAACATTATCATAGTAGATGTAATCATCAATTTTAAGTACATAATATTAAAAAGAGAATTTACATTTCTTCTAATCTTCACTTATTACTACAAAACATTATACTTTTATGACAAGAAACATATTTATCACATTCTATAGCTTCTGTTATAGAAATGATTTCTTATCATGAAGGCACAATAGCATTCTAATGAACTTAGAAGTCATACTTGCAACTTATGCGAAACTGCATGAGGTAACAGTAGCTTCATTAAGACAAATATATTATTGAATGTAGCTCATGCTCTTTTCCTATCAAATAGGATGGCGAGATAATATTTTGATTTGCTCTTTGTGGCTAATCTATGTTGTGTATTTAGGGATGTGAAAATTGTAAATAATTCTCAGCTGGTATAAATATTGGCAAAGCTTTTTAATTTGTATGTTTATGTGATGGCTTCATCTGAAGTTGGTTTGTAAAAATATATCTTGTAACTTTTTTTATCAGTGGTTTCTAAACTATTTCACAACACCCTAGCATGTCATGGCAAGATTATCACGTGACAGAATTATGCATACATCTCTTTCACTTGTACCATCAGGTAATATTCACACATTTATCTAAATCAGTCGGGGTGTCAGCAGGAAAGTTTAGAAAGCACAGTTTTAAATGGTTGATTCACTGTTTGATCAGTGAAAAATCTTTTTTTGTTACTAATCAGAGTTTGTAATGTTATATCTATTATTTATTTGGTTTGCATTAATAACTTTAACTTTTAGTCACTTTTATAATTTTTTTATGCAGTTAATCCAGTTAATCTTCAAGAAAACCATCTTATGGCGCCAGAAAAATATAAAGGGATTTAACTGAATTCATAAAAAAAACTTTTGTAATATATGTTGATTTTTCCCTCTCTTACCTGGAAGTTGAGCCATTGTTTCCCTTATATGACTGGTAGTATTGTAATGGAGTCTTTGTAGCAACCTTAAATTCTTCTGCTTTCCACTTGTAATTAGTAGTGCACTAAAGAATGATGTATACATAAGAACATTTAATCTGCTGCCAAAATTTTTGATTCCATTGAATTTTTGTTTTTAATCCTGCATTGTGGTTTCCATTTCTTACCAATAATTTATGCATTCTTAAAGTCTAAGTAACAATGTGATTATAATAGTTTGCTGAGATACTGTAAATTTAATAATGCTTCATTCTAAGTCTGGTTTTGTGTGAATTAATATTGTGGTTGAAGTTATCCCTCATTATCACTTAGTTTTATTTTAAAGTGAGTGAAAATGTTATTATTACATTTATAATCTATAAAGAAATAACACCAAGGTGTTTATTTTGATATTCAGCTTTTCTGGGAAAGGTCATTTGCTTTGATTTGATAAATGTTTCATGTGTAGAACCAGAAAAAGCATTCAAGAGGATATCCTTTTATAAATTAGAAATAATGCTCTCTCAGTTTTCTGTGCTATGCTTTTTAGATAATTTCCTGTGTTACTTATCAGGGCTGGTTGAAGTATATATACATTAATAATATTTTCTGTAGATTTAAAGGTGACAGAGGTCTTTTCTGTTTTTTATATCTCGTAAATGGAAAGTTGCAATTAAGAAGGATTAATCGAGTCTTCAAATATTACACTGCTTTTGTTACTGTCAATTTAATCAAGACGTTACCATATAAAATCTTTCCACCAGTTTAACATCTACCTTACATTCCAGGATATCAGCAGTCAGTGTCAGTTTAAACTCAACATATTCAGCATAGATGGGTTATTGTGACACAAACAAGAATTTGTCACCAATTTTATGTTGCTGTCTCATGAGGTGCTCTTAAGTGTTCTCATTCTTTTGATATGCTATCAGATTATTCTAACTCACAAATAGTTCTTATGAGCTTTAAAAGGTGCTTCTTTCACAGAATACCTTCTTCTAGTTTTTTCATACTTCTTGTTTTCTCAAATTAAAATCCAGTGAGACGATTCTGGAATTATCTAAAACATGGAACATAAAAGGAAGTTTTTCGTGTTGACTGCAAATGCCTCTGAAAAGCTTTATCATCAGTCAAAAATGGAATGTTGAGGTAAAACAAAAAATTCCCATGTTTTCTTTGTCTTGATGCCATGTACTAATAAAATAATTGCTATGTGATTTAATTTTTCATTATGATCTTTACAAATACATAAGATATATTTTTCCCCAGTAGTAAATAAGACCGTAATGCTTCAAGCTGGACTAAACCCTCCAGAATCATTTTCCTAGCTCCAATATCTAGGAAAGCATAATGTTAAATGATAAATCAAAAACATTTTGATGTGTAACTGACAAATATTTAATGCCATTCAGCGATTAAGGAGGCAGTTCATTTTCTGATAAAGGAATATTTACTCTTAAATAGAAGATGGAATGGGATGGAATGTTGTGGTGATTATTAAATATGCTGCACATAAGCCATCTTCAGTCTACCCCTTTAATAGGTTGTTTTTATTGGCTAACAGCAAGTTTGATTTTGTCTTTTTATAAATATTATATTGATCTTCATTATAGTGCTTATGTATTGTTCAACTACGCTTTGTATCCTTTTGTATAAACATTTTAAATGTTTCATGCATTTAGCCACAAAGAAAAACTATTATTTATCCATATTATATCCAAGTCAAGGTTTTACTTTCGACCAAAAAATATGGTTGTAATATACAATTGATAGAAAATCAAATATGCTGAAATTCCACTGTCAGATATGTTAATTTGTGTGCTAATACGTCTACTCAACAAAAGTTTTAACAATACATTATCATTTTAAAATTCATTGTTCAATCCCTTTTCAACATTAAAATTTTTAAGTAACTTATTGATTGGAAAAGTATGCACATTGGGATGTTCAAGTTTTTTCTTTTACTTTAAAGACTGACCTGATTTTGTAACTGATGCTGTAGATCATGAAGATAACTTTTGTAGCGTGTTAAATTATGTATATTGCAGAAATCATTGCTGTTTATTGTTAGTTAATTTAATGGAAACTAACTACTTAAAATGGTAAACAGCTGGCTTGGAAGTGAAAACACAGGAACCCAAATTAGTTTTTCAAATGTAAAATTTACATCTGAACGAGAATAAATACATTAAATGCACGTAGAAGAAATTTCTCAAAGTGAAAAAGTTGTCTGAAAGAAATATTTTTCTATTTTGAATGTTGAAGAAGCTCAAAGAGCTCTATTTGATGTTTACAAAATGTAAAATACTAAAAACATATGAAGTGTAAAAACATTATTTTAAACTGTTATGTTTATGATTATGGCACTCTCATCGGAAGAGAATTTCTGTAAATCATGTTATATACACCTGTAAATATTTGTATTATTAAAGTTTTCATGATATCTTGTATTTATTTAGTGTACTTTAAAATACTAAGCAATTTTATATGCATAGTCTTAGATTCATTTGGTATGGTAAGTAAAAATGGGCTATTGAGGCTAAATTTCAAAAAATACATTTGCCTCTTGTTTCACTATCAGCTGAAAATTAAGCCCCAAACCTAAGTTTATCAGGGAATGTTTTTCTATTGTTTTTTCAGTCCTTAAATTCTACCTTGTTCGTTGTACTTTCCCAAAGTAATTCCAACTAGATTTTTAATTTAAAAAAATGTCTGATAACATACATGGAAAATTTACAAAATATCCTTTGATTTCAATGACGAAGTTTCCATTAGCAGTCCATCTTGAATATCATTGCACCTGAAATTGTACATACCCTCAAAGTAGTTCACTAATTCCAGTTTCCATGATTTTAATCCTAACAAATCCACAGAATGAGGGCTTATAACTAGGGTTTGAATTTTTTGGGTTTAACCTGATTTTTTCCCCTCCGATAAAGATTTGGTCATTTCAGGTTAAACCCAAAATTTAAAATTAAAAAAATGTAAATCTATTACATATAAAGTATTATATTAATTTTAATTGTGTAAAACTACAATTAAAATTGTCTCAAAAGAAATGAAATGTTTTATTTTCTTCGTTATATTTCTAAAATAATTATTTATTCAAAATAGTATTTTCAGGTAGTTATTTACAGCTTGTCTAATTGTGCCCAAGAGTTTCTCTAATTGTGGCGACTAGAATTTGTTCGACTGTGTAATTAAGATGGTTGAAAGATCATAAAAATAGAAAAGGGACTAAGACGTCCTGAGAGTATCACTTCACGTGGGCATCTCGCAAACCACTATCCACAGTCTGAGGGGGTCACAGTGGCATCACCGTTGTAGATACATTGTAGTATATACTATGTAGATACAATGTATTTGTTTTGATTTTGAGTGGATTTGCGCTGTTTTATGTGCCTTAAGGCCGCCAAAAGCTGTGCCACACTATGCTATACCTAGCTAGGTCTACGCATCGCCTGCAGCAGGTAGCTAGTTCCAAACACCAGGCACTATGCCACGCTATGGGTATGTCGCCATGCCTCAACACGTCCAACGTCAATTGCCTCCTGCGTGACTTCTGTAGCATGTCTTTGGTGACCTGCACTCCACTCATTTTCTGCCAGTGCAGGGGTATTTTGTGCCCTAGGCGAACCTTTCACCCCCTCACATTTATGAGGGTTTATAGCATGGCGTGGTGCCACGGTGTGCGGCAGCCTTGAGCAAGTGCTGTGGTCGGCTAGCACGAATAAGTGTTACCTTCCACGAACATTGAAAATTACTACAATACTTTCTGAGCGAATGCATGAAATCGCGAATATGAAGCGATTACTGTATGTTATATTTTTGTTCTAAATTGTCAGATGAAGAAATTATTTTTTCGATACAATTCAGCAAACCTCAATTTTCTTACATTTTTATTTATTGTCTTGTTTGTTGTTCTAAACTTTCTCCTCATGAAAAGAATAACTATATAAAGTGAGAGTGCAGTGTTGATTGTCAGATTGTAAAAAGATTTTTTTGTAATTAAAAAAAATTAGATTTTTTAAATATGGGTAGGAAACGGAAAAGTGCTTCAGACTGGTTATCAGATTACCCAGATTTTAAACTGTTTAAACCAGAAGGTAATGGTGAAGAAAAAGCCATTGTGTGTAAATATTGTTGTTTAAAAATTTGTGATGGTGCTAAAAAACCCTCACAATATTATTACTTTAAATTATACCGGAATTAAAAAAAATTTATAAAATTTTAAGGTTTTTTTATTGAATTGAATCCAAATTTGATATTTTTTTAAAAATAATTACCCCAAATTGATTTTTTTAACCCAAAAAATTCATACCCTAATTATAACCTAAGAGCAGTAAAATTTTGCAGTCCTGATTGAATGATATGACCCAGAGTTGTTTTTGTCTTGTATTTAAATAAAAGCCTTTGTATTAGAATGCTGAAATGGATGCATTCATATGATCCAGGCATGCAATGAAATATAGTGACCATGATTGTCTTAAAAATAGGTATCTTAACAAAAGCGTAATTAGCAGTAAATATTTCATGTATTGATGAAAATTATCATAAATAAATTAATGTTTAAGCTGAATATTTTAGTAATTGATGTAAAAAGTATTTGATCCAAATATATCATTGTCATCATCTGCTTAGATATAAATCTTCCATTCCAAATTTCATCAAAATATAGTAAGTGGTATGCATACAAACAAAATAGCTGTTTTTTTCATCTAAAAAGAAACTAAAAATAATTATTTTCTAAGACCTAAAGTAAAAATTTTGGGAAAAGTGTAAAGTTAACCAGTCGACTCTCAATTAACCAGGGGCAGATTAAGTGATTTGCAGATTAACCATGATAAAAAATAATAATAGACCGTGCATTTGTGAAAAAATTGAAGATGCATGAGTCCTCTTATGACGACCTTCATAAGGCAATGACGGTTTGGTTCAATCAGCAACAGGCACAGGGAATGCCAGTGTCTCGACTAATCTGCACTAAATAAGCAAAATTTATCTTTGAAGCTCTCGGAATGGAAGGTAACTTGGATACGTCTTCTGGCCAGTTAACCAGATTCAAACAATGGCATGGAATTTGCGAAATTAGTACTCAAGGAGAGAAATTACTTGAAAATGTAACAGCTGCTAAAGAATTTTGTGTTGAATTTCAAGTTTATTAGTCAGAAGAGTTACTACCAGATCAAAAATACAATGCTGATGAAACTGGTCCCTATTGGAAATGCTTACCTACCAAAACTTTGGCATTTGAAAATGAACGACATACCCTGGGATGGTCCACAGTTTTTATGTCCACTTTTGTCCACAGTCTTTAGGTCAACTCTTTTATGTCCACAGCCAATATGTCCATATTTATATATGTCTACAGACTTTACATCCATGGTCTTTATGTCCATTTAAAGGAAATGGAGGGACTGGAAGGTGGGAGAAGGAAAAGGGGTAGGGGGTGTAAGAAATGCTAAGGAAACATTCGACATTGATATCAATCAACTAAGAATTTTATAACAATTACAATTATGGAGCAAAAAAATGAAAATAAATGGGAGTAGAAGAAGGGGGAAGGAAAAGGGGGGTGTAAGAAATGCTAAGGAAACACAATCGAAGTTGGTATCAATCAACAGAATTTTATAAGAATTACAAATATGGAGCGAAAAAATTAAAATGAAGTGGGAGTAGAAGGAGGGGGAGGGAAAAGTGGGAGGGCATAAGAAAAACTTAGGAAACACAGCCAACATTGGTATCAATCGACCAAAAATTTTGTAACAATTACAAATATGCAGCAAAAAAAATATTGAAAACATAAAACTTTCCAATAGTAAATTTCCACAGCTCATAGCCGTATTTTAGGAAATTCTCTGGAGAAATAGCAATATGGTGAAAGGGAGACAGATGGGTACCTCACGGTAGTGCATTAGTGCAAGAGATCCCTCAAGTCCTAGGCTGTAGGAACCTTTCCTGGATAACTGACCTCACCCTTCCCTCCAGCATTTTCATCTTTTCGCTCCATATTCGTAATTGTTATAAAATTCTTGGTTGATTGATACAAATGTCGACTGTTTCCTAAGGATTTCTTACATCCCCCTTTTCCCTCCTCCTTCAATCCACTCCTCCATTTTTATTATTTCGCTGCTTATAAAATTCTTAGTTGATTGATACCAATGTCGACTTTTTCCTTAGCATTTCTTTCACCCCCACCCCATTTCTTTCTCCCACCTTCTGCCCCCTCCATTTTTTACGTTCTCCATATACGTAGTATGAGAAAGTATTGTTTTCATGAAAAAAATCGAATTCGAGATTTCAACGGAAATACATGTTTTAAGGTTCCCTGAACACATTCTGACTAGTTTCGCGATGATGTCTGTGTGTCTGTCTGTATGTGATAGATTTTTGTGGGCGCTCTAACTCAAAAACTATTAATCAGCTCAACGCGAAATTTTATATTTAACATTTTTATAAAAGTTAAAAGATCTGATTAGTTTGTGGTAAAAATCGGTCGACCGGAAGTGGGTTTACTCTTGTCACTTATCCGTTATTTTGAAATATTTGCTTTGATATTTGATAAATGTAAAAATGTAATGGAATAAAAGTTGTAGGAAATTTCATTTTCTACTACCTCTGTTTGATACATTTTTCCATATAATGCATTGTTTAAGAGATATCTTATATTTTTAGCTGCCACCACCACGCCACATACCGAAGACTATTGTTAACAATTGATGCTTAGTTACGTCTTAGTAATGCTCCTGTTTCTTTTCTTAATTGTCAACCGGAAGTAAATATTGACAACGATCCCAGAGCTAACAACATGTAATTTGCCATATAAATATGAAGAAAGTCATGTGTTGCCCAAATCAGTTTATTTTTTACTTCATATTCTCTCCCCCTCCTTTAGTCACCCCCCTCCATTTCCTTTAAGTGGACATAAAGACTGTGGACATATTGGCTGTGGACATATATAAATGTGGACATCATCCTGGAAGCCCCGGGACATAGATCTAGTAAAGAAAGGTTGACAGTTATGTGTTGCTCGAATGTGTCAGGAACAAGCTGAAATTAGCTGTGATCAGCAAAGCAAAAAAAAAACATGCTCTTTTAAAGGAACTGAAGCTTCAAACCTGCCTGTTCACTATTTCAATCAGAAAGGGGCATGGATGAACGGAGACATTTTCAATAAAAAATTTGTGGCACAAGTTCATAACCATTTGATGTCAAAAGGTTTACCGGAGAAAGCAGTGCTGCTATTAGATAATGCGCCCTCACATCCAAATAAAATTCTTCTGAAGTCAGAGGATGGCAAAATTTTTGTAAAATATTTACCAGCAGATGTTACAGCATTGATCCAACCAACGGACCAATGTGTCATTTCCAGCATGAAATGCAATTACTGTTCAAATTTGTTACAAAAATATATTGACGAAGGCAATGATTTAACATGTTTTTGGAAGCAGTTTAGTTTTGGATGCCATTTATGACATTGCTTTAGCTTGGAATATGGTTCAACCATTAATGCTAATTAGGTCATGGAGGAAAATAATTCCTGACATCAACGAAGATTATGATTTTGCTGGATTTCCTGATGATGTATTAACAACAGTCGAGTTAGCTCAAATAGCAAATCAAGTTTCCAGCGGCGAACAAGTTGAGTGAGTGGCTTGATTGTAATGTGTGTGAACCGGGGTTTGAGGCACCAAGCAATGATGACATTGTGAGGTCACTTGGCAGAGAGGAGGAGAATGACAGCAATAGTGAGGGAGAGGGGCTAGCTAGATAAGATCATGCATGATGCTGCGCTTAATCACCTAGACCTTCTGCTGGACTATTTAGAAAGCAAAGAGGAGTTTGCTCAGTGAAAAACTGATGTTGCGTCGATTTTGTTCTAATATTTGAAAAAAGGAGAGCTCAGCTAAGAAATAGACAACACTAACAGACTATTTTAACCGAGCGTAACCTTTTGGCCGTTTTCCATCAAGCAATTTATGTGTTGTTTTGTGTTCCTCAACCATTGTACTTGTATTATTTTTACACTATTGGATGTAATTTTAACTAAATAAGTTTACATTAAATCAATTTTGTACCACAACTGCCTAGAATGTAATGAAAGTGTTGATAAGATTTTTGAATGCTGTATGGCGATCTTGAAAGTCAGTCACCTTACATAAGCTCTTATCTGTTTATATAGAGCTCCCAGTGGTAATTTCAAAGATTTCCTTGTGACTCTTCAGGATGCTATTTTAAATACTTTATCTAAAAAGTTAATAGATTGACATTACTGCATGACTTTAATATTGACTTCTTGAAAGATTCAGCAAACAAATTAGATCTCGCTAATATTTTAAACACCTTTGGCCTTCAAGTCATCAATAATGAACCCACAAGGATAACCTCCAAATCTTCTACCCTTATTGACTTAGCAATATCTGATATAGCTACTATAGACTTATCTTGCCATACTCTGTTTACTGGCCTCTCTGACCACTTTGCTATTAACCACTCATCTGGGTATGCCGTATATATACATCATGCTGTTTTCTTGGCTGTTTGCTAGGGATATGCCATAATATTCCTTCACGCAGCTTAGAAAGCTAGCACCTATTGTTTCCATTAGCATTTTAAAACTGTTGTATTATGCAAAAGTCCATGCCCATATATCTTATGAAATTATTTTCTGGGGCAATGACAGTTACTCAAATCAAGCTTTTTCCTTGCAAAAACAGGCAATTAAGGCAATGCTGTGTATGTCATATCGTACCCCTGGTAGACCTATTTTTCTCTCACTTGGTATTTTGACCCTTCCATCAATTTACATTTTAAATTGTGCCATTTTTGTAAAACAGCATCCCCAGCTGTTTTCTGCAAATCTTAACTACCAACCACATCATACTTGCTATAAACATGATGTTCACATAAACAGTTATAAACTCTCCCTCAGTCAACGTGGACCTCACCATGCAGCCTCAATTATCTACAACAGTATTCCTGCAAAGTTTAAATATATTTCCTCCATCTCACCTTTCAAGAGTCAATTGAAAAGGTTTCTCCTGAGCAAAGCATACTATAGTATAACTGAATTTGTAAATGATCGCAATGCATAGTTTTGAATATATATGTTTTTCTTTTGATGTATGTCTCATATGATGTATTTTTTTATTTACTCAATCTAATTGTCTTTTGTTTGCTTTTTGTATGTGTATTATTTATAGTAATCTTTATTTTTATTACCGACTTATTCCATGCCCATGATCAACGGAACAAATAAAATTATTATTTCTACCTCCTTTGGATTTTTAACTTTACTGTAGATTTTGACTTAACTTTTTCATGCAAATGGTACCAATTTTAAAAGTTAAAATGTTTGTAAACCTGAGGACTACAGCCAAAGTTAAGTCAAATTATTTTCCTATTTTCCATACAAACACAACTTACTCTGATCAGTGGTTATGCTACTATACAATCATATCTATACCAAAATAGTTTTTATGTTACCAATGTCCTTTAAGGAAGCGTTTTTCAACATGTATTATATTACTTCCAATAATTTAACCAAAGACATGATCCAATTAAGCCAACACATTTTGTACTTCATTCAACAGGGAATTACCAAGCTCATTTTATTGCTGAAAATTTTCAAAAACATACTTCAAAAAGTACTCTACGGTATCTCTAATAGCCACATTTTTCCATTATTTTATCCTTTTGTTTGAATATATTATAAATTTGCATCTTTCCACATTTAAAATGAGCAGTCACTTCCTTAATGCTCTTTTTTTCCTCACCGACCATTTTAATTACATTAATCTTATCCATTAGATTTAAATTTTTCATTTTTTTATCCATCAATCTGAAATAAATGATATTTTTCTATAAAACCACTTCTACAAAAACCAATGTTAATTGAATGTATTTTTCCGTAGAACTTCCCAATAAATGTAATGAATAGCTACTTACAGTTGATTGTTGTTTATCCAAAATTTTGAAATGGTGCAAGGGGAGAGCTGAAAACCACACGAGGGATCTCTTGGACACCAAAACACTCACGTTGGGTTTCAAAAAAATTCAATAGAAAAATCACAAAAATAAGTAATACTCAAAACATCGATGCAAACACGTAGGACGTCAGTCAGAGACTAACCCCACTCTACAGAAACTGAAATGCTCACGCATTGGCACCGGAATTTCAGTTTTCCCAAAGGTCATCGTACATATTAGGGATTCTCTTGGACTGAAAACAACATAGAAGGGTAAATTCTACAGCAACTACGTGTGTAGGGATCTTAACTTCCCAGAAGAGATGGAATGGCCATAGATAAAGAAATGGCACCACCCAGAGGGGTGCTGACAACCATTATCCCTGGTTTTCCCAAGCTTAGTAGATGGGACAAAGGATCTTTCTAACAAAAGAAGAGTCCATGTCCATGGTCTGTGAATGGTAAACAAACCCAAACCCTACCCAGAAGAACTGAGAATGTGTCTTCGAGATTTTCTTTCTGCCTTTCACAGGTTCAAATTGTACTTATTAAGACAAGATTTACAAGAAAAATACTTTCCGTCCACGTCTTGCAGGTTCCGCCTTACAGATGGAGATTCCTGTGAAAAACGGCATCATTATGCAGTAGGATTTCTAAGTTTCCGCCTTTGGCAGGATTCTGCCTCTTGCGGGTTTTACTATACTATGTATATGAGAAAGTAAAAATGATGACATCAATATATTTTCAGCATAATAGATTTTGAAGTTCAATGTACAGGAAGGTAGGAAAACCATTTTATACATGAATACAAAGCATCAGGACAGTGTTATAACCAGAGAACACTGTACACACAAATTTAGTTTTTGCATTAATTGGATAATGTAGGCACAGATAGCAAAGATTTTTCTTAACCAAGCACACTGGCTGACTGGTTTCTTTGCAGGATGTTAGCTTTTAGTGAGGGTGTGGTAAGTAAACACTTATCAACTGAATTTTGTGATGGGAATAACAGCAGATGTCATAACGAAAGGTAAACTAAAGCATTTGGTCTTTTATATCATGTGTGACTGGCGGAAAACCCCTATAAATAATTTAAATATCTACCAGTTTGAAGTTTAAAGGAGTCAACATTAGAGAAAATTTTGCACCATGATTTTAAAATTAAACATCCATCAGCAAGAACACGAGAAATGACTATCACACCACATAACATCAAATTAAATTTTAAATGTTGATTCAAAAATAGTGTGCCTGATAATCCAGCTAATATATTTTAAGGATTATTAACTTCCTCATTTTGAAGGGAGAAAAAATATCTCAATACCATGAATGAAAATATTAATTTATTCGAGATTTCATAAAAATAGCATACAGAATGAAAATATATTTTTTGTGAGTCATAACATGCACATGTATTTACAGAAATAAAACAAATATTAATTTTATGAAGCCCTAGTACCAGCTTTTCTAGAAGACTTTTTAGCAGATTTTGTTGCATTTCCGTTTCCACGTTTCTGTCTTTTAGGTTCAGGAGAAGGAGTACCTGAATTTTCCATGCTCTCTTGCTGTTCATTTTCTTTTTCTGAAAATCAAAATAAAGAAATGTATTAATCAAATTGAAAACAAACCTAAGAGACTTCAGCTCTTGGAATAGCCATATTTTTGCATCTTACCTGAACCACTTTCTTCATAAGTGACTCTTCTCCTTGGATTTCTTGATGTTCTTGGTGCAGGTTGAACCTCTGTATAAATAAATAATACCAATCAAAAAAACTTCCATATGACAAGACCCTGGTGTGAATATATCCCTGATCAAGACTGGTGGAAAACAATTGTGTTTAATAAATCTTTGCCCATATAGCAGCAAAAGAAATCTCAGGAAGGAATTTCTAGGCGAGGTGACAAGTTGAGTAGAGGAAAATGCTTTCAGCTGCAGTGGTCTTAAGTCAATTTATGCACTTAATGATAAAAAAACGTTAAATCTACTTTATTCAATCATCATGCAGAAAGGACCGAAGGAATGTCTCGTTCCAAAATTTCCAATTTTTGTCAAAACCTTTTATAAATTTCTTTTAGCATGAGAATCGTCTTTTGTGTTGGCACTGTAGTTAAATCAGGAGGGAGCAAGGGGTTAATAAAGATTAATCTTACCCTCTTCATCAGAATCAACAGACTGCTTCTGAGCTCGTCCTTTTCTACGCTGTACACTCTTCTTTGCTGTTGGTGGCTTTTTCCCTGGAATAAAGAATATGATTTAAATCTGTGATTACAAGTTTATCACAAGTAAAAAGGTTCATTTTACAGACAAAACAATAAATTTTTTATTTAAAATGACATGCAAGCCTGCCAAATACAATGTACTCCTGCTTGTCATGTACAGTGGAATCCCGATTTAAGGTTTTCCAGCATTTAAGGTTGTTTTTTGTGGACCTGATCAAAGCTTTTAAAGAAACACCCTCATTTTGGAATGTAAGGTTTTCATTTGCTATTATCTTTATACATATTTTGAACATAATTTAAGGAAATGTTATTTTGTTTTGTTAGGGTTTCATTTTTTATTATGAACTTTTAATGAAAATCTAAGAATTCCTTTCATCTTGTAAATGTAAGATTTTCTGCCATGCATTTTGAACGTGATTACTAAAAGAAATTTTACCACTGTCATGCATTGTTTTTTTGTGACATATTTTGTACAGTTAGAAGAAATGTTATCGCTTTCTTATGCTAGGTTTTGATTTTCTGTTACGCATTTCGAACGTAATTAATAAAAGAAATATTACTACTTTTTAATGCTAGTGTTTTTTTTGCGGCTTTGAAATGTTTGTTGCAGAACCCAAGAATACATCTGCGCATCACGTACTCAACATTCCATTTCAGTAGTTCATCAATTTAAAGTATTTCCTTGGAATAAACAAAAGAAGATCGAAAATTGCATGTGAATATGTGGAGGTAAACTGCACAAGTGCCAAAAGAAGTGTAATCGCTTTGTAATGTTGGGGTTTCATTTACTATTACATGTTTTGAAAGTAATTAAAAGAATTTTTTCACTTTCTGATGATAGGTTTTCATTTGTTGTTATGTTTTCTTTTACTTTCTGTTAAACTGCATTATTTTGATTAAAAAGTGATTTTTTTAGTTTGACTGGAAACCGTACTCTCATTAATGTAATGCGTCTTATGGAAAAATAGGGCTTGCACTTCACGAATTTGCATTTTGAGTCAGTTTTCTGGAACCAATTATTTGCCAAGATCAAAAAGATGGTGTATGTGCAATTCATTATTAACTTCTTTTTTATGTCTGAAACTTCACAAAGACTATTACACAAAATTTATAATGCTTACTCCAAGTATATTTTGTTCAGATTTTTCAATTATTTATTTCCTTGAAGCATCTCAAGTTAAGCTAACCGATTAATTCATTTATCTCAATAAATGAATTAAAATAATAAAATCTCTCTCCTCTTCTCCCCTCCCTTTTATAGGTTAGATAGAAGAAGATATTTCCTATTTTTAATCTTGCCCAAATAAAGACCTTTATCTATCCCTGTCCCTCTCTCCTTCCCTCTCTTTTCCCTTCCTCTCTCTCTTTCCCTCACACTCTTTTCCCTTATCCCAGTTCAAGTAATTTCATGAATTCAACAACAATGCACATTGCTCTTGGCAACGAAAGATTTTATCTCAAAAAACCTCAAATTTTCATTCTTTTGCACATTTGTTGGTTCAAATCCTGAATTTGTACAATAATTTTCAGTGATTTTAAAATTCAAATGAAAAATGTTCTCTCATTTACATATTAAACCTTTAAAGAGGTCAGAAGGTATTTTGTAACAGAAGAGGGCACGCTCTGCTATTCTGACCTTGGAAAATAAGGAAAAATATCCAAATTATCAATTGATATTTATTTTTTCCATTAATTTTTAAACATATTATTCATACCATAATTTCTTATTAATATATCTCCATTTCATCTTTGTCATTTCCTGTGTAGTACCCACTGTGATAATGTCCCACATCATCGTCATCTCTATCTTAACCCACAAATTCTTCATTGCCTGAGTGGTGGTCACTTCCCTCTAAAACATCCTCCTCTTCATTGGAATCATCCAATCCAGTTATTCCTTCTTCCTCTTTCATTACACTTGACAAAAGATGCCTGATCCTTTTCTTGCATCAAATGAACTCATGACAATAAGTAATACAAGTAATTTGTACGAAACAAAAGTCCTTTATAGAAAATAATTGTTATTGCACATAAATAATGAAGACTGAAAAAAATAATCAGCAAACTTGAACGACCACATGTGCAAAGGACAGCGTTGTAGCAAAGATTTTTTCTTAACCAAGCACACTGGCTGACTGTCACTCAGGCAAAATATGCAGTCGATGGTTTCTTTGCAGGATGTTAGCTTTTAGTAAGGGTGTGGTAAGTAAACACTTACCAACTGAATTTTGTGATGGGAATAACAGCAGATGTCATAACGAAAGGTAAACTAAAGCACTCGGTCTTTTATATCATGCGTGACTGGCAGAAAGGAAGCAGAATAGGAAAAACCCCTATAAATAAATGCAGACACAAAGAGTCCCCTAGACCTATAAGTCAATAGATAGTGAACTTGAGGAAAGGTACTGAGAAAGCCAGGGATGAGAATTAAATATGAGGTTATAAAATTAAGAAAACAAAAAGCGCGTAGTCTAAAAGACTGCGCATGACCTATTAAAGGTTCAATTTAATTGCTGACAGACAAACTTACCACAGCAGAAAATTATTATAAGATGGTAGTCTTATAAGTACACCAAATCCAAAATACTGAAATGAAATGAAAATATGAAATTTTAGTTCACCTTTACTCTCATCAGGTGATTCAAAATCACTCCCAGATGAGCTTGCAACTGGCTTTCTCCTCCTAGCAGATCGAGTGACAGATTTAGGAGCTCCAGGTCTACCTTTCTTAGCTGAAACAAAAGAAATAAAGAAACTGGAAAATAATACAAAATAGTCCTTCAAAAATAAAATACAATAATTAAGTAGTTGTTATGGCAGTAAAATATATGAATTAAATTATAACTAAAATTCTTTGTTTATACCATAATAATTACCTCCAATAAGTATGAGATTCTAAAGTAAATTATATATAATTAAATCAAATTCATTGAGTTACGAAAAATTAATGTTTTGCTGTGAATCAGACTAGGGGAAGAATGCTCCAGGAAAAATGATATGACTTTTATACGATTGTCTCTTCTAAAATAAATAAATCAATGAATTCCAAGGTAATGGAACAAATTAATGAAAGAAAGCAAATGAATGAAGTCACTTCCCAAAAGGTTTCGAAAGGATTCATTTACTTCCAGACTAAAGCCGCAAGAAGCTCAACTGATTGCTACGTTCATCGATTCACATTTTTTTAAGTAAATAAAAATTCTAATGATTTGAAAATCTCAAAAAAACTTATTAATTTGAAAAGTGGCAATGACAGTTGATTAAGGAGACTGGTCAATTTAAGGATCTTTACCTGGAGTTTGGACTGGCTTTTTGGCTAAGGAAGAAACATTACCATCTTCATCTGCAACCACACACTCCTCTATCTTTTGCTCCAATTCATCAATAATAACCTATAAATATAGTCATTCATAATACAAACAATAAGTCATCACTAATATTAACTGCCAAATAAAAAATAATTAAATTATTAATTAACAATTATCACGTACAAATATATCATTACTTCAATCTCACCTTCATTTCTGCCTTAGCAGCTTTCCTGGAAGCAGCCACTATGTTCATAAAAGAAGCATAAACTTGAGGTTCTTTGGCAATTTTATCTGCATAGCAAGGCAAGTGTGACATAAGGCGACGGATGGCTCTCTCAGAATTGTAGGGTAATAGGGAAAGGCAAAATGCAAGGTCACGCCACTGTCGTTTCTCCTCTTCATCACGTGAATCCTTGCCAACTTCATCCGCTGCCTTAGCCTCATTGTCTTTTGCTTCTGCTGGTTTATTCTCCTACAAAAATACAAAGAAATGCTCAATTCAACATGAAAATCTACATCAAATCTACTTCACAAAGCATAGATAAAAAGTTAACAGATTTGATTGAACTAGACTCTTTTACAACTACAGCTTTGGTTACACTGGGTGCATATTTACATAAATTCAGTCATCATCCTAGGTGCCTACACTGTATGTGACATAATTTCTCTTGTTGACACTTATGCCTTACCTCAGTAGTTCTCAAACTGGGGGTCACAACCCCCTGAGGGGTTATTCAAGGGTTTCAAGAGTTAACAAAGATAGTTGTGATATGGTCAGCTGCCTTAAGAGGGGGTCAAGGTGCATAAAGTTTGGAACTCTTGTTTAGTTTCTCCGTAAACAATAGCAAAATCATGTAGGTCATTCATTGCTTTTATCAAAGCAATCAAAAAACTTAATAACAGAGGTTCTAAATGTGATAGATGGTAGTGACATATCAGGGAATGAAGAATTTAATGCACCCTCATTCAGAAACGGGAAAAATTATCTGCTATGGTAGTTCAGTGGTAGAATATCTGCCTGGCAAATGGAAGAACTGGGTGTGATTCCCGGTCATAGCAGAATTTTTTTTCATTTCAAAAATTATTCCCTTAATAACCCGTTTACACAAATTACCTTCCCCAATGCCATTCAAACCTTTTCCACATAGCCCTTGGACAATTTTATCATCCTCTTGCTACCAATAATCCCTGAAAATGTTAACTGAGATATGGTCATGTCTCATAGTACTAAAGAAAGGAGTATAAAATTGTTGCAATGTCAACCAGTAGTCCCTCAATGTATCTCTTACATCATGTCCCATTTGTATAGCTATTGAAAAAACAAGTACATTTCGTATACGAGGTGCTACCCAAAAGTTCCGGGAATTTGAATAGCACACGCGAACCGCTTGTAGTACGGTCACTCGCCGCTAGGTAGTGCTGGCCGTATCCTTTGTGAATAAGTGTGCAACGTGGCGGCTAGCTGAGTGCACGTGTTCGTATGTTCTGTGCGTTATTGTAACGTCGTGTTTGAGTGGTTCTGCGAATTCGTTTCGAACTGAAATGGCTGATGTTAAGGAGCAAAGAATTTGCATCAAATTCTGCTTCAAACTCGGCAAAACGGCAGCAGAAACACACAGAATGCTTAAACAAGCATTTGGTGATGATGCTTTAAGCCAAAGCAAAAAAATATTCCTTTGGTACAAACGTTTCAAGGACGGACGGACGTCTGTCGACGACGATGAGCGTTCTGGTCGACAAGCACAACTCCGGAAAACGTCGCAAAAGTGCGTGAGGCTATCCTGGCAGACCGAAGGCGAACAATCCATGACGTTTGAAACATCGTCGGACTGTCGTACAGGGCGTGTCAACGCATTTTGTCGGAGGATTTGAACATGAGACGCATTGCTGCAAAATTTGTTCCGAGACTGATGAGCAACGACAAGAAAGACCATCGCGTTGCTGTCTGCAGGGAGCTTCAAAATGAAGTTAGAGATTACCCCAACTTCATCTCCAAGGTCATAACTGATGATGAATCTTGGGTTTATGGTTATGACCCTGAGACAAAGCAGCAGTCGTCACAGTGGAAGTCGCCAAAATCACCGCGGCCGAAAAAAGCGCGTCAAGTTCGCAGCAATGTCAAGTCCATGCTGATCATTTTTTTGACGTCGACGGGATCGTCCACAAAGAATTCCTCCCACCCGGTCATACTGTCAATGGAAAGTTTTACTGCGATGTTTTGAAGCGGCAAAGGGAGAACGTCCGACGCAAACGCCCAGACAAGTGGCGCAACAATGACTGGGTGCTCCACCATGACAATGCGCCCGCCCACACGTCACTCGTTATTAGGCAGTTCCTGACTTCCAAAAACATGACAGTCATCCCCCCCCCCCCCCTACTCTCCTGACCTCGCCTCCTGCGACTTTTTCCTGTTCCCCTAAATGAAACTCCGGCTGAAAGGGCGACGTTTTGACACGATTGAGGAGATCCGGCAGAATCGCAAGAGGTGCTTAACACGCTCACACCTGCGGACTTCCAAGGATGCTTTGCATCATGGAAAAAACATGGGAACGCTGTGTAAAAGCCCAAGGGGACTACTTTGAAGTGGACGGTGGAAATTAGGACTTAGCGTAATTAATTTTTTTATGCACAAATTCCCGGAACTTTTGGGTAGCACCTCGTATTGTCACATCAGGCTGTGGTGAAGTCACAAATATTTTGCACGCACAAGTCTACACACGCTCTACTTCGTGCTCTGCAAATGACTGAACGTAAACGCAATAAAACACGTGCGGAAAAGGTAGAAGAAAATAACAAAGGGAAGGGACCTTTGGGGAAGCAGTTATTTTGACCTGGAGTTCTGTTTATAGCATCTGTTTGGGTGCGAGAGAGGGTCTCACCTCGGCGGGGGTGTATCCCTTGAGTGAGGCATTCTCGATAGTTTGTTTGCTCTCCCCTCCCCCAACATGCAAGACCTTAAGGCTTGGGAGAGCAAAAAGAAAAGAAGGACGCTTCGTCTTTCTTCTCCTCCAAAAATTTTGATTCTATGACAAAAACGACATCTGTGAGTGGCCTCGGAGCTAAGCAGGCCACGGGTGTGGCATTCGGCAGGCTTACCCGGAAATTAGCCAGCACACCGGTGTGCCTTTCGGTATTTAAGGGTTAATGAGATAGTAGATCGAAAGCAACAGAGTACTCATGTTTTTCATTGGATTTATATCAACAGTGCAATTGTTATTCTGAATAAGACAGAAATAGAAGAAATATTCCTGAAATGCAGGGTGTTGATCAAGTCTGTGTGCATTTTTTAGCTTTAATAACTTTGTACGTACCTATGTATAAAACATTCTGTAAATGGCATATAAAAACAGAGTTAATCAAGTTTTAGCACTGTACACTAGGGTGGCCCAAAAACATCGAAAGTTTAAAATGTTATGATCGA
Organism: Tanypteryx hageni; assembly: GCA_028673005.1. Taxonomy (NCBI): domain Eukaryota; kingdom Metazoa; phylum Arthropoda; class Insecta; order Odonata; family Petaluridae; genus Tanypteryx; species Tanypteryx hageni. The sequence continues at coordinate 179,138,154 of CM054112.1, read as the reverse complement.
TCCCCCTAAAAAGTTTCCTTTTAATGTCAAAACATCACCTGCAAAATTTGAGCAAAATTGAACAATATTTACAGGTCGCACATAACACTCGAAGTTTCAGCGTTCGACTCGCACATGCTGTGTGTACCCTCACCTTTTATATCACGACCGCTTTTCAAATTTTTTCTCAAAATTAGTAAAAGCACCACTTAATATCCAAATGCCAGTGGTAAGAAAAGTACTACTGCTTAACGGGTGGGTTCATTCTTTATTATAGTAGGTATCGCATATCACATACACAAATCAGATTGAACGCTGATGATGGTTATGTTGAACTACAAAAAGGTTTATAGTGATAAAAATTTCTTAATTTTGCTTTTATATGCCACTTACAGATTATATCTATCATAAGTATATACAAAGTTACTTATGTTTAAAAGTACACACAGAATTTACAAATGCCCTTTATTTGGAGTGTGGAGTTGAAAAGAAAAAGGACAAGCCAATGCACATTAACTCCGATGAAGCATGGCTAACAGGTTGTCACTTCTTAGATGAAAATTCCCCTTCAGGAAAGAGAAGAGGGGGATTAAAGAAGTGTGTTGTCTGCTCAATGAAGGGAATAAGAAAAGAGACATCCTACCACTGTCAGAATTGCCCAGGGAATCCTGCTCTATGTGTGGTACCATGCAATGAAAGGTATCACACATTATCCAACATCAAAAAATAAAGTTGTAAGCAAAAATCTATCCAAATAAAATATTGCGTCTAAAAAAACCATACATAACGAACCAACAGTGATAAATATTGCTTAATTTTTTGGGTGTATTTCTTGTATATTTTCTGAGAAAAAAATTAAAATAACACAAGTTGCAGTCTGTGGCATTTAAGTCACGGAGATGATGATTTTTAAATCATGCTTGAGGGGACAATTAACCCACTCAACATTAATACCTACAACTACAATGTGCTATGCTGCCCTTAGAGTACTGGCACAAATGCTTATGAACCACTAGTAAATAATAGTATGAAAACAATTACATATAGTGAAATATGTATATGACAACGTGGAGATGCCGGTTTAATTGCCTCAGTTAAGGCAAACATCCTACCCAATTAGTTTTCCTTGTGAATGATAATTAAAGCCTATAGCATCCTCGCAATTTGTTAGCATGTGAATAAAAATTTCAAAATACAAACTATATGAACAATGTACCTCCTATAAATATAGTTTAATGAATATTTAAATGCTGCCTTAATTTAACCTTATAATGAGTATTGTCCACGCCGACTGTTCTCACAAATGTTTTTTAAATGATACCATCCTTCACAAGATATCACCTCTTAAAAAATGGCTTGATTTGGCTATGGCTGTATTTATTTAAATCATAGATATCTAAAGCCTATAAAAGCCTTCTTGTTCCTTTGTGGCTCCTTCTGTCATGCTATAAAAATGCGAATAACCTGATCAAGGATCGAGATACATTATTACTCGATTCACATATTTTAACCCCTCCTCCAATCTCAGAAATGGGATTTAATTAAATGTCCTCTGCACTTGAGGGGTTAAGGTGATGGCGAAAAAAAATCTCAAAGTCCTAGAATGGACTCCATGGAAGACATTTCCATTTCCCATAAAATAACACGTAAACATAGACTTTTAGACTTGTAGGCTTTTATTCTTTTTGAGATCTAAATTAGAATTAGAATTAGTTAGAATTAACCTACAATCTTCGGATCTGAACCACTTTAAAGAAAAAATTATAGTTTCTTATTCTGTTCATCTTTTTCAGCCTACAGTGCGAAATCTCTCATGTTAAACATTTACTTCACATATTATGGGAAAATTTTACCATTTTAATGGGCTGTTGCCTTGCCAACCAATCACATTGTTAAACCTCAAAATCCTATTGTTATTACAATCCTTATGGATGAAAGAGGGCTTTGAATGCTTTTAATATGAGAGAGAGAGAGAAAGAAGGGAAATGATTTTCATAGCAACCAATGTAAACAACAATCCTTGTGATATTTATGAGAAGGAATACTTTTTAATGTAGAACATTAATCACTTGTATATTAAAATTACTTAGAATTATCGTAGGAGTTAAGAGACTTGAAACAATAAACGCCTAAAAGAATGAGTTTGTTTTCCTGCTATCAATTTTTTAATACATGTTGAATTGATCAACATCAGTTTTTAACGTGAAAATTCGACATATATAGTGATTTGCATTGTTGCCTGTTTCATAAAAAACCCTGCCCATTGAATTTCAACAAGCATCTCTCCAGTAATTAATAAAGGCTTGTTAACATCCTTTACTACTACTTCCCAAATGCATTTCCTAATTTGCCAAATCCATTATCTTTCCACATACGTGGTTATTTATTGACACTTAAGAGGTCACACATGGTCTAAAAGGAAAACCACTATCGCCTAGCGACCTTGCAAATCCTGGACCCAATTTTTGCCAGTATTCCAATAGTTTCAGTGCGTACTATCATAACGTAAGGAGTGTCAAAAACAAAATCTCCTCTGTTGCCTCTAACTTTGGTGAATTGTCGAGTTTCCACGTTATCGCGCTTGCTGAGACATGGCCATCCCCCAGTGTCAGTGATTTCTCCTTTTCAAACAGCCATCAAATTTTTCGCCGCGATCGTGTTGGCAGAGGGGGTGGTGTTCTCGTGGCTATAAACTCCTTCCTGCCTGCAAAGCGCCGCATGGTGGAAACCGCCTGTGAAATTGTTTGGACTGAGGTTTGTGCGGATGTTAATCCTAATTTTTCTTCGAGGAAGGATAAACTTTTTATTGGCTGTTTTTATCGTCCCCCCGATAGCCACTTATCAGTCCTTGAAAATTGTTTCGACTCGGTGTTGCGTGCCCTTACTTTAGGTAAAGTGATTCTTTTTGGGGACTTTAATCTATCCATCGCCTGGGCATCTCCCACCAAGGGTATCGACAGCGATCGCCACTATCAATTCTTCATCGACCATTTCATTCACGGCCTCGGATTACTCCAATGTAATTTAAACCCCACCCGTAATTTGGCAACTCTGGATTTTGTCCTTTCTTCCGTCAATGTGGGTTCCATTTCCTCTGGTAGGAATATTTTTTAAAGCGACCATGACTCGCTGGAATGTACGCTACCCCTCTCCTCCCCTCAAAATTCTCAGCCCTCCCCACCCACAAACCGCAACATCAGAGCCTGGAATAAGGCCGACTGGCCAGATATAAACCGTGCCCTGTCTCTCTTGCCCTGGTACCTCCTGCAGCTCGGTTCACCTGACGACGCACTCTCACTACTGTACGAGATCCTGAATGGCGCCATCCTCGACTTCGTTCCAATGCGTAGGATTTCCAAGAAGAGGTGCCTCTGGATATCCGCTGAAACTGCCCTCACCCTTAGAAACAAGGAAGCTGCTTGGAGGCTGACGAAATCTTTCCCCAACGTCCACACCTGCAACGCCTTTGCGATAATTCGACGACGGGCCAGGTCACTCCTCAGACGTGACTACAAAAAATTTGTGAATTCTATTATGTCCGAAGTAAAAGAAAATTCCAAAAGGTTCTGGACTCTAATCAACTTGAGGAGAAAATCCTCCTAACATGTTTTTTGGCCCCAACACTTGTTCAGCCGACGAGAGATCCACATTTTTAAACCAATATTTTTCCTCCAATTTTTCATTGACCCCCCATCCCCATCCCATCCCCTCCGTAAAACCTATTTGTCCTCAATCTCTCTCTTTTATTTCGACCTCTCCTCATGAAGTCTATCGCCTTCTTTCTACCCTACCTCCTAATAAAGCCACCGGTCCGGACAACATTGGCTCCTTTTTCTTTCGCCATACTGCATCCACTCTCCATCTCCCCATTTCTATAGTTTTTAATAGATTTTTTACAGTCAGCTCTTTCCCGAGTATGTGGAAGACAGCCAACGTCACCCCAATTTCGAAGGGTGGTCCTAAAGATCATGTGGAGAACTATTGCCAAATTTCCATCTTCCCGGTCTTATCTATCCTCTTTGAACGTATTATCCATAACCTCCTTCACCCTTCCCAATATTTCACCTCATCAACATGGATTCCTTCCCGGTGGATCATGCCTTACTAATCTCACTGTCCTTTTTCACCACATCACCGCGGCATTCCAAGAGTCTTCCCAAATCGACGTCTGCTACATCGATTTTGCAAAAGCTATCGACTCCATAAACCATAAACTTCTTACTCACAAACTAGAAAACCGCTACAATATCCATGGCCCTCTTCTCTCCCTATTGTCTGATTTCTTATCTCTTCGTCAACAGCGTGTCATTCTTGATGGCATTTCTTCCTCCCCCACATCAGTTCCCTCTGGCGTCCCGCAGGGCAGTGTCCTCGGGCTCCTTCTGTTTGCCTTATACCTGGACAACGTTGTGGATTCCGTCGTCGCTTGCGGCTGTAACATTCTTTTATATGCTGATGACGGCAAAATTTTCCGAAAGGTGAATAATCCTAGCGATAGTGGATCTCTCCAAGCTGCACTCCATTCCATAAATAATTGGTGTTCTCTGTGGAATCTCCAAGTCAATTCTGCAAAATCGATTTCCCTTACCTTCACGCTCCGTAAAAATCCCATACCCACATCCCACCTTTACTCCAATCAGGTAATCTTCCACCTCACATAAGGATTTGGGTGTAACTTTCGATTCAAAACTTACCTTTGCAAACCACATCAACAAAATCACATCTAAGGCCATGTCAATAGTTGGCCTCCTCCATAGATTCACAGAACTCAAGGACCCCCATGCTCTTAAATCCGTTTTTACCCCCTTCTTGAGTACTGTTCCCCTATATGGTCCTCAGCCTCCCCATGAACCCTCGCTCCTCTAAACCGTCCTAAAACTATTCAGATTCATCATCAGCTTCATAACCAATGAATTTCTCATCAAAACATTTTTTACATATCAATGTGGCATGATCCATGCAAAATATTGCTCTACAGTTTTTGCACAAGTATTTAGACAATCTTTTTTTTTGTTTCAACTAAACGGTTCACAACGATTTCATTTGTTACTGGTTGAAGAGGCACCATGTTCTTCTTCTTGTTGGGCAGGAGGTTTGAATTTCTTAGGACTTATTTGAAGATACTGAGGTATTCCTCTAGTTTTCACACTTCTTCGGCTAAGTTCTTCGGATACGAGTTTTGTGGAAAGTTGTTTTTAAAAAATCGCCTGTTTTTTTATTTCGTTTTTATTTCCAATGAATATAATTACGAATACATTATAAATGAATAATTTCACTCATTATCACTTCATCAAAAAATAGCGTTATCGGTCGCAATATATCTCAAAGATAAAATTTAACTAAAAAATAGCACATACTCGCGGAGTTTATTAACACGCTGACATGCGCAGGAATCTACTGAGAACCCCGAATCCGCAACCATCCCCACTCCAAAAATAACAGTAAAAGTGTGCGTATTGTATCTAATAGATCGATTGCCCCTGATGAAAAGTTCCGCGCCTGGCCGAGAGCAGTGTTACTTCATGCGTCGGCTGCTTCGAAATTCAAGGTGAGAAAGAGGGGGATGATGAAGACTAATTTCAATAATAGTATGTAAGAGATCTTTTTTACTTCTCAATTTTTCTAGATGATGTTCAATTTTCATATTTTTATTTTTATTTAACTTGCGATGCTGTATATCCGTTCCCTGTAAATATTTTTTCCAAAATCTTTCATTTTACGCACAGATTAAATAGTTACATTAATATAAAATTATGGAATGAAAAAAATTTTGTTTTAAAATAAAAGATACTGTAAATAATTAATTAACATGTATTAATTTTGGGCTTTTTTCGTCTTTCCAACGCGGTCAAAATGATAATGCGCGATCACTTACCTTACTAACTACCGCGCAACATCCTAAGGATAAATCAAGCTGCGCAGTGAATATTGCTCTTATTTTTATTTTTCTGTCTTTTACAGCGCCATTCTAAGCCTAAGTGTATGAGACTCGTCGTTCTAAGACTAAGTATACGGAAAAATCATGGACTCGTTTAAACAATTTTTCGAAAGTTGACACGCGATTCTTTTGTTTATCTCGATATCGTAAATAGCTGCGATTATATCGTACACAACTTCACACTTAACACACATCAAAACAGTCAACTCGATTTGGCTGCAACAGACATCTAAGGCTGTGCCACTATGTTATTTGTAATTGGTTCTATCGATAAACAGTAAGCAGAAATGTCCTGCAAACGGAAGTGTAAAGCATTATCGCTAGGGGAAAAAAGAAAAATAATTGAGGAAGTAGAGAAAGGCATACGGAAGAAAAAGGATATAGCTGCCGAATTTGGAATTCCGGCAAATACTTTGTCAACGATTATCAAAAACAGGGCCATAATATTGAACGCTACTGAAGTAAGGGCTTTGGGACCACACAGAAAACGATTAAAATCTTCGAGGTTTCCTGGCGTAGAAGACGAAATGGTGAAGTGGCTGACATTTGCAAGAGAGAAAAACATTCCAATTACCGGACAGATTCTGAAGGAAAAGGCAGAGCAATTTGCGATAGAACTAGGATACAGTGAATTTAAAGCGAGTTCAGGGTGGTTAGATAAGTTTAAAAGTCGTAATGGCATGGTGCATAGAGTTGTGAGTGGTGAAAGTGCTGCGGTTTCTGATAACGACTGTGAAATGTGGAAAAAAGACGTTATGCCGCAACTGTTACAGAACTATGATCCAAATGACATTTTTATTGCGGACGAAACTTTGCTTTACTATAAGGCTCTTCCCGATAATGATTTAGATTTTAAAAACGAAAAGTGTCATATTGGAAAAACATGTAGAGATCGTGTGACTGTTCTGATGTGCACAAATTATACTGGCACAGAAAAGTTAAAACTGCTTGTAATAGGGAACTCGAAAAAACCGAGATGCTTTGCAGGTGTGAAATCACTTCCAGTATTTTATGAAAGCAATAAAAATTCGCTGATGACCAGTGCTATTTTTGATGAATGGCTGCAGGAGATGGATCGAAAATTTCATTGTGAAAAGAGAAATATCCTCTTATTTGTAGAAAATAGTCCAGTACACGAAGCAGTTTTATCGAAAGAACTATGTGCAATCAAGACTGTTGTTTTGCCTCGTAACATAACATCTAAATTAAAATCTTTAGATCAAGGAATTGTGAAAAATTTGAAGTATCATTATTGTAAAAGAACTGTGTACACAATGCTAAGGAGAACTGATGCTGGGGAAATATTTGATATCACCCTTATTGACTGTATCATGGAATTGGATAAGGCTTGGCATGACATTATCCCCGAGACAATTTCCAGCTGTTTCAAAATGATAGGAATGTATAAAGAAAATGACAAAGAACATAAGGCTCCAATTTCCGAAAATGAATGGCCCAACATTAGGAAACATGTGAAGGTAGAATCCACTTTTGATGAATATGCAAATGTTGATTGTGATGTGATAGTAACTGAATATCCAACAGAAGCTGACAGTGATAGCAAAATGACATGTGAAAACAACAATTTAGAACAGTTGAAAGACAGCATTGATGGTGATGAAAGTGCTGATAAGTTACCTCCCCCTCCCACAGTGCATGATGCTATGAGTGCTTTGGATACTGTCAAATCCTACATTTTGTCACAAGAAAATGTTAATGATAATATTTTTCATTCTATGCGTAACATTGAAAATTTTCTTATTTTCCAGCAAAGAAATATACAGCAATTAAAAACTGAATGAATTTTTTATAGTGTAAGTTCATTATAAATTGATGCAACTGAGTGTACATGTCTTGTGTACATATTGAATTTCTTTTATTTGAGAAAATACACAAAAGTTCGTTCAAATACTGAGTAAATTTGACTAAGTTTTCCTATGATAAATAAGATTAGTCAAACATTTCATTATCATTTCGTGTCCCTTGATTTGACCACTACTTTGACATGGTGGAAGGGGTTGAGCACAATATGATGCATTGTGGACATTTGTGAAGTTAAAAAAGGTCATTTTCATGTTTGTCTTATAGCTGGAATTGAATTAATTATGCCCTTCCAGTAGCCATAAAACATTAGAAACAGCAGATGTGCATTTCAGCTACATTGTAGTCATACATACTTTCTCTTTGTAAAAGTTAAGCAATTAACATAGAATAAGAAGATAAATATGGTAGCTATGATTAAAGTCAAATATGATAAAATTCTAACTGCCAGATTATGTAAGAAAAAAGACTATGTTAAAGAATTATATGGAAAGTTGATTGAGGTAGAAAATGAAGATGTAGAAAGGGAAAACATAGGCTAAGGAAAAAAAGATAGATAAAAGGCACTTGAAGATAGAAAAGTTAAAAGCAGGAGTATGTACCACCCCTTTAGAATTGTTAAAAGGGTTACAAATAAATTGAAATAATTTACCTGTATTTCCCAAATTTATAGCTTGATTTTAATAAAAATAACAGTAAATAGTGAGATATATATATTATTTTTCAACATAGCTACCAAGTTTGTTTGAGCACTTGTCCCTGCATAATGGAAGATTGTCTATGCCAATGTAATAGAAGGGTGTAATTCATTAGTCAGTGATAGCTGCAATAATGTTGTCTTCACATGTGAAACATTGCCCTCTGAGATGATTTTTTAGGGATATGAACAGAACAGACATTCACTAGAGAATTATCGAGCTTGTAAAACTTACAACGCGTTGTTTTGGCTAGCATTTAATTTAAAATGACAAGAAAAAGCTTGTTTTTTCTTTTGTCTTGTATCTGTCCCTTTATTCGCGTTTTGTTCTTTCACCTTTTTAGATGCACTGGTAGCCCGTGACACAGCTTTGAGTACGTTTTTTTAAATATAGTTGGCTGTTTACATTTCTTTATAAATATAGCTGGTGATTTACATTGGTTAGTACATTATTTTATTTAGTGAAAATATTTTTTAAATCAAGGCATCATGATAAACAGCATTTTTGGATAATGATACTGGATAATACATATGGTAAAGCAAACCTGAAATTTGGAGGATTATCAGCTACATAAATTTGCCCAAGTTACGCACAGGTTCCTTCAGGTAGACCTATGCTTAATATAGGGAATACCCCCACTTAATATATAGGTCTTGTTTCCCATATAATCCAGTTTAATATACCGTATTTCTTGGCATATAATACGTACCAGGGTATAAGACGCACCCTGGTTTTTAGAAGATTTTTCAGAAAAAAGTATTTTGGTTCACAAAGGCATTTACGAAGGGCCGTGTTGTGTATCATTTCCAGCCGTGATTAAGTCCATATCCAGCAACATTTACAGAAAATATTATGGCATGATAATAAATATAACGTTTTAGATAAACTTCATAAAATAAATAGGGATGATCTAAAACATAAATAATTGCTTCAAGAACGTATAGCTAAATGTGCCCTGCATAAACTCTGCAATCGTATTAATTAAAGCTGTCAGAGTTATTGTTCTTCCATCTGTACGTCACACATATAGATACCCTTGACCGATAGTACTTATTTAAACTTAAGTGCAAGATGATATTTTAATTTAATGAGATAAATAATAAATGGAATGCATATGTAATAACGATATATATGTTCAACTAGTCCTGTTTCTTCTGCAACTCTTTTTGCCTTGTACATAACGATTTTGATTAATACAGCAATACCAAACTTCCTCTCTTCTACTATCCATCACTTACTCCTCTAGTTGTGGCCATTTAAGACCAATCTTACGAGGACTATGTTTCTCTTTTCTCGCCTGCTTCAGTTTTTCCTCATTTTCTTCATTCACGGATTATTTTTTCTGTGGGAGGTGGACCAAAATGATGCACTGCTGCTCGGTTTCCATGTGTTTTTGCATATTGAATCACCTGAAGCTTATAGGTAATAGTGTAGACATATCTTTTCACTTTTGTATCCATTGCGATCTCAATACACGTAAAGTTATTTATCCTAGATATGTATAAAATATTTATGACATCTACACAAATTCTGCTATTCTGTGGCATTAACCACACTATTCAACAGGCTCATTAGGAACTAAAACACTGCAAACATGCCAAAATTGTAATCACTGAGTGGACATGTATTAAACCGTAATAATGCATATATTAACAAAATTTTCACTATTAATTATAAATAATGTAAATTTTAATATTTTTGCGACATATGACTGTGAATTATTCTATTTTGGAAATGAGTGAGTTCGTTAGTGTCAGTATTGAGAACAGTAATAATCTCATCTTCGGTGTGTAAGAGGCTGGCTGATTTTGGGGGTCATTTTTCTTATATGCTGAGAAATGCGGTATGTAATTTTGCTATTTCTGCAACAAAGTGGTAGTAGGTTATCAACAAAAAATGTTCAAGTTTAAAAACAATATTTTCAAGCTAAAATGACATTTGTGAACCAATTCGACCTATGCAGGGAAATCGACAATAAGAATAAGAAACTTCATTAATTTTCCTTTCATCAAACAGTCCAGGTTCGAAGAGTGAAAGTCAATTTTTTGTAATTTTAATTTTCAAAAGAAAAGAAGTCTGCACATCGACAAATGGATTTTCACATGTTATCTTATTGGAAATAGAAATTATCTCCCGAAATCGAACCTGAATCTTTTTTCAGGACTTTTTTCGTCATTGACTTGTAATGAATGATTGAAGCATTCATACTAAATCTCAATCTTCTACATAGCCAGGAAGTTTGTTAAAACACACTATAAAGTTATGTATACGTACTGTCTTGTGACACATGGCCAAACACACATTCCCAATTAATATATAGGATTTTTTGTCTAATTATTTCATTATTTACAGTTGAGGAGTGATTTTTACAATTTTGGCCCATGAATATAGAACAATTAGCATAATTTCATGTGAAGATGGAGAATGATTTGAAGACTTGATACTAAAGCAAATGCCTATATGGTCCCAATCGATTTGAATATGAAAAAGGAAAACCTCAAGATTTCATAGGAGTGATGAGAAACTAGTAGAAAGAAATGCTAACTATACACAGGATGCTTGTCTGATTTTTGGATTTAAAAAGATCTTTGACCAAGTTTTATGGCATTTTTAATGGAAATTCTGAGGAAAGCAAGAGATAGCTAAATATACATGCATTAACCCTTTTAGTGCCAGCCAGCCGATTTATCGGCCCTCACTGCATGTGCCAAAAATGCCACTGCCCGATCTGTCGGCCGTACTTGCTTATGCTGACATTGTAGTTTCTTTGTGGTCGAGATAACTCTGTTAACTGCTGAATTGACATCTGATAAGCTTTCCCTGTAACATTGTATTAAGTCTCATATGGAAAGATTGTCTTTCAATTTTATTTTGACTGCAAGGTCTTCGGCTATTTTTTCGTCAGTAGCTTGCCTGGTGTTTTAGAGTGTGCATCGCAGTCGAGTTAGATTTCATTCATTATTGCCGACTTATCTGCAGTTTTCGGACATAAAAAGCGAGTGGATTCATCTACTGTTATCTCAGGTACTGCATAAAAAATTTTTTCATCAACTATTTCGTAAAAAAAATTTATCATAAGTTTACATCAATCTTGAAATATTTTTAATTTATCATCCAAAATTCTGTAGAATACTTAGTATTCTGTACATATTGTTTATTCATTTATTGTATTAATATAATTAATATTTGTAATCATCTGTGCAATTACTGAAAGAAACAAGTAAAAATATGAATAAATAGCGTGTATGTGATTTATCATAGAGACTGATGAAAAAGTGCTGAAATTGCAGTTATGCAAAAAAATATTTTTCTGCAATTTCATTTTTTAACAATTTTTGCGAGTTTTTGCAATGTTTTACCTGGATGTCTTGCCTTTATGAAAATAAGTTAAATATACTAGCGAAAAAACAAAATACTATACTTGATTCAATATAAAATTGACTTCATTTTTTTATTAAAAAATTAAAAACAAAATTTTTTTAAACAAAATATCACAAGATGAACTCGAACATTCCCTTAATATAATTAATATTTGTAATCATCTGTGCAATTACTGAAAGAATCAGGCAAGAATATGAATAAATGGCGTATGTGATTTTTCCTAGAGATTGATGCAAAATTGCTGAAATAGCCATGGCACTTTTGGACATACCCACCAAAATCAGTGTGGCACTCAAAGGGTTAATGCCCAGATGTATCTTTAGATATGTTTGAATTAAAAAAAAATCATAAGAAATTTTAAAATCAGTATTTTTCAACCATTCCTTCATAGTTATGTTTAGGGAAGCTTCCTTTACCACTCTAGAGCCAACTTTCTCCCTTACAATGAAGTACCGTTATGCCAGCAGACATTTTATTACCCTAGTTTTGAGAACACGTGATTCTTAGACCTTTTGAGGTTTTTGTGATTATATTTACCGACCTAACGGTGGGATATTCTACAAGCCTCTCTATAGAGATAAGGTCATGGATATGTCCTGCTGAGACTTTCTCAATCCCTGCTAAACAAGGTTTGAAAGAAAGGAATTCCGGTGGTCGTTTGAAGACAACCCGCTACCCCTTCCTTGCATCTACCCCATGGAGTGTTCCTGGAACAAATGTTCCTTGATTCCTTGCTAGGGTTTTTCCTATAAATGTATGTTGTTCTATGCACTTTCACATCTTCGTATGCAATGAACCCACATTTTGGCAGTCTTTCTCTAAAAGTTATCAAGGAAAGATCATTCCGCTCTCTTGCTTTTGGCTCCTTCATCCTTTGATACAGGTTAGTAAATTTCAATTTATATATAATTGTTTAAAAAAATGCAGATAAATTAGCAATCGATACTTAAAATTGAAGAGGGATTAAGGATAATATTCATTTTCAATTTGTTTTAAAGTATTTTGCTGATTGGAAAAAAACATTTTAATCAGGGTTTGAGGTAAGACTATTGATCGAGCGCTGAATAATTAAGTCTAATTTTTCTCTCTATATATTTTTATGTTAACTAAAGAGAATATTTAGTACAGTGATGAAATATATCAATTGACTCAGAGTATTAGATAGTTCTTTTTTGACGGCTAAAATTTTATTGCGATAATTACATCATTAATGTTTTTTCCTTTATTAGTCCTTAATTGGCATCAGTGAATGTCTAAAAGCCTTTAAGCTGAACTCGCAAATTTTTTTAAAGAATGTTTCTCGGTAAAAGCAACAGCATATTTTTGGATTTCATAAATTAAACGTTTTCTAGTTTTCATTAAACAATTTCAAGAGATAAAGCATAATTTACTATCTTCATAGGCGACATAATATATCTGTTAACGACGCGATTGGAAGAATTATACAAAATCAAAAATATCTAGATTTTGAAACACCAGCTTATTATATTTGAGATTAAATGTATACTAAGTTTCAGTGTGGTAGAATAATATTCTCGTGACCGACATCCAAAATGCTAATTTGGTTTAATCATCAAGATTCAGTGAGTAAAAGGCATGAATTAACTATTAATATATGTTTTCTCATATAGGTTTGTTGTCAAAATCATTACGTATGGAAAATTTGTAAGGAAGGAGAAAAATACAAGAAAAGAAATATCGTTTCGTGTTTGCACAATAAACTTTTTCTGCAGCAACTATTGTTTGTTGCTTGAAGAGGTTAACTTTCAAGTGAAAATATTCTTATATATATGTTTGGTTGTACTTCAACAGAAACACTTATAAAAAGAAAAATTTTATTACTTTTATTTTGACCGCCCTGTTTTGTAAATCTATCCTAAAAATCTTATTATTTTTTTTTTATCTTGCACAATTCCTTCATACAAAATTTTGTTGAAATCGGTTCAGCCAATTCCTTCCAAATTCATAATTACCGAAAAGTTTAACTTTGCAATTGTGGCACCCCTACTTAGTTAATCAGGTCAAAGTATAGCATTTTGGTCATGAATTTATGTGAAAATTCTATAAACCAAATTTTTTTTAATTCTGGGTAGGCCAATTCCTTCCAAAAGCATAATTACCAAAAAGTTTAATTTTGCAATTGTGGCACCCCTACTTAGTTAATCGGTCGAAGTATGGCATTTTGGTCATGAATTTATGTGAAAATTCTATGTACCAAATTTGGTTGAATTTGGTTTGGCCATTTCCTTCCAAAAGCATAACTACAGAAAATTTTATTTTGCAATTGTGGCGCTCATGCTTGGTCTATCCGGTTCAAATATGTCATTTTGGTCATGTATTTATGTGAAGATTCTATGTACCTACCTAATTTGGTTGAAATCGGTTCAGCCAGATCTTCCCTGATATATACGTACAGGCAGAAGGACATTGCCGAAATTTAGACCAAGCATTCCATGGAGACTCTTTGAAATTGTGAAAACGATCCTTGACCCCATACACCGATTTTATCCATTTTAGGCTCGAAAATGTATTGATTATTGGATTGATATTATTGGAGAATTCATCAAAATCGGTCAATTGGTTGCTGAGATATCTTTAAAAAACTGTCATTTGGACCAACAATGGGGACCCTCAGGCCCCCTTGGGCCAATTTGAATTATTTTTGGCACAGCAACTTTCAGGATCAACCTGAAGCTGCTACCAAATTTTGAAGCTCCTATGTTTATTTTCAGAAGAGTTATGGCTTCCACAGACAGACAGGCAAACATTCTCTTTTATTTATAGAATTTGGTCTCTTAAACCACATATATGTAATTGAAAGTGTGATCACATAAACAATTATTTTGCATGCCTTAAATAAGAAATTCAAAAATTTTAACTTATATGGATAACTTAACAAATTGTGTTTCAAATTATGGAAGTGGAATATATCCTCATTATAGTATAATGCCTTATGGAAAGACAAGCTTCGATATACAGTAAAACTTCGCCGAACGCGGCTTCCCGCAACGTGGATTCAAATTTACGAGGTACTCAAATGCGTGATGAGCTTCACCGACTGCGGGAAGTGATTCACTTTTACGCGATTTCCTTGAATGACCATTTTCAATAAAAGGTTTGCCCTGAAAAGATCATTAGTAAGAAAAATCGTACTATGATTATAGTGCTTTGTTAAGTCTGTCGGCACCCAATAAAAAATCATTCAGCGTTTTTAACTGCTTTTTTAACTTCAACTCCAACCTGGAGATGAGGTTCCTTTTTTCAGTTTTTCATGTCACGTGAGACTTAGCACTTAACTACCATCGTTAAAAAGAAGTCACATAAGTAACGCCGATCGATCTCTTAGCCCCAGGAATATTTCCGCTGGAAATATCTTTTCTCCCCAAAGATGCAATGCACACAAAACTCATTGCAGAGGTTGCCAAGGCTGAATCACTAAGGTATTGACGAGATGAATTCTGGACGGTCAGCATCCCGACAATACGATGTAAATGAATCTACGATAAGAACCGTGAAGAAGACGGAAGAAAAAATTCATTCTAGTATTTGTGCTGGTGCTTCTGCTAGTACCTTCTATGTTAGCAGACGAGATGCACTAATGGAGAAAATGGAAAAGTTGTGAAACATTTGGATCGAAGCTCAGGCGCAAAAACGAACTCCTTTGGATGGGTCTATTATCAGAAATAAAGCCCTTAGTATATATGAGCATTTAAAATCGCAAGAAAGTGGTGAAGAACGAGGAGCCTTGACTTTTCAAGCCAGCAGAGGATGGTTTGATAGATTTAAGAAGCGATTTCAACTTCATTATGTGAAGATTGCTGGCGAAATTGCATCTGCCGATCATGAAGCAGCAGCTAAATATCCAGATGTATTCAGTGAACTAACTGAAAGGAAAAATTACCGACCTGATCAAGTCTTTAATGCCGATGAGACGAGTTAATTTTGGAAAAAAAATGCCACAACGAACGTGGATTGCTAAAGACGAACGGTCGGCTCCTGGCTTTAAAGTAGCGAAAGACAGATTTACCCTTCTATTTTGCGAAAATGCAGCAGGAGATTTTAAGTGCAAACCAATGTTGGTGTATAGAGTGGAAAATCCGATGGCACTGGAGGGCAAGACCAAAAGTTCGCTCCTTGTATTTTGGAGGAGTAAGAGCAAAGCTCGTGTTACTGCAAGACTTTTTGAGGATTGGTTTGAGAATTGCTTCGTTCGTGAAGTGAAAAAGTACTTGAAGGAAAAAAATCTTGCATTTAGGGTGATCCTCGTAGTGGATTATGCACCAGGTCATCCGAAATCTCTTGCTGAGGCCCATCCTGAAATTGAAGTTGAGTTCTTACCACCTAATACAACTTCACTTGTGTGGCCCTTGGACCAGGGTGTTGTTGCAGCCTTTAAGTCGTATTACATCCGCAGAAGTTTAGCTAACATTCTTTCAATGATGGAGACAAATCCATCCTTAGGAGTTAGCGATTGCTGGAAAAAATTTGATATTTCGAAGGCCATTGAAATAATAAAGGGATGAAGTGAGAAGTGAAACAATGAACCTTTGCTGGAAAACTCTTTGGCCTGATATCGTTCGTGACTTCCGAGGTTTTCCCGATAATACGGAGGATGTTAGGGAAATAATTAATATCGCAAGACACATCGGGGGTGAAGGCTTTGAAGACATGGAAGAAAGTGATGTGGAAGAATTGTTCGAGTCCCATGCAGAGGAACTAACCGTTGCTGAATTAGATATGGTGACACAAACTTCGAGTGAAGGTGAAAAAGAAGAAAACAATTTGGAGCCTGAGAAGCCAAAGTTAACAGCAAAAATTTTGGAGAAGTTTTTGAAGCTGACAGAAGATTTAAAAGAAGCACCACTGGAATTTGATCCTTCAGTAGAAAGAAGCCTGAAGTTCAAGAGGAGTCTAGAATCAGCTTTAGCTCCCTACGTAGAACTTCATAGGGAGTTAAAAAAGTCCAAATAGATGCCTATCACGAAATTCTTCCAGTCAAGGTCCGAGCACATCGAAATCACAAGACCAAGAGCAGACCATCTAATTAACCTTGGTAAGTTTCACTGTAACTTCATTAAAATATTTCATTAAATTTTCAATAAAATATTTCTAGCGATAAATAAAAATTACGCGAAAATTAATGCCAGTATGTACCGTTTCAGTGAGTGCAAACAACTGCCGGTAGTGCCGCTAGTGTTATGCATCTGTGTAGAGGCCAATCCGGCATAGCTGAGGACCGATCGTTGGATTCGCTGTCGATATTAATCAACAAGTTTTTAATAAGTATTGTTTCAGTTCTGTGAACATTAAGTTTAAATATTTCAAAACTTGTTTCTAAATATTTATCACTGCGAGCGATGAAAGTGTCGTATTTAAGCAAGCATTTCCAGGTATAAAGGGAAAACTATAAAAGTGAATGTCTGCCTAGTGTAAAATTACGCGAGAATTTAATTTTAATTTTTTAATAAATATTTTTTAAATGCAATACTACTGTATATAATTAGTTGACGTGATGTTTATAATCTTTTTTCAAGGAAATATAAGCAAACTATGTCATTATTATTGAAAAAACGCCTTCAAGGAGTACATTTTTCCGAACTCGGAACGGAACCCTTTTATTCCCATAAGACTAATGATTCCTCCAACGCGGATTCGCGCAATGCGACACCCTTGTAGAACCTAACCCCCGCGTTCGGCGAAGTTTTACTGTACGTTGTTTTGACATATGTTGTGTTTTGAGGGATGTATGGCATATCTCAGGGACTATTTGTACTGAAAATCTCAGATGCATGGTTTTTTACCCAAACATGCTGCACTGTATATATTATTTTCATTAGTAACTAGCTGGAGTACTCAGCGTTACCCAGAAATATTTAAGTCCAAAGGCGCTACCGTATCTCATGTGGCTTACATCTGATGGCACTAACATAGTTTGTGCTGCTTCCGTCAGGAGTTCCCAGCATTGCCTGGGACCATTTAATGCCACCATCAAGTGTACTTCACACGGCTTTGATCCAATGGCACAAATGTCAAATGTAGCATAATGCACAGTGCACTTATAATATAGCACATCCCCCAAATGTCTTTATTGCCATATAGCCTACATTACTCACAGTGTAAAATTATATAGCTATGTGAAATTTCATGATGATATCTTAAAAGGTGTGGATTTGTATAGCAGACAAACAAATAAAATTTCCGATTTATATATATTAAGATAATAATTAATATTAAGTAAATATTAATCAACATTATTTTCATGTGTATTTATGCATTTTTAAAATTTAATTTAAAAATATAGTGAACCATGTGCTATCGTGAACCAATTCTTATTAAGTACTATGTTATAAACTGTTTGTTTGGTGCAAAGACCTTTCAGAACATCCTTTGTGCTAAGTGAGGCATGACTACTATAAAATTGGTTGTGGGCACCGTGGAGTACATTTGTGGGCCACAGTTGGCCCACTGGCTACACTTTAGGAACTCCTGTACCACACCATTAATCTCATAATTTAATTATCAGTGCAGTTGAAGTAACAAAAGGTTCAAAAGTATAGTTTACCTCATCAGCAGTCTCCTTTGCTTCTGGTTGAGAAGCAGTCTCCTTTGCTTCTGGTTGAGATGCTGGCATTCCCTTTACTCCTTCTTCAGAGACTTGATCCATAAAAGCACCAGTACTAGTTGTTTGAAATCTTAGACATAATTTTTCAACTAAAGAATCCACTTGGCGATCTTTCTGTATAAGCTGTATTAGAAAACTGAAAAGGTGTAAAAAAAATCCATATAAGATTAGATTTTAAAAAATCATTTGCAATCAAACATTATAAGAATTGAGATGATCAGATAACATACCTGAGGATTGTTTGGAAGGACTTTTCTGGCACTCCCAATGCTGGATTGGACAAACGAGAAATTATATCTGTCATGACATTGTAAAGGGCATTTCCTTTTTGAGCCAACTCTTGAAAGAACAGCTTTGCAATCTCTAAAATGAAGTAGAGAAATATGGTTATTAAAATTGATTTCTACTTGGATATTTCAAAAATTCACTGAAATATTCAAACAAAATAACATTATCCTATGCGTATCCAAATTTAAACTTTTACCTAAAATATCGTGAATGCCATTTTAAAATGAGCATTGTACTTCTGTTAAAAAACCATTGATGTCAAGAATTAAGACCATTTATTAATATTGATCAAAAACCAAAATAGGATGGGAGAAATTTGTAATTAGGAGATTAATTCTGCCATGAGCGAGAATCGGACCTTGGTTTTTCACTTGCCAGGTAGATATTCTACCACTGAACTATCATGACATTAATTATCCTGCTTCAGAACTAGGATTATTTTCATTCATGGCAGAATGTTTCTCCTAATTTCAACTTTCTCCCATAATTCAATTCCCAGTAATGGCAGAATTTTTTCCCAATTTCAAATTTCTTCCACATTCTAATTTATGCCAATCAAATAGGTATCTAAGTTCTACTCTTTCCATCATGTAACAAAATAGGATGTTCATGAAAAATACAGCATGCCATATTGTTGAGGACTCGGAAACATATAGCATAAATACCTGATAGTCTCTGGTTTGGATCAAGTATGCACAGAGCCATATCCGAGATTTGACCTTTTACCTTCACCATGTCATTCATGATGAGATGAGTGAGAACCATTAACGTATTCTGCCGAACTTTATCTGCTTCATCTCGTAGTCTGGCAATGAAATAATTGATGAAATTGTTATACAATTTAAAACTGAATCATCAACTTTATACTATGGTTTAAATAACATAGATCAGGGCCAGGCAACCCAAACCAAGTGAAGGGCCACTTGAAAAAAAAAATTAAAGAGCAACAGAAAAAACGAAATAGAGATTATAAAAATTTTGATATTTTAATTTGTTTGGCTCTTAAAAATTCCCAAAATTTAAACAAATAGATGTTTAGATACTACGGGGTGAGCAAGGAAGCTGAAATTTTAAAGTTATTTAAAGATTAACATGAATGCACAAATAAACATTTGAATATCTCCATGAAGATGTTATTGAGGCTGTTAAAAAATTTTAAAATTTAAAGAATTAGATAAATATTATTTCACTTCTAGATGTGCTACGACTTTAAAATTTGGCAGAAATGTGTGGCATTAGTACCCACAATGGAAAAAGTATAATACTCTTAAGTTTACAAATTTTAGGGATTGTTTTACTTCAATATTGTTCCATAAAGAAAGAACGAAAATCGTTGCCGAGGTGAAAATTTTATATTAAAAATTTTTTATAATAATGAAATATCTCTTTGAAAAATTAATGTTTTTTCAACATGAGATGAAATGCTAGAAGAATGCAAGCACCAACTACTTGTATCATACAATAGATGGCACTGTACATCTATGTTCAATTGTTATTGCTTTGATTTTCTAGTTGATCCAATATTGTACTTGCTTTGACACACTTTAATAGCTAAGAATTATAAATTCAAGAATAAAAAAATCTTTTGTTTGGAATGCATCTGTAGTTTTAATGGGGAAGTCAACGGAAAAATCACGAACGTTCAACGAATTTCCTTTTTACGAACGCTTTTCAGGAATGCTTGTCGTTCATTGAACGAGTTGCCTGTAATTTAAAACCCATAGAATTTATCTTCCTGATCATCTTCAGCACCAAATACCTCTGCGAAGAAAGTGACTGAGATATTGTTTTAAAAAACTGAGGGAAGCAAATTTATCCTTAAAATTGGAAAACTGCCACTTTGCCATGGAGGACAAGTATTTAGGGCATATAATCAGTAAAGAGGGAGTCCGGCTGGATCCCAAAACAATTTCGGCAGTGCAGACATTTCCCACGCCGACTTGCATCTAAGAATTGCAATCCTTCCTCGGCCTCGCCAACTATTATTGGAGATTTGTGGACAAATACACTGTAATTGTGAGGCCACTTACTAGACTACTTAAAAATGGAGTTGCATTTGTATGGATGTCTGATTGTGACGAAGCGATGGATAAATTAAAGGGCACTCTAACTCATAGTCCTGTCTTGAGTTACCCGGACTTTGATAAGCCATTCGTTATTTCCACAGATGCGAGTAATTTTGCAATCGGAGCAGTCCTGTCGCAGGAGATGGACGAAGGGGAACACCCCATCGCCTTTGCGTCATGCCAATTGCACACCACGGAAACAAATTATACCACCACTGAGAAGGAGTTGTTGAGCGTTGTATGGGCAATAAACTACTTTAGGTGTTATGTGTATGGCAGAAAGTTCCGGATTGTCACCGACCACGCGAGTTTGAAATGGCTTTTCGGGTTGAAGGACCCGAGTGGTCAGCTTATGCGGTAGACACTAAAACTTTAGGAGTACAACAACAAGGTAGTATATAAACAGGGAAAAATGAATCTGAACGCAGATGCCCTAAGCAGGAAGGTGAGACGCATGGAAATTATCGACAAGAATGATGTTATGACTGCACAACGTGGGATGAAGAGTGTAAGCGATTAAGGGTCAAGCAGGGGGTTGCGGAAAAAATGGGATCCTATGGAAGCAAACCCCAAATGGAGATAAAATACTCGTACCAGAATCATTGAGAGACTATTTTTCAGCAACACCATGAACACCCACTCTCGAGCCATCTCGGGGGGACCTACAGTGAAGCGCATCACAAGCCAATATTGGTGGCCTAGTATGGCCAAAGATGTGAGGGAGAGGGTACGCGATAATTACACATAGTTTACTACCAACTACGATGGCAGCCACCTCAGCTAACTGATGACACAGCCTTAGAGCACCTGAAGGAAATTGACTACTATATTGGGGGGATGAGATCAAAAGAGTCAAACTTATCATGGCATCAACCAATAGAAAAACACAAGTATACCTGGTGATGAAAAATAGATAGAAATCTTACTTGAAAGTGATTCGGAAGAAAGTGTCAGTTCAGAGTGATAGCGAGAATAACATTGAAGATCTTGCTCAAATTACTAAGGTAAAAACCTCTATTTTTTGCATTTTTTTGGTATGTGGGCAAATATGAAAGCTCATCTCTCCTGTCTTTGCGTGCTTCTAGCATCTTTGTTTATCCTTATTTGAAGTTATTTTTCTGAAAAACTTACAGGGAGAAGGTAGAGATCTATGATAAAGCAGTATACGTGAAGTAATTCGAGAACATGGAATAAAGGTCTAGTGATGCAAGGATAAGATGATTTGTATCATCTACAATTTTATTTCACGTTGATTATTAAATAAGTAAAAAGAAGTTACCTGTTTGGGGGGCAATGTATATTTCGTTTGCGAGAAATGGAGAACAAAAACACGATACCTTTGTCATGCATGCGCATGAACTCTCCACTTAAACACACAATATGGGTAAAGGTTTCGAATTAAACGAAATGTTTGCGAGTTAGTGGACCAGATAATGACTTCGAATTTCATTGTAGATGTATTTTGAATAATCCGTCCTAAAAAGTATGCGAAGTCCTATGATGTTGGCCTGGGACTGCTCTTAGCTTCGAATTACATGCTACTTCGATTTATCCGGTATCGAAATAACGAGGTTTTACTGTATATGGTACATAGATTTGCTAATGGGAAATTTAGTTTTCCATACTTCTACTGAGATATTACAGGTTGGCATCAATTGTGGATGCTGCAATTCTTAATCGATTTTCCAAATTTGTACCAGTTATTGAAGCTCTGCTTTTATTTTTTGCAAATTTTAATTTTTAAAGAAAAAAAGCACACACTGACATGTACTTCCAAAAAGATTAACAATTATTAAAACATGATTTCTTGAAACTATGTATTTTTAGTGTTATGAATTTGTTATAAAGCTCAATTTTATCTTCCAGTTCTGAAAAATGTTCTGCAACTCATTATTGCATTGCAAAATCTATTAGTTCTAATTGATGTTCTTCAGGAACAGAACTGGCATCAATGTAAAATGAGCTTGTGAAAATTTTGAAAAGCTCATCAGATACATAAATTTCTCAAAATCATTCGAAAGTGGAAGTGGAGGGGATTATACTCATGTTTAAGAGAGTAAGGAGATGTGTAAGGATTGGAAGGTGTTTTACTTAATGTAGTACAATGTATTTAATCATTTTGCTATTCTCCCACCATTTGGTTCTTCTTTTCGTTTATAGCCATTGCTTTTATTGTTGTTTTGTCTTCACTTTGGTTAATTTATAAACATATGATTTTGGATCGTTTGTTTAAATCAAAAGAGCCAAATTATATAGCAACATAAAAAGAACACAAGAGCCACAAACAATTATGCAAAGAACCACATGTGGCTCATGAGCTATGGGTTACCCAGATCTGGGAAACACAAAAGTAATAAAAAATTGAGTCAACTAAATGCATACTTTGGTAAGCTGCCATCCATACAGGTAATTCAACAATTGTTGATTCTGACTAGAATATTCATTCTAAAGTTTAATATAAAAAGAAGTTACTTAGACAATCCCTTGTTTCTAAAGACAAACACCACCAAAAATACACAACTCACCTGCCATACAAATTTGGAGACCATGGTTCTGTGATATTGGGGAATCGATAACAAAGGTCACCCAATGCAATGATACAATTTGCTCGAATTACAGGCTCTGGGCTACGCTCCATGATGGTGACCAAGAGCTGTAATTGGAGAAGTTAAATTTTCCCATTAAAATATGTCAACACTCCACAGTCATGAATAATTATTTGATAATTGCAAATTTTGCAGAAATATGCATTACATAAATTGGTTCAAGCTTAAAACTAGTTACTATAATGCTATCTAATACCCCAATCACACTTTGTGACAATATTAAAAGGTTAAGGAATAACAACTACATTAAAAATATTGACAAATGGATTACTATGCTGACTTTACAGGCAATAGAATATTTGATATTTATACTCTGTCCATATCCTTCATTTAAATATCTAATGTACGAGCATTTTTAACATGAAGCTTATTACAAGATTATTCAGGCATAAGTTAAAACATGGCAATAAATCAGAATCAGAAGCTGAAAAGAGGTAGATATAAGCATTTATCATACGCGCGATACATCGAAGTTCCTCATCTGTCAAGTTAAAAGTGAGTGGAGGTTCTGTTACGCTGCATTCTTGCCAATTGATGAGGTCGATGTAATCTTCACAGTCAAAAGAAAGTTTTGGTATGCAAAATCTTATAATGGTACCATGCTCTGCAGATTTCCTGGCATTGACAATGCATCTGATAATAAGTTGCCGCACATGCTCCCTTTTATCACACAGCATCGCAAGAAGGTTCTCAGGATGTGTAAAATATGCGTTTTCTTGAATGACTTTGTGTACAACTTCTCAGAGATCATTTTCCAGATATCTTGAAGAAAATATAGTATGCCAGAGGTAAGGTGACCATACGTACTGGTTTGGCCAGGACAGTACCAGTTTTGAAGTGCTTGTCCTGGTGTCCCGAAAGACTAAACGAAAATAGTTTTTTGTACCGATTTTGGGATGTTTGATCCAAAGGTTTCGGTAATTCTGACAATCCACAAAAGCGAATATAGGAAACACTTGATAAAGATCAACGGAACTTAATAACTATAAGCATTATTTTCTATATATAATTAGCCGAAGTACGGGAGGTAGATGATTTTGGCACTTAGCTGCACATGCTTATGGCATATTGCCAAGAGTGTGATATAAATGTGCAGATGGGGAAAATACCGGTAAGAGATGGAGATTTCCAGTAATTTGTAGCAACCTGCGGTAGCAGTGCTAGCGAGGAGCACGAGAATTGATGTATGTACGTACACTATCACAGCGTACTACATTGTAGCTAAGCGGCCTGTCAGAATCTCAAAGTTTTGACTCCGCCAGTATTCGTTGGCCATTTCACTTTTTGTTCTTTTTATTCCATGTAATTCCGCATGGTCGACTAGTTTGAGGGAAATGAGAAGTGAAGACACAGTGCCATAACGAGGGTATTTGCAATAGGCGCCACCTGTAATAGGTGCCAAATATTCCCGCAAAAATGCCAAAAGTTTATTTTCCCAAAAACATATATGTTTCTATTGTGTTCTGTAGAGAAAACGTTGACAAGCTTCTAAATGGAAATTTAAAAGAGCCATGTACTAAGCTAAAATAGCCATATGCGGCCCGCGAGCTCCGGTTTGGCCATCCCAGGTGTATACTAGTGGTTTAATATTTGCAAATATTTGTTTCTGCATTAATCATGAGGGCATGTAGTGCATTGCCCACGTACTTAGAGTACACACCCCTACTACACCTTTAATTAATGGGGGTTCTACTGGAAGGGGGAAGGAGAGATTAGACCCAAAGCCCTTACATACGCAGTGGGAGGAAATTGCAACCTTTGAGGAAAAGGAGAAGTGAAGTTGTGTAGGACTCCATTAGACGAGGGTGTCCAATGCCACAAATTACCAGGAGCAGGTGCGGAAAATTGCCTACACACCAGGGGCAAACAGAGTTTAGGTGTTGTCACATAAAGTTGGAGAATTCTGTTTGCAGTTGTTAGCCAGTAAGAGTGTGCCAAGTTTCCAGAATTCCAGTTGGCTAGGCCCTGAGGAAAAATACCAGAGGAAACTGTGTGACAAATTTCCAATAAGTATTTTTGATCTGTACTTAATTTTGCCATGTCAACTGACGGAAAGTCACATTCAACTACCTCAAATTCAACGGGTGGAAGGTTTTCACAAGTGCAAAGGCTCTTTCCAATTGGGCCAGAGAACCCAACAGGTCCTGAAGTCTTGCCATCTAATGTATATATTAGTGAGCCACTCTTCAAGAAAACTGTGTAGTATTTATTGGGATGCTAGGAAAGAGATACGTGACATCAAAAGAAACTAACGCCTGGAAATCACTAAGTATTAAATTTTTGGCATTTTCAATTAAATCTTCA
Organism: Tanypteryx hageni; assembly: GCA_028673005.1. NCBI lineage: Eukaryota > Metazoa > Arthropoda > Insecta > Odonata > Petaluridae > Tanypteryx > Tanypteryx hageni. Next base: position 179,112,451 of record CM054112.1, on the reverse strand, counting down.
GCATTTTTAGGTAGTTTTTTAAATTTGTCAACTATTCATTTAGAAAGGAGATAAGTGTGAGAATCAATACATGACACAATAGGTCTTATAGAAATTCCATGTTTGTGGACTTAAGGAAAACAATGTAATATTGAGATGGTAGGATTTGAAACCATAATCTTATAATGTAAGACCTCTTCTGAGTTTTGGGAAGTTTTTTATGGTGTCCTTGATAGAAAAAATCATTTTATTACGAGGATTTTTGCGAGAAGTGAATAAGGTCCATTTTCAAGTAATTGTTCAACTTTATCAAAATAATCATGCTGATTCATGATACGACAATGAAATTTTCTTTATCAGCTTTTAAATATTCTTTTAATTTTAAATTTTTCATGAGTTTGTAATCGGGACTGGAAAGGTGATTATGTTCCAGTACTAATTTTCAAGCAGCTCTTACGTGATTTTCGGTAGTATCATTCAGGTTTTTAATGGATGATTAAATATCTATATTATCATCCAAAGGTTCTTTGTGAGGGAGACAAAAGTTAATTCCTTTGCACAAGAGACTTCTTGTTTAGTAAATGTTTCTCGAGACAAGTTATGGACAATATCGATGTCATCAAAGTGTTCCATTTGATCACTGAAAGATTTTGTTTTTTTGCATGTGGAGTGGAGCAGTTTCCCCTAAATCCAGAGTGTGTGCAAGGTTGTGTCTGTAAGATCCCTGGTGTGCAAAAATTACTCCTATATCAGTGTGTGAGTACATCCTTTTTATTATTTTTATGGTTATTAGGAGCTTTCTCCATTTTGCATTAGTTGTAATTAACCATATGGCTCTGATATTACTTTCTCTTTGAACAAAATTTTGGTTACCAGAAATCTACCTTCAAGGCAATTTATCCTCAGATTTATGATTTTTGAGAATGAAATTTCGGAAAATACGCTTTACATTTTCTGGAAAATTAATTAGTGAGGAAGCAGATGGTGAAAACAAATTCTTAGTTTCCAAGTGGACACAAATAACACTTTCAAATTAAGGGGAAGGCTTTCTAGATTAAATTCTGAGAATGAAAGTTTGGAAAATCCAGGTGAAAGTCCAAATTACCGTATTTACCTAAAAGGAAGACAACCTTGAATTTAAGACAACCTCTAAAAAAATTAGGTTCACTTACAAAAAACTTTTACATATATGTATAACAAGCTAACATTAAGAGGATGAATTAAAAAAAAGTAAATTCACTACTTATCTCCCTCTCCTCTGTTTTCTTCCCTTATTATTGCTGTCCTGTTCAGTCATCACAACTCATTCAAATTCGAACAAGTCGTCTTCCATACCGTCCATGGAATTTGATATGCAGCATTTCTTGAACCCTCTTGAGATACTATTGGATCTATTTTTTTCCATGCTGCAATAATCCAATTACAGAGAAGTGGTATACTGGGCTTCTTAATTTTCCCTGTAGGATTTAATGCATGGTCCCCTGCCAAAAGTCATTCTGAATAAAATGACTTTATGTAATCCTTAAAGGGCTTCATCACTACAACATCTAGCACTTCAATTTGTGATGTCATACCTCCTGGTATAACTACAAGGTCAGTATTCATACCATGAAGGGCCTTTTGAACTTCCTCTGTAAGGTGGCCTTTGAACGCATCTAAGACGAGCATTTCTTTCTGCCTTAAAAGTGCCCCAGGTCGTCTATTCCACACTATGTTTAGCCAGTCCTTCATTAAATCAGCTGACATCCATCCTTGGTCTTGACATTTAACAATTATTCCATTTGGTAGTACTTCCTTAGGCACTGTTTTGTGTTTTAAAATAACATACGACAGCAACTTTGTTCCGTCCATCAATACAGCCAGCATTACAGTAATGCACAGTTTTTCATTCATGGAAGTTTTTATGATGACATATTTTGCACCTTTTTCATTGACTGTGTAATTGGATGGCATGTCGAACTAAATGGATGTCTCATCTGCACTACCCATTTGGCTCAGAAGGTAATTGTGACTTTTCCACAACCGAATTACATGCCTCTGGAAAGTTATTAGTTTGTCCGTGAAGTCAGAAGGTAGACGCTGGTAAAGAAGTTCTTCATCGCAGGCTAAAACCATTAAGACGCATCATAAGTGAAAAGATATGGGTAATTTACGGCGAAGGAATGAACGTGAACATAAAAATTACATAACTACTATTCCAGTGAGGTATGTTTTAAATAATCGTCAATGTTTTATTAATTACAATTGATTAGGAAATTAGTTGGTGAATCAGAAATTCGACATTTCCTTGGCATCAATACTGGCATTTCAGTTCGTAGAGATTATAATAACCCATTAATATTTATATTTTTTGACATGATTGTATAAATCATAAAGAACGCCTCTGCCTCGCATGTATGCACGCATGTGTGCATCTTTCAACTCTTGTTTTTTATTAAAATAGGATCGGAACCAAAAAACTGGATTATAAACAGTTGGTTCTGGTTATTTCGGTTCTTGAGAGAACTGGCAGAACCAAGGAACCAAAGAACCGATCGTCCCATCCCTGATAATATTTCTTTCACACATATTTCTAGAGAGCTGATCTAATGGATTTTAAACAAATATAGTATATTTAATCTTTATATAAATAACCAAAATATCATTTTTCAACCGGGTAAACTAAACTGGGCTACCATAATATCAAGGTTAGAGTTTTTGTGTAACTATGAATTTGGAAGGTACTGACTTAACGGATTTCAAAGAAATTTCATTTGTATAGCGAGTATAGAATGTGAAAACTAAATGAATATGTTTTGAACGAATAAAAAAAGCAGGGCTACCACAATCACAAATTAAATTCTTTCAGTAATTAAGGAAGGGGTTGGCTGAACGGATTTCAATTAAATTTTGTATATAAGATTTGTACAGCATACCATAATGAAATCAAGTTTTTAAAAGCGGAGCTAAAGAGCAGGACTACCACAATAAAAAGTTAAATAATATTTTTACACGTATTTCTATAGAACTGACCCAATGGATTTTAATCAAATATGGTATATTAAATCTTTATATAAATAAATAACCAAAATGTCATATTTCAACCGGGTCGACTAAATTGGGCTACCATAATATCAAGGTTAGAATTTTTCTGTAACTATGATTTTTAAAGGTATTGGCTGAACAGATTTCAAATTGTAGGGCGAGTATAGAATGGGAAAACAAGATATGTTTAGAAAGGATCAAAAAAGCCGGACTACCCCAATATAAGGAAAAATAATTTTCCGATTTCTAAGCAAATACATTAGTATACGATTATACTAAGGCAAATTTGACAAAAAGCACTTCTGTACCATGGGAAACCTGTGTACATCTCTACTTGATATATATTGAAATTGTATTAAAAGGAAAGTAGGCGGATTAGTTGTTCCCAGAACTACTTGTTTTATATGCATGTAACTTTCACTATGTTATTCTATGTCTTTGTGTATTGTCCTTTATGGCTTATCCTATACCTAACCATTGAAGTGTCATCTGGATGAATAAAGTATTCTATTCTAGTCTCTATACCTGTATTTTTTCTATAAATTCCAAATAGGTTGAATAATAATAAATATTTTAAGGAGCTGCAAGAAAAATTCAACAACCTTACCAAGAACAGACATAAACTGATACTGTTGCCTTCTGATATTGGATAAAGCCACAACATTTAAAAATAAAAAGAGCATTACTAAGATGTAACTAAGCGTAAACAAAGGCGTTTACAAAATGCCTCTAGGTGGTTTGGTAGTGGCTGCTAAATAATATCTAATATATTATAACTGCTGTGTCTCAGCCTGCATCTCTGCATGCATCCCTACCTGCCTGCGTCTGAAGCCTCAAGTGACATGACCTTCCGGCATATAAACCGAGAACGGTTGGTTCGATTTCGATGAAACTTTCACCTGAATACTCGACGTGAACTTTTGCAGGTTATAAGTGGTTAGTCATACCTTGGAAAGGAATGGGGTCCAATACAAGGATAGTTTTCGTTTTTGCATTAGAGTAACACGTAATCGGCTAGAATACAATGTGTAGACCTTTATTCTTTTACATTTTAAAATATCTTACGATCGAGACTTTGGCTCGAGATTTATACCATTTCAAGCAGAAAGAAATGAATATTCTTATTCTTACCATCGTGTTTGCTCATATTTTAAGTTTATATCCGATTTTCTTTGATTTTTCAACATTTCAATTGTTGATCTCAGATTTTCGCATTGTTCGACTCGCACTTCCAAGTGCATTTGCACTAAGCCTATAATGAAATAAATGCATCAAGGACAATAACCGATCAAAAATTTATGTGAAAAGTTACGTGTAAATATAAAACAAATGAAACACGTAGCGAAGAAAAGAAACGATTCCAATGCATTGTAATAATGGACAACATAACATTTCAAATAAAAAGATATTTCACGCATACATCGAAAATATTGTTGTTTGCATTTTATTTTGCAGTTTAAGCAAATTACTATATTGATAATGTTTGTGATTAATTTCTTTCGATATTGATGCATGGCCGGTGCATTGATTACTTAATATTAAACAAACCACAGAACATACGATAGAAATAGTGAACAAAACAAAAAATATTTTGTACCAGTAGTCTAAATCATGTAGGTATGTATTTTTGGTTATGAATATGGTGAGAGCTATGTAATTATTTTAAGAGGGGCAATAAAAGTAGTTCAACTAATAACACTCTTTGTAAGAACCTTTTGTCATAGGCACTATCGCATTGGGTCACTTCACGCAAGGGTTTGCAGGAAGTACTGCAACGGGCCTCTAGTAGTTTTAAAAATATCTATTAAACAATCCAATATATTGGAAAATGTTTCAAACAAAAGTTGTAGAAAATTAAATTTCCTACAATGTTAATTCCAATAATTCTTTACAAAACTTAATTATTAAAGCAATTATTTCAAAAAAATCTGATGTGCCCGCCACAGGACTTTTTCCATACCTGTAATATTTCTAAAAATTATCATAAATATTTTAAGGATCTGCGAAAAAAATTTAAAGACTTTACAAAGAACAGAAACAAACTCAAACCATAGCCTTCTGATATTGGAAATAGCTACGAAGCTCCAACAATTAACAAAATAAAAAGGAGAGTTACTAAGATGTAACTAAGCATCAAGTGTTTACAATAGTCACCGGTAGGTGGTTGGTTGTGGCAGCTAAAAAATTTCGTTATTAAGGTATCTCTTAAACAATGCATTATATGGGAAAATGTTTCAAACAAAAGTTGTAGAAAATTAAATTTCCTACAACTTCTATTCCAATACGTTCTTACATATATCAAATATAGGGATGGGACAATCGGTTCTTCGGTTCTGCCGGTTCTCTCAAGAACCGAAATAACTGGAACCAACTGTTTATAATCCAGTTTTTCAGTTCTGATCCTTATTTACCCAGCTTTGTGGTAAATGTACACATTTCCCGATTACGTACCTCTACCGTAACATACAGAAAATAAAAACAAATGTGACAAGAGTAAACACCCACTTCTGGTTGACCGATTTTTACCAAAATCTAACCACCTCTTGTCCCTCCAATAAAAATGTCAAATATAAAATTTTGGAATGATATGATTAATAGTTTTTGAGTTTGAGTACCCACAAACCTCCTATGACAAACAGACATAATCGAGAAAATGGTCAAAATGTGTTCAGGGGACCTTAAATCATGTATTTCCGTTTAAATCTCAAAATCATTTTTTTTCCATGAAAGCAATACTTTCTCATACTATATAAAGCATTGAATAATTGATGAATGACACTCATTGAGAGACATTGAAGGTATAGGATAAAAGAAGTTTTAACAACACACCAGGACTTATCCCACTTTAACCATTCTGTTTCCTTTTCCTCACGTTTTAAGAAATTCATTCAAGGTTTTCCTTCTCCACTTTTGGAGAAACAGCACAGATCAACGTTTCACTTCCCATTCATTGGCACATCATTACTGGACTAGACCCTTATAGATAAATACAATTCAGAAATCACCTTTGTTCATGACAGAGTACCTTTAGTATTCAACATGTTTTTATAGAATAGTTTTAGACAATTTAGAAATAAATAATTAAATTTGAATTCATCATGAGACTCAAGAATATATAGAGGTTAATTTAGATTAACCCTGAACAAAAACACTTCACTGCTAAAGCAAAGAATACATATCACATGACTTACCTGCATATACTTCTGACAAATAGCGGATGACACACACATGTACTTCGCCAAAGCTAGCACAACTGATACACGAAGTGTTTTGTCATTATATCTCTTAGGTTTGGAACAGACCATCACAACCATTGGACTGCAAAGTAAGATATTTCAAAAAGTTTGTTAATTTTTCATTCCTACTAAAAAGTTTCTTATAAATGTCCAGGGTTCAACTATAGCTTCAAATCTCTATTCATCCCAAGTAATACCTGGGAATATACCCAAGAAACTTTTTGTTATCATTTTAAAATAAGTCCAAATTGACATATGAACACAGGACTACGATATTTGTATGCGTAAAAGAATGAAGTTTATTTTTCTTGCTTAGAAAATTTAAATCCATTCCCAAATAGCACAACTGATATCCAACTCTGCATGGCCTACTTGCAGGATGATTCCCAATAACATCCATACACATCACATACGAAATGTCATAACTTCGGCAGCTTATAGAAGAGGTCATTCCCACACAAAAACTTCATATGAATATAGGTTTGATTCTTAATGGTTACAGAGCTATGGATGTTTGAAATTCAAGGATGCACATGCGTGACCTTGAACCAAACTGAGTTGCTAACCAAGCCTAACAAACTATGCAGTTGATTGCTGTGTCTTACAGTGTGCAGTTGATGTTTTGTGTATTCAGTATGCCTTTCACATTTTCAAATGCTGAATATGCTGATATGGTGTATGTTTATGGATCTTGCGAAGGAAGTACTACTGCTGCTGTCGCTTAATACTAACGATATTTTCCAAATCGAAGAATTCCAGATCGACAAGTGTTTAGCAATGTTTTTCAGAGATTGCGAGAGCAGTTCATTTCCTAGTGTTTGTATTTCATTTGAGTGTCTGGTACAACAAGATGTGGCTGAACAAGTAAACATTATTCAGATAGTACAGTGGAGTTCTGGTGTTAGTACGCAAAGGATTTCCATGCATCTTAGTGTTCCTCAAATGAGAGTTTGTAGAACATTACATATGTATCCATACAACGTTCAGCACCTCCAACCTGGGGATGATGCCCTAACAGCTGGAAATTTGTTATTGGTTCAATGCCAATCAACAATTGCATCAATACGTCTTGTTCAGTGATGAATATCTATCTATTTACCCAAAACGGTATCAACAACACTCGCAATTTACATGTATGATCAGAAATGAATCTTCATGCCCTCTGTAGAATGTAATTTTCAACATCGGTTCAGTGTCAATGTGTGATGTGGTATTCTCTATGATCAGTTGATTAGTCTGTTCATCTTCTAAGGTCATCTTCCAGGTGACATTTATCTATGATTTCTGCAAAACAAACTGTCACCCCTGTTAGACGATGTACCTCCAACAATATGGAACTCCACATTTTAGCTGTGCAGTGAAAATGCACCCCGATGATAGTTTCTCTGGTCGATGGATCAGTTTTGGTGATGCACAAAATTGGCCAACCAGGTCTCCAGACGTAAAACCTCTAAATTTTTATCTGTGGGGGTGCATGAAAGAGCTGGTGCACCAAAGAAAAGTGAAAACATGAGATTCATTGCTCCGTCACATTTTGGATGCTGCAGCTAGGATTGCCAACCTATGGCTTTGGGCCAGAGATCTCCAGGTCATCACCATAATCTCTGGTCTTCAGGTGAGTAGCTCAAATCTCTGGTCCAATTTCTATTGCTGTGGAAAGTCCTTTAAGGTTATTTGCATTGTTTACAAATGATTTGAATTAAGATAGTTTGTGCTTTAATTTCAATTATATTTTGTTTTATACAAAAAACGTACATATTTGTTGATCATGCATACTCTACAAACTGCTTTATTTCTGGATCAGCAATATAACATAACTACAATGTGGAGTAGGGCACTGTAAAATATGTGAAAATCACCAGAGGAGTTGCGGAATAATATAATCTATTTTATTATTTCTTTTCTTCTTTACTATTTGGAAAATCAAGAGATCTAATTTTATTCCATGAGACACCAATTGGAGTAGGAAAAATTAGTATGCCTAGATGCTGATGCAATTAAGATAGCTTTGCTTTGGTCTTACATAATACTCCAATGTTCAATAATTTTAGCCATGTTTACTTTCATATATCGTACATTTAATCCCTCGTAGGTTTCTTCTAAAGTATCCAGGTTTCAAGCCAACTCTGGATCATGAATATCTTAAAGTAGGCAACCATTAACACAATCTAAATGCTGGCAGCTCGCATAAAGGACAATCGTAATGAAATAATCCAAGCTACATGCACAATTCACAGATGAGCCGCAATGTGTACTGAGGCCAAAGGTAGTCATTTTGAACAGTTATTGTAAATTCATGAATAAAAACTAGACCAGGTACTTGTTTGCTTATTCCTATCTTTTAGCATTCAAACATCCGTAGCTCCGTAACTGTTAAGAATCGGACCTATGTTCATAGAAGTTTTAGACCTCATCTATAAGCTCCCAAAGTTATGACATTTCGTCGTGACTCACCCTGTATATAAGAACTGCATAAAAGCGAAAACATGTATGTATAAGGAACACATGTAAATCACGAGATGCCTGTATTTTAAAGCTGTTTTTCTACTTCATATGGAAAGAATTTAATATTTTCTTGCAAAATGTATAATATTAAATTGATTAGTATACTTTTCATGTTTAATCATTGACATATTAATCAAAAAATATTGAAATAAATAATCAATACAACAGACAAATTTACCATAAAAGAGAGAGTAAGTTGGTTCCTGTTACCAATTCCATTTCACAAACTCCTCGAATAAACTCAGCCTCTGCATCATCTGCAACTGCTCCAATCACATCATCCTCTCCATCTTCTGATTTACTCAACTCTAACTATAACACATAAAAAATCAATAATATAATCAATACCAACAAAAATCTCAATTATGATTTAAGTAATAACTTGGGTGAGAGAAAAAAATGTTATATAGGATATGTAATTTCAACTACATGTAGAATCTCTACTTTAGTGCTTCTCCTATTATGAAATCAAGCAAGTTACATTTTTTTTAAATTAAGACATGAATTTAATAGAAAAAACTATCCTTTAAGCAGTCAATAAGATTTCTTATGTTACTGAAGGCAGTGCCTGATATTGAAAAAGCATCATGTACGAATCTTATCATAATAGTGGAATACTATTTTTATTTTCTTTTGCAATGGTCTCTGAATTATCACAATTGGTAGTTATTAAGAATGTCAGTGGTTTTCTTTACATATCTATTTATTGATAATTAAAATTAGCTATGTGAAATATGGTGAGGATATTAAGAAAATATGTTGTTCGCAACCAATCTAAAATAAATTTGAATGTTTCTTATAACATAACACTGGAGAAGAGGTGAAACTTTGAAGTAGGTAAGTATATAACTGTTCAATAATTGAATGCAATCAATCAAATGATAAGATTTTTTGAAAGATGGCTAGATATCAAATTTGATTGTGTAAAATTCTTGATTGAAGCTTTTCAGTAGATTACTTCATTTAAGAAGTACAGTGTGTCCTCAATTAATGTCATTAATTCATTCCTGAAAATCGCAACATAGAGCAAAACAACATTAAATGAATCAATATTTCCCATAAAAAGTCATGTTATACAATAAAATTGGTTCCAAAGCCTCAGGTTAAAAACCTCTTGAAACACAAAAAGACATTATATACTGTATTTTATGGAGTTTGATGGTACTAAATAAGATATGAATGGTATCAGAACATATATAAATCAATCATCATCATCATAGGTAGTCTGTCCATAGACAGGTCCGTGATTATTCCTGGTTAAACCTACTTCTCCATATACTCCTATTTTCAGCTGTCCTCTTCATATCTTGATAACTCTCTTTCCCTTTCAAATCGTCTATCAGCTGAAACCTTTTCCTACCTCTTTCCCTTTCCCCATCTAATTTTTCTTCTAACACATCTTTAATCATACTCTCTCTCCTCAGGTAATGTCCAACCCAGTTAGCCTTTCTCTTTCTGATAGTCTGTATAATCATTCGCTTCTCTCCTATTCTTCGTAGCACTTCATCGTTTTTCATCCTATCTGTCCATTTTATCTTCAGCATTCTCCTCCAAGTCCACATTTCAAAGCTTTCCAAGTATTTGATGTCATTTTTCCTTAGCATTCATGTTTCTGCCCCATACAAAACTATACTCCATACATAGCATTTTATGAACTTCTTGCGAATATCTTCCCTTTTATTCCCCATAAGTAGGTGTTTCTTTCTTCTGAAAGTCGCCTTTGCTTTTCCTATTCCAGTCCTGATCTCATCCGTACATTTTGCTTCTCTTGTAATGATGCTTCCAAGGTATTTATATTCTGAAACTTGTTCTAATGGCTTTCCCCCAATAGTTATGTTCAGATTCTCTTCTTTGCCTGATATTCGAATGACCTTGGATTTCTCTGTATTTATTTCCATTCCATATTTTCTATCTGTTATTACTAGTCTATTTATCATTTTCTTTCTTTCTTGCTAGAAGTACTGGATCATCCGCATATTTTACTATTCTTATAATCCTTCCTCCAATTTTGAAATCTCCTCTGCCTTCTAAAGCTTCTTGCATTAGACTTTCTCCATATATGTCTTACTCCTCTACTTATATTTACTCCGCAGGTGTGCGCATTCTCCAATCTGACCTTTACAACTTGATTCACATATAGATTCCTGATCAGTCTCCTGTCTTTCCAGTCTACACCTATATCATTTAATATCTTAATCAACATTACCCAATTTACTCTATCAAAGGCCTTCTGCCACTCTACGAAGCATACGCAGATATCTTGACTGTACTCTATTACCCTTTCTGATATTATTCTAACTACCCCTATAGCATCTCTAGTTCCTCGTCCTTTTTTGAAACCGAATTGATCTTCCCCTAGCATTTCTTCTGCCTTTTTCGCCAGCCTTTTATTAAAAATCCTCATGATGATCTTCGAAGTGTGTGACAGAAGGCTTATCATTCTGTACTCTTTGCACTGCATTACCTTTGACTTCTTCTTTAGAAGGATCATTGTTACTTCTAGGAAATCTATACATATATATATATACATATATATATATATATATATATATATATATATATATATATATATATATATATATATATATATATATATATTATAAAACAATATAAAACCATTATTAACATAGAAATGGCATAAAATACACAAATAGTACGACATGACTTCATTTCAACGCACCCAAAATCAGAAAGGCTATATTTCATAGCACAAAGTACATCTAGAGACAAGAGAAATGAACTACGTAATACCAATCCGGTGAAATATAGTCGCGTACGATCTACTGAGGATGATGAGTTTTTACTAGAAAGTTTATCGAGAGCCACGTACACTTCTGTAAATGCGTGTTCATGCGTTGACATTCCTAGATAAAAGAAATGAAATAATCAAATTGTTTCTTGCACCACTTACTGTATAATTAATTAAAATCTTCCATAATATAGGTAAATAAAACATTTATTTTGTTGTTTTTATTGAATTGCGAGTTTCATTAGGCCCAAAGAAGGATAACCACTCTTTAAGCCACAGCTGATACAGACAGTGTTGCCAATAATTTTTTCAGTAAGTCACTAGATCACTACTTGTTGGTCGCTAGAGAATGAACAATAGTGCTCTCTGCATCTGAGTAGGAAAACCTGTTACATTAGGTCATCGATTGTTCCGTAACTTACGTTTAATGCGAAACATTCAGCAAAAATAATATTTTGGGACACTTGAAAATATGGCAGTCATCTTATGACAAAATTTTTTCAGAATATGATGTTAGATTAATGTTATTCCAGTATATTTTAGCCATAGAAATAGTGTCAATATGCATATATAATACAGTAAGCAACTGGTGCTTTCCAATAAAATCTTTCTTTCTGATTGATTAATCCCCACTTCATTTTGAACAAATGCTCTCTCTCTTCCTTTATCCTTATGGCCAACAATACCACCATTCCCATAAATGGTATCCACTGTTTCAGAGTTTTAGTTAATTGCTCAAATTACAAAAAGAAAACAATAAAATAAAAAGTAAGAGGTAAATGAAAAGAATATTCTACTTATTTACGTTATATTCATTTTCATTATTCAATTTTATTTTTTGTGTTTATTATGAATGCAGATGCTAATAGCTAGAATTAGCTAGATTGTTAAATCGATTTGCTAGTTTTGTAAACGGTCGCTATAGTATTATTTTAGTCGCTAGATCGAACCTAAAGTCGCTATATCTAGTTACGAATTCGCTGGATTGACGACACTGGATACAAGCGGCAATAAAATAGCGAGGCATTCAACTCAAGTTATCCCAAAAGTACAGGATAAATTCAAGTTTATAAATAGGGCACTCTACAAATCTTCCTTTCTGCACAACTCACGAAGCTTTTAAGGTTTCTATTCTTGGAGATTAAGATGATCTTAATCACTACAGAGTGGACTTCGAGAAGAAGGCCATTACTTCTATTTGCTCCCATTGCTACAAAATATCATGCAAATAATGCAAATTTAATAAAAATACATCAATCCAAAAGACATTTTCCACTCAAATAATGTGATCCACCACAACTGGAGAAGCCCTGAGCAACAGATGCACATGCAAGTCATCTATGTAATATTTTTTCATGCTTTATTTAAGCACTGAGTCAGAATGACATTAAGTCAAATCATCGTGAACGTTAATTCGAATATGGGTAGAAATTTTTGAACAATGTTAAGTCGAATCAACATTAATAAAAGCGACATTATACAGAGGACACAATGTATGAAGTTTAGCAATAACATTTTATTTTAATGGTAAACAAAGAACTACTTACCCTACTCTTCTCAGAAGCACTAACAGATAGAGTTTTGGATGTATTAGTGGCTGAGCTTGCAGTTTTCCTTGTCTTCTGTTTCCCCTTCTTGCCTTCTTGCAGTTTCTCTTGTATTTTTTCACGGACATTGTTACGTCGTTTTAACTCAGTAAATACTTGTGTATCCAAGTATACAAACTAAAAAAATAAATAACACAACACTGAAAATGTCATAAATGTAGGCCATAAATATATAGAAATATTTCAAGAAAATAGTACAGAAAATAATTAATAATTATTACAACAAAATTTTTTTGAAGCTCAAAATTTACAATTATCAGATTAACTCTTTGGTAGCATGCCTAAGATGCCAGGCATTGATTATTGCCAACAGAATTTCAGATACATGCTGTAGATTCCAGTTGGCAAATTTGAAAAAGAAGACATGTCAGTGTGTGTAATCGGCTGAGCGTGCACAACGCTGTACACAAAATGACAATGCTAGCATATGCTGGAATTACGCACATCATTATATTTAAGGAAATTTGTTACATTTTGGCACTTTATGGGAAATACACGAATATAATTGATTATCTTGTGCAGTGTAGGGAAATGCTTTAGCGACGGATGAGTAGGTACACCCGAAATTTGAATAACATACCGTATTAGCCCGAATATAATGCGACCCCGAATATAGTGCGACCCCAAGTATTTTGAAAGGAATTTTAGAAAAAGACGAAAAACATTTAATTTTCTCTATTTTGCACATTTAAATTACCTGTAAACTCGTGAATTATGAACTAAAGTAGGGTAATATGACGCCACGTTTAGACGGTCCTCGTTTTCTAACGTCGAGTGTCGCTACCCTGTGTGAAGTTGTGCCGGTGCTGTGGTTGCTGCAATTTGACCTTGATCTATTTTCAAGTCTCCTCGGACCCCTACCGAGTATATTTGTACAATGTAGCATTGTAACATGAACGTCCAATTCAATTACAATGTAGCAATTATAAACATATGCGCTGAAACACGCGTCATGAAACGCGCCGATACGCAGTTATTTTTTAAAGATACAAGTATTCGAATATAGTACGAATGCAACAACCTTGATCTATTTTCAAGTCTCCTCAGACCCCTACCGAGTATATTTGTACAATGTAGCATCATAACATGAACGTCCAATTCACTTACAATGTAGCAATTATAAAAATATGCGCTGAAACACGTGCCATGAAACGCGCCGATATGCAGTTATTTTTTAAAGATACAAGTATTCGAATATAGTACGAATGCAACAAGTACTCGAATATAGTGCGAATGCGACTTTCAAAGGTACATATTGAGGAAAAAAACATCGCACTATATTCGGGACAATACGGTAACCTTGATGAAACAAAAGCATTGATCTGAATGAACCTTCCATTTTTTGGGGGATTATCTTCCTTTCAGGTTAACATGGTAAATATGGCTGTAGTACACACGGAGTGGCACAACTAGCAAACACGTCACATTAGCGAGTGAACGCTTTGGAACTGAAGCGTAAAAAAATCCATGTTTACGTAAAAACGTCACCGCAACTTACGTAACAGATGACTTAAGGACTAAAGGTGGATTGAGAAAACACGGCAAAACAAAATATTAATAATGTGAGTTCATTTAATGTAGCAATGTTGGTATGTGTTGTGTCGTTGATGGATAGCGTGAATTACTACATTAAAACTCCAAATGAATAATATATTGTTGTGTTGCATAATGTAAACGCACCTTAAATCAAGGCTATGTTCATCTAGGGATGAGACTTTTATCCCTTAAATGCAGGCAATTCACAAAATCGAGAAACACTAAATCGGGTATTATAATACATTATTTATATGGAGCTTTGGTCGGAGCCACAAAATAACATCCTTAAATAGAGAAACTTTAAATCGGGATGCCACTGTATATACAATGTAACCTTGATAGAATGAGTATGGCATATAACCAGAACTGTCACTGTCACCATCAATTTTTTAACATTGCATATACAGAATTTATTTTCAGATATTATGAGTACTCATTAGAACGAGAATTTTTGTGAATTTTATCGATTCTCGCTATATCAAGGTTTCAATGCATAAACTTGTTTTTCAATAGAAATCATTAATCAAAAAATCTGATGTGATCACCACATGACTTTCTCCATACCTGTAATATTTATAAAAATTCCAAATAGGTTAAATGATAATAAATATTTTATGGAACTGCGAGAAAAATTTAAAGACTTTACAAAGAACAGAAATAAACTCAAACTGTAGCCTTCTGATATTGGCTACAGCCACTAAGCTCCAACAATTAAGAAAATAAAAAGGAGCATTATTAAGACGTAACTAAGCATCAAGTGTTTACAGTAGTCACCGGTAGGTAGTGTGGTTGTAGCAGCAAAAAAATTAGTTTAAAAAATCTCTTAAACAATGTATTATATGGTAAAATTTTTCAAACAAATGTTGTAGAAAATTAAATTTACTACAACTTTTATTCAAGTACTTTTTTACATTCATCAAATATTAAAGCAAATAGTAAAAAAACGGATGTGGCAAGAGTAAACACCCACTTCCGGTTAACTGATTTTTACCAAAAACTAATCGGATCTTTTGCCTTTAACAAAAATGTCAAATATAAAATTTCGTGTTGACTTGATTAATAGTTTTTGAGTTAAGAGCAACCACGAAATTCCAGTCACAGACACACACACCCACAGACATCATCAAGAAAACAGCCAAAACGTGTTCAGGGAACCTTAAAACTCGTATTTCCATTGAAATCTCGAATTCGATTTTTTCATGAAAACAATACTTTCTCATACTACGTATATGGAGAAAATAAAAATAGACTAAATAAAAAGAAATAAATAAGATGTTCTACCGACATAGATCTCCTTCATCACCTGCGAATGTTTGGCCAAAAAAATACCGAGATATCAAGCATTGTCCACCAATGAGTTAAGAGACACAAGTGCATATCACTCACCAAAAGAAACATATTTGGTCAAGTTTTAACAATTACATGAAACTGGACGTGAGAACAGAGAAATTAGTCACAAAATAGGTAGGCACAAATGAGCAAAACCAAGAATAGTAAGAGATGAATGTAATAATATTAAATTCACATTTGGACATTTCCTTACCTGTCGGAAGGCTACATGTCCCACAATAAACATAAGACGTGACAAAACATCCACAGGCAAGTGCAAATACTTTGATGGTTGAGGTGGAGCAGGTGGTCCCATTAACTCCTTTGGCTGCTCAGTACCATCATCTATGCCTTGAATCTATGTTTGAACATGAAAAAGTCAATATTACGGTTATTAAAATTAATAATGAATATTGCAAATAAATACAATTCATGAAATTTTCAATGTATAAATAAACACTCAAATACTGGTGGAGGTTTTCGGGTTTCGCTGCGTTGTTGGCATTTCTGGCTCTCGACGTTTCGCAGACATTGCAGTCTGCACCTTCATCTCCTGAAGATGCAGACTGTAATGTCTGCGAAACGTCGAGAGCCAGAAATGCCAACAACGCAGCGAAACCCGAAAACCTCCACCAGCATTCAGCAACACTGCGAAAGCCTTCAACTCAAATTAAACACTCAAATAATAAAATTTAAGCACTAAATGGGATATAATGCAAACCTCAAATTATACTTTTTCTGATTTTAACGAAAAATAGCAATGTAAAATGATCTCTATTTCCTTCAAATTTATATTTGAAGGAAATATAATTTTACAATTGCTCACAAAAAATAGCGAATAACATAAGATCAATAAAAAATCCAAAGTTGACAGTTTGGCAGAGATTTTTAAAAAATCTGATGTGGCCACCTCATGACTTTCTCCATACCTGTAATATTTCTAAAAATTCCAAATAGGTTAAATGATAATAAATATTTTAAGGAACTGTGATAAAAATTGAAACTTTACAGAGAACAGAAATAAATTCAAACCATAGCCTTCCAATATTGGATAAAGCCCCAAAACTCCAACAATTAAGAAAATAAAAAGGATCGTAGTGTTTACAATAGTCGCCGGTAGATGGTGTGGTTGTGGGAGCTAAAAGATTTAGTTTTTAAAATATCTTTTCAACAATGCATTATATGGGAAAATGTTTCAAACAAAGGTTGTAGAAAATTAAATTTCCTATAACTTTTATTCTAGTACTTTTTTACATTTATCAAATATTAAAGCAAATATAAAAAAACGGATGTGACAAGAGTAAACACCCACTTCTAATTGACTGATTTTTACCGAACACTAATCCGCACGTCTTCCTTTACCAAAAATGTCAAATATAAAATTTAGCATTAACCTGATTAATAATTTTTGAGTCGAGTCCCCACAAAATTCTGGTCACAGACAGACACGCCCACAGACATCATCGAGAAAATAGACAAAACATGTTCAGGGAACCTTAAAACATGTATTTCCATTGAAATCTCGAATTCGTTTTTTTCATGAAAACAATACTTTCTCTATACTTCGTACATGGAGAAAGTATAAATAGTTATAAAGCCATCTATACTCCATTCCAAACATGTTTGCCACTAACTCCCACTAACCAGTCATCTTATGACAGTACTATCTCGAAGAGGAAAGCGGTGTTCAGGTTTTCTTGCATTGGCTCGGGGACCAACTGCAAGAAAACCCGATCACTGCTTTCCCCTCTGTGAGACTACTGTCATAAGACAACCGGTTAGTAGGAGTTAGTGGCAAACACATTTGGAATGGAGTATAGGTCTAGGATAAATAGGTTTGCTATGGATAGATTCAGATGTACAACCATTATGATAAACATGATGAGGGTGTACAAAACTCAGCATGATATCAAACCAAGACCATGTATGAAACCAAGGGTCAAGCCAAATATCAACTAACAGATTTCTAATAAGCTAGGAAATTAATGAACGTCAAAGACTTAAATCCAATGTATTATTACTACCGAAGATTTAATTTACTAATAAAAAATAGTGATAAAATTATATGCCTACCACAGGTTGTGATTCCTTCATCATTGTAACATCATTCTCAACCATCCCACCAGCTCTCTCCCCAAGGTACATGTCCCATGTTCCTGTACAGATATCCTTGATTAACTTTCCACAAATAAAATCTGGTTTCTCAGCCATCTAGTTGAGAAAGAAGTAAAATAATTCACAATGTATTCTCATTTCAAATCATCTAGAAATGACTTCTTAGAAATAAAAGCAACTCATAAACTACAGTAACTTATTCATGCCACAAAAATTAAATTTTGGAGCCCTTTGGTTAATTACAATAAAAAATGAAAAAGTAGAAACCTCCTTAGAGCCATAAAAATTATAAAAGAAGTACACAAATACACACCAGTTTAGGTGAAAATTACGTCATGCAAGGGACCGTACACTCACACAATCTCCCACACTCTGGGTTTAGGGGAACTAGTCCATGCCAGGGACCCTTGTTTACATATGCATGAATCATGCAAGTAAATAAACCAAAAGTGTACTTCTTTTTTAAAAGAATGCCTAAATATGCATTTCAGAATCAATGATTCCATCCTCAGTAGGATGATCGTAAAGATGATAAAATGTGGGAAGTGGAGAGTATGTACATATACACCTGGGACAGTAGGGCAGGGAAGAAAAATAGGGGAGAGGGGAAGAAATAGTTACATTGTCTTATTTGACCCACCATTAGGCTGATCTGGCATTAAAGTGTTCATCAATTGGAGAAAACAAATACAACTCAAATCAAACCCATGCATCTTTTCCAGATTGATTTTTCTTAACCATAGCTTATGATTATCTATGCAAATGTTGAGCTTTAAACTCTATCAGGAAGTATTTGAGGCAGCAGAAAATCAAATAAACACTAATGAAATATATGCATGGCCATTATCAAAACCAGAAAAGATATCTTAAAGGATACAAATGTGATATATATAGCGAAAAGTAAACCATAAAATAAGGAAAAATTTATGAAGAATTTCAGTACACAAATTTAGTCAAAAAGAATCAAATCATGTCACCACTTCCAATTGCCAGCTGTAGGAATGTTTTTAAAAATCTGTTAACTCAGCTCTTGGTACATAGTTTTTCACTAGCTTCCTCAAACTTAAGATAAGTCCAAATATTTTTCTCTCTTTCTTAAAGATTCCCGACTTTTATGCTCAAATGTGGTGTCCTTTACTACTTCTCAGGGAAATTTTAAATTAATTAAAAATTTGTTACATCCTAGGGATGAAATGCAATCAAAAAGACAAAAATTGAAGATGAGTATTGATGAATGGACCAAAAATTTTGCATTCATTTTTATTTTGGATGGCTTCCCTTCATGTCTTATTTGCAATGAAAAACTCTCTAACAACAAAAATCAAATCTAAAGAGACATTTTCTAAAAAAAAATTAACCCCACAGAAAAATATCCAGTTGGAGATTCTAGAAAGAATGCCGTGGAAGATCTGAAGCAAAAAGCAGAGGTAAGTAAGAACATTTTCGCAACCCAGGAGATACTGAAATGAGGTAAGTCATTTAGAGATGGTAAATGTGCAAAAGAATGCTGCATTAAAATATCAGAGCAGCTGTACAGTGATTTAAAAAACAAAGATAAGACTGTTAAAAAACTTAGGGATAGGCTGTTGCCTGCAAAGACAGTGATGGACAGAACAATAAAAATGGCAACTGGCATCATCAGTCAGCAGATTAAGGATGCACACAAAATATTACATTTTGTAACAGGGACTGTGACATTGTATGCAAAAACCAGAACTCTGATATTCAATAACACCGACTTAATTACCAGCCACATAGTATGCTTTCAAGCATTGGAAATACAATGTATTTGATTTGTTTCTTTACCATCTGAATTGCGAGCTCTATCTCTTACCCCTCCTCTAACTCCCATACTGCTGGCTCTTCCACTCAAACATTAGGGAGGGAAATAACAGTCTTAGTATAAAGAGAGATACTACTTACAAGAATTGACCTAAAAGGTTTTTTAAAGGACATATCTGAGGGAACTTCTAGCAGATTTTTCTTCATCAGAAAATAGTTGAAGAATCTGAAGGCGATAGTTGCAGCAAGGCTACAAAAAGATCGCTGCCTTCAGTTATGAGTGAATTCTTCCCAAGGTTTTCTGAACTATGAAGAATATCAGTTAAAAAAATCACTAAAATTTCATCAACAGGTTTACTGTGCGGCAAAACAAGTGTATACGGTTCTTTATGTAAAATTGGAATAGCCTACTATGATTTCAAGCAGACGAAACACCAGACGTTTCTTTCTTTCTAGTTTCATTCATCAGATGGTTCTTTCCGACTTCAAGTGTATCTTCTGAATTCCTCTATTTATTTCAGATGAACTTATTTTTTATTAATTTTCCATCTTGGTAAATAAATTTTATTTGAAAAAAAAACTCGTTAAATGATCATCCAGAACAATCGTGTTCTACAGAAAAGAAATATAACTTGTTTTTACAAATCTTGGGTTGGGCAATGCTGATAAAAGTAACAATATTAACTTAATTTTTATATTAGCAACATTTTGTTTTCTAGTATTTATTTTAAAATTTTAAATGTTTTAGGCCATAAAAATGAGTGAATGATGTTTGGAAATATTTTAAGAGAACTAACAATAAAGCAACCTCTGTCCAAAAATACTTGGATGTAAAGTATCATCAACAATGGGCTTAGATCGGCACCTGGTGGGTTTGCATAACATGAAACGAAAGCTAAAAAAAGAATTGATTAAAATGCGAAAGTGGGACGGACGATAACTTAACAGATGTAGTTTTTATGTTGGTTAGTACATTATCAGGGCCCGTATTCTAATAGAGCATGGGTTCCCAACCAGGGGTGTCCGCATCCCCTAGGGGTGCGAAAAGCAAGTCCAGGGGGGTGCGAAGAAGCCTACTACAGTTGATTCCAAGTTTCTGTAACCCAAATAGGTGGAGCTTATTTTGGTGTACTGAGGGTAGAAATATGCTTTCCTCCAATCCCTTTCACTCGATGTTGCCAGATATCTTAGAGAGAAAGAGAGAGAGGGATAGACTTCAATTGTTTTTTGCTTCAATGCACATCACGGCGCAGATAATGAGATATTGCATGTTGGAACATTTGAGAATGTAAACAATGAGCTAATATTTAAAAAGTTCATATTAAATGTTATAGTATTAAGTATATCTACTCATAATTTTATATTTAAGATTTTCGTTAATCTTTACATAGTTTTATATTTATATGTATTGAGTGTGAGGGAGCTTTGCTGTTAGTTCGTTTGTTTTTAATAGTTTTCTTTTGTTCTGATGTTGTAAACCTTTTTTTAGTTTGTTATTGTATTCACTGATTTGCTGTTAATTTTAGTAAGTTTACCCACTAACATATGATTTTAATAAAAAATAAAACTAAAAATTTATCCTATTTAATTATTTAAAAAAACAGGCCTGTAAAATAAATGTCGCCTAGGGCCCATAAATAAGCCCCTGATAAGCATGTATTGTACTGTCGATCACCACATGGGCTTGTGGGCTTTTGAAATAAAAATTGTTGTCATCAAATATGGTTTGATATTATTTATAATGAAACTTCTTATTAACATGTTATGTGGCTCTTTTTGCTGTTTTTAAACATAATTTGAAAAAAGCCTCTTCTAGTAAAAAGGTTGTCAACCCATGCTATAACCCAAAACAAAACAAAAATAAGTATATCTTACCTGGTATAAAACATCAATAGCCAATGCTGTCATTGGAATGTAAAATCTGTCTTTAAAATTCCATAAGCCTTTCAACATGATGTCTGACAATGTAGTAAAAATGTCATGTTCAGTGGGTAATCTGTAAACAGAGAAAATAATTCATAGACATATTGAAACAAATACAATGGAAAAAACTTTAAAAGATCAAAAAGAATATATTACATTAATTGCTGATAAGATACACTTCATTTATAAAACAAATTTTTCAGGAAAAACTTCAATCTCTATATTTAGACTTCAGTTAAAAAGGTAAACAAAAAAGAAGTTCAGGATATTAAAATATGCTAAATAAAACTACAGTATACTCTCAAATATCCATTTACAGATTAACCGTACAATCTCTTCTCAAATACACCCAATCTGAGACTAACAGGAATTCAACCAACATGATTTAGGTTTAACATGATTTTTAAAGTAGGGCTGGTTTGACTAACATGCCTGGTCGTTCGGTTTAACACGAATTCTCTATGAACATGAAAAGGGTCTAGAAAGCAGAAACAGGAACAAACTTGAGCCCTGCTCTTCATTAATTGGGATGGCAATGAGCCCATTATCGTAACATCTCATCCAGAGGATGAATGTGACAATTTTTATGAGTCTGATATAAAAAGGTGAGAGATTTCATGATTTTTAAACTGCAATGTAGAAAAATATCATTCTTGAATGTTTTTAAAATATCCTTTTACCATTTTTGTAATTTTCTATATATCGTATGTTGTTATCTTTTGAAAATCATTTCATGCATTAAAACAAAAATGTTTAATTTTTAGTTATTTGTTGTTTAAAATTATCATTTTACAAATCTTCTACATAATGTCTGCTAAATAAATGGTGAACAGTTGAGCAACTGATTCAAAATGGTGGTCATATACATCGAAAAATGTGCTGGAGTTTAAGGTTCACATGTTATTGGTGATGGGAGTAAGAAACAAAGAAAAGTTATATTACTAGAGCAAAAACTAGATTTACATAAGTGCTATGAGAACAATGAACATACACATGATATCGTTCATCATACAGGTCTTAAGAAAGCAACACTACAAACCATCTGCATTATCATTGTTTCTTTTCTGTAAAAAGAGTTACATATATGAAATATGATACATAAACAAATAAAAAACACAAATCATTACCCAAGTATAGCCATAATAAAGGAATAAAATGAAAAATGTCAATCAGGTTAGGATGCTGGAATGCATCTCCACCTGTTTACATTGTTTCTTATGAGAAATTCGAGTCCAACTAACACGATTTCACCTTACACGAAATTTTTTAAGAATGCATCTATCATGTTAGTCGGGGACTGGGGGTACTGCTACAGAGTATTAATACATTGACTGCCACGCTTAAAATTATTTTCAATCTTCAAGGCCACAATATTTTTGTGTTTTCATAATTTCAGCGTTATATATTATATAAATGGATAAGAGATAAGAAATATGAAATTTGCTATTATGTTGTTTATTTATATTTGCAGATTATCTATAACTCACATGGCCTTGGGCAGAGGTATGAAACTCTTATGGGAGAATAGATTCCCAGCTTTTACACGTATTTCACTATGCTAAGGGGTCCGCGATAGGCGCTGCAGTCGCAGTCAGCTCTCTCTCTCTTTTTCTCCCTCTAGTTCTCTCTCTCTACCGCATCACCACAGCGCCACACATTCCTTGTGTATCGCAATGGAACAGCGGCCATTTTTCTTGATAAAAGTTCACCATTGCTAATTGAGTGGTTGTCAGTTACTCTGATTTTGTGAAGTAGATATATAGTAGATATGCATTCATCACTGTTTAAGAAAATGTGACGGAATGAATTTGATCTGATATCCAATCAACAGGTAAGTCTTAAAAATATCATACATTTTTGAAAAAAATTCTAATGAACTAGTTCTACGAAGTGTTATGTGAATGCGTTTTGTGAGAATGTTTTTGTATTTTCTTAACAGATACTTGCAATGGCTAGATCTTCTAGGAAGGAAGGAAAGAAATTTCTCTCGTTTGTTTGTGTGCGAGAAGCATTTTGAGAGGAAATGTTTCTCATTTTTAGGTGTTACGCCTCGCTTACTTCACCTAGCTGTGTCATCCATTGCCCTGGCCGTGAATATGGTACGTGTCAGTTCACAAAATAATCCGTAATTTTAGATTGAGTAACTGAAATTTCTGTTTAAAACTTCTCGCGGTTATCAGTAGATTATAGTGTGTTTGGAAGTTAAACTGCAACATAGATGCCAGAGGATAGAATTGTGCATGTAATAGAATGAAATAAGTGTACCGTAGCGATGTCTCATTGTTTTAATTTGAAATATTTTGAATTTACAGAAATTGTTAACTTGATTATTTCTTGTTTCTCATTAGGCATTTGTTTATAATACTAGACTTTAAGATAATTCTTTGTTTCAAAACATATTTAGAAATATGTATATATTTTTCGATCGAGAAATTGAAATTTCTATATCAAAGGTTTTCCATGTTATATGATTAATACATATAGATCTTAAATGGGCTAACTGTAACTGCTGTGAACACTTAAACGTCAGCGAATACAACTGTGCTTAGAATAAATTATAGATAAAGTGGACATTTTACAGTGCAATGTGATGTGTTTAATTTTACAAATGGTAATGTGATCTTCATAGAAACATTGTTTATGGACCGCAATGGGCCGTAAGCGCATTTGCCTTATTTTACATTTATTGCAACATTTGAAGCATGCTCATTGCCTCCTGCATCAATTTCATTAGATTTAGCAGGTTTAATGATTGACATCCTTAGAAATTCATTTTCGTTCTTTTTACAGGTGCAACAGAAAGAGAATGTGTTCCAGGGCCGAAGAAATCACTTTACAAATTGATTTTTGCTTGATCCACAAATTCATTCTTGACGTGAAAGTTTGACGTTTTTCGTCGTCCATGTGAATTTCCTTTAAATACGTTTCATGCATAAAAGGTATTAACGTTATAAAATTCTGTTACAATAATTCATTTTTATATCTATATTGTATAATATTTATGTAAAAATACCTCACTGTTATGTAATTTGATAATGACTTTGTACTCTCGCAATGTGATATACGGTAATAAATTTGATTTCTTATATGCAGTTCTTTAATTTAAGTCCATTTAATCTGTCCGTGCAATTAATATGTGCTATGATTATCGTATTAAAACGAGAGGGGAAGGGGGCGAGGGACATCCTGTGATGACGTCACGCTAGCATTCGTTAACGCGTAGTTCCAAATTTTCCCGTTGACCCATCGATTGTCGCCTTCCATGGAAAACCTGGGAATCGTTTTATAGCATTAAGTTTCCGGTCTTTCCGTAGGGGTACTAGTCTTTGGCCTTGGGTAACATCTCGTTTGATGGGTTGTATGAGTCATTTCTTGCCGCATTTCTTTAAGTGCATTCACAACTCTTGGATGTACAGATACAATGTAACTTAAT
This sequence comes from Tanypteryx hageni, assembly GCA_028673005.1. Taxonomy (NCBI): domain Eukaryota; kingdom Metazoa; phylum Arthropoda; class Insecta; order Odonata; family Petaluridae; genus Tanypteryx; species Tanypteryx hageni. The sequence continues at coordinate 179,087,233 of CM054112.1, read as the reverse complement.
ACAAGCACAAAGAAGTTTACATTTGATAATGGATTACGGGTCACCACCATCAAATGAAACAAAATAGATTTGAGATGAGCTCTATTCGGTAACATTATGTGTGTTTATTTTTAGCCTACTTTCCAGAATGGAAATAGGCTTATAGTTTTGTCATTGTGTCTGTCTGTCCATCCTCCCTATTAACTTTTGAACCAATAGACTGATTTTCATGAAACTTGGTGGAAATCTCTTGCTACAAGGGCCCGAGCTCCCGAGGATAGTTTTTTTGCGAAGATTGAAGTCCCGGGTTCTATTCCAGGAACTATCCTTCCCATTTGATTTACATGGGAAATCTGAAATCCATCATGCAGGGTAATTTTCTCTTGCACATTAAAATATCTTAGAATTTTAATATCGGAGCGAGTTTTGTACCATTCTCTGAGGAAAGGAATGAAGATTCTAATTTTTAACATAGAATTTTGCTTATCGATTGTATTTCTTAGAATTCAGTGTAAATACTGGCGATTTTGCAGTTTTTATCACTCATTACGTGAGTATTGTCATAGCAACAACTATTGTTGGACTCGGATTTGGAATAGTCTAATACAAACACGCGTTATTTTTGCCGCACAAATACACATGATCAATTTAATATTCTGTTCAAATGTATTTGTAATATTTTATAATGCTAAATTATGAAACTTGGGAACACAAAAAGCAACATTCACAGTGATTTTAAAGCTATTAAAGGCAATATAAGTATTAAAAAAATGATCAAATGGAAAGTAGGCATCATAAGTTCTGTTTGGATCATCTTGTTAGATAATGAGATTCCTCACCTAAGCTGTTCCATCTTTCTTTACAGTAGAGGTCTGAAACTAGAGCTATGCAGAAGTCTACTGTCCTGCATGATTTTTGAAGTGACTTAAGTGTAAATTAACCCATATTAAAAATGGCACAAAAATGAAAGAAAATTACTCAAACAGTAAAACAAAAATTTGAATTAATTCCAGGAGCAGAACTATAACACAACAGTCTGCAACAGCAGCAATACCTTACAGGCCCATCTATATATTATATCAAAGAAAGAAATATGAAGGAGCCCAAAAATAATTTTTGTGCAGGGCAGCCGAAAGTTTAGTTCTGCCACTGATTAATTCCAGCATATTAGTGACAATGACATTGTCAGTGCGGTGTGGCAAAGAGATGAGAAGACCGGGAACAGTGAAAGCAATGACAAAAGGGAAGGCACATAAAGTGAGTGAATAAGTCACAATATGGCACTTTAATACCTCCAGTTGGTCGATTACATGGGAAAGTGTGAGTTTCGGTAGTGACATTTTAGCAGCTAAGAAGATACAAGGTATTATTAGAAAAAAATAAACAAGACAGCAAAACAAGCAAAGATTACAGACTATTTCTGGAGAGAAAAATAAGCATTTTTTGTGTTTATCTAACTAATTTAGCTCATGAGCAATGAAGTACTTTAAATTTGGATCTTTACGGATTATTCGTGTTTTTAAATTATTCATACTTCCTCTTATATTCATTAGACTGGACGGTTGAGAGTATACCATAATTGTATTTGTCGCAAAACCACAGTTCCTAAACACCCAACAAATTACATTACAACAAATTACTACATTATCTACAAGACATACATAGAGTGTCTGCTAATGTTATACAGTAAATAAAGCCTTGTTAGTTTGATATTTGATAGATCCGAGTATGATGTAATTCGAAGTGTCCATTATTCCCTGACCAACACCATGAGGTTTTCCATGCTTTTTATAATACTAGGGGCTCTGCCCCTACACGCTATGCACATCAACCCTGTGCCTCTCTCTGCAAGGTGAATTCGTCCGCTACCCATGTGCAACCCTGAACCTCCTCATTTAGGCCTATATTTAAGGTAGAAAATTATATTAAGCCCTATTTTTGGGCTTCTCTCTCCCTTCCTCCCATTCCCCTCCCTCTCTCCCTATCTCTCCCCCTCTCTACCACCCTCTCTACTTCCCTATATCCCTACCTCCCACCAAACCTCCCGCTTTTCCCTTCATTCTCTCCCTCCCCCTTTCCCTCTTTCTCTTCTCTCTCCTTCCTTCTCTCGTTCACTTTCTTTTTCCCACACTCCCATCTTCCTCCGTTTTCCCAATAGGGTCCTATATAATTTTATGAGTATGGCAACAATGCTGGTTGTTTTTGGCAACGAAATATTTTATTCACGAAGAACTTAATATTTTTGTCTTCAAAACAATTTTCCGAGTCAATTCGAATCGTATTGAAAATCTACGTAGGAAAATAAATTTGCGTTCTTTTGCACGTACTATGGTTCAAGTTTCTAATTTCTAGGACAATTGAAAGTAATTTTGAAAAGCAAATGAAAGACGTCTGACACTCATTTACGTCTTATGCTTTCAAAGTGGACATTATGGCAACAATCCTCCAATGTTAATCTTATGGAATTTTCTCGAATAAAAAATTTTTTTTGGGGATCTTGAACTTAATAATTTCCCGTTTTGGCAATTTTCCCTCTGTAAGTCATGAATAATCAGTCTGAATTTTTTCAGCATTCTAGCTCATACGGAAGTAAGATATAGTTTCTGTGACACACATTAGTGCAGTTATAATATAGAGAGATACAAGCATCCCTCACTTAGTGCTCCTAATTGGTTCCTGAAAAACACAACACCAATTGAAACCATATTAAGCGAGAGAATTTTTCTCATAAAAACTAATGGAAATAGATTTAATTTGTATTTCCAACCTATTCTCAGTTCTAATGAATTCCCAATATAAGGTATATTTTCGTGCTTAAATCAGAGAAACTACTAAAACAACATAAGATAACATGCTTTTCATGAACATATAAAAACATGGTATTTTATCTTATCATCGATCCTGCTAATTTCAAGGTTTTGCATACATCAACTTGTCATTCTCCACCTTCAATTCATCAAATGACTTCAAGTTTTTTCTTTGTTTCTTTACAGAAACATCCTTAGCACATGTGTTTCCATGCTTTTAATTCATTACAAATAATACAACGGTTCAAAACAAATAGAAAATAACTTTGACACACTACTCACACAGCTAATACCATATCAGACAAGACTAAACAAGGGTGAACGTATGTTTCTGGCAGGGATTTTTTTTCTTGTTTATTAAGGTAAAGTGGTCAAATTGCTAACTGAACTAGCTGCACCTTCAATGCTGCCATCCCAACGCATTTGCATGTACAACTATGCAATATCTTTTTAGATGTGAACTGGCCTCAGAATGGCCCTAAACTTCAATTCCTTTCATGCAAGGTTATTATTGTCAAACTAGCATAATTGCCCATCATCTATGATGGGTATGCATGGATTAAGTATTAAATTTAAGGAACTTCCCATTCTTCCTCTTTTTCTCTCTTCCTCTCTCCCATCCTCTCCTTTCTCTCTCCTTCTCTGGAAAAATAGACTAATTCTATACCACCCTTACTTTCTATGTACCTTCCATTTTATATCCCTTCCCTCCAATCTCCCCCCAACATCCCCTCTCTCTTACTCTAAATCTATATAGTCATTTAGATAAGCAAAAGAATCCTAACTAAATCCCAGTCCCATTAGAATTACGTAATTTCATGAAAAATTCTATGATAATTTAAGGCAATCTATGCACTCGTATATATTACACTTATGCAGGTTGAGACAACAATTGATTCTCAAAGTTTAACAATGACGTGGTCGGCAAGACAACATCCCATTTAAAAGCGGATATTTTCCCAAAATATGTGATTTAAATGTTTAATATGAGAGATTTCCAATGGTAGGCGGAAAAAGATGAATAGAATTAGAAACTTCATTAATATTCCTAAAACATAATTCATATTCAAAGATCGTACATCAATTCTTTCTAATTTTAATTTCCAAAAGAATAAAAGCCTGTACTTTAAAAAGTCGCTTTTTACGTGTTATCTTACGGGAAATGGAAATTGCCCTCCTGGAGTCAAACCCGGGTCTTTTTTGTATTTTTTTTGTCATTTAATTTTAATATCTGACAAGGGGTGGACTACATACCATGGGTCATCGATTTCGACAAAACTTTTGTGGGTGATAGAATACTTAAAATAAGAAGACCTGTGTATTTGCTTTTGATTGAATGGGCCTTAGTTTCGGTATAATCTTTTTTTTCTTTTCGCAGGATTAACTGTGGCTAGATAAAATGCAATAATAGGCCAACAATGTCTAGCAGGTGGGTTGGCTGGGTGGTTACCATACTGGCTTCCGAATATTTTGTCTCAGGTTCAAATCGAAAAACATGAAGTAGAATTCGTGAAATATGACCTCTGCCTGTGAGTCATACCTGGAAACTATCAAATCTATAAAGTTTTCATTATCTTAGTGGAGGTTATTTGATATTTGTCGTGATCATGATGTCTTGTTTTGATACTGTTTTTGGTTTTACATCTACAACTACGAGCATGCTTTTTTTTCACAAAAGGCATTACAATCAGAATTCGCCTTCCAAAGCTTATTTCGCATGTTTTAGTCTAGTGAAATGGCTACGTGAAGTTTCACTACGACTTTAGACTTCAAATTATATATCATCTAGTATTTTACGAATAAATATAATTAATATACACGTTGCCTTAATGGCAACATTTTTTTATTTTACTTTTACATAATGGATCATGTTGCAACTCGTGTAAAACCGGGAATTCTTCATGTAAAATGAACAGGTTCCCCAAATGGTTAATCGCGCTAAAACAAATTGCGTGTTAAGTGAACTCGCGTTAAGCGCGATCTACCTGTAATAAATCTTATGAGAAAGAAATGTGCTTGTAATATATGCCCAAAACAATGAGTCAATGATTCAGCAATTAGCAAGAGCACTATAAAGAAACCGCACTAAGTAAAGTGCACTATAATGAGGGATGTCTGTACAAAGTTGATACAGGTGTGAAATCAAAAACAGGAATTGCTAAACAACAGTATTCCATAGGCAACTCTTTCAATGTAACTGGAAATTTGTGATGCATTTGAAAAAGAAGCAACAAATGGTAAAGAAGTTGGATAAATTTAAAGAAGTCAAAATGCAAAACATGCTGACTTGGAGAGTGAAGTTCTGGAGTGTTTTTTTAATATAGGGCAAACAATTTTCTATTATGTGAACCTTCAGTAAAAAAAACAGAATACTAAAGTTAGGCATAGATTTGAAATGTTCAAACAGAAGGTTGCAAAGATTCCAGCAAAGGCACAATGTTGTATAACATGTTAATAGTGAAGCATCTTCAGTGAACATGGAGGCTGCAGAAAAGTGGCGACAAAGTATGAAGTCCATCAGCCAGTTTGCCCTATGTATTATTTATATAATATAATTATTTACATTATTATAATCTTTTCAAGTTCATTTGTAGACAACTCTTGGTTGGCATAAATTCATTGGATATTCATTGTTGATGTGGAGTTTTCCTAAATCACAAATAGTTTTCCAGATTCACCCAAAATGTTTTAATGAATATAAAACATGTACAAGGACTGTTAGTTTCATCATTTCAGAAAAAGTTTTATAAAATTACCATACTGGTAGAAATATAGGCCACACCTGAATATAGGTCACATCCCAAATACCAGATGTCTTTGAAAGGAAATAATAAATCCTATGGTACTGAGAGCATGATTATAGGCCACACTCAAGTTTTATACAAGCAAGATTTGAGAAAAAAGTGCGGCCTATATTCAGACCAATACGGTAAATGCTAAGATTTTTTCTAATAACGTTTATTTGATTACCAGGTTTGAAATTTTATAAAGGATGACTATGTAAGAAAAAAATGGTTTTGCTATAACTATCATACCTTAATGGAGGATCCATGGAATCCTGCTTCTTCTTGTGTGTACTGGCCATACGCAAAAGAGCTTCACAAGTCTCAGCCACCATTAGAGAGTCAAAAGTGGCTGCTTCACTAACACCTTCATTCTCAGTTTGACCCCTTTCACCCTTAAGGCCTACTTTCACCATAACATCCAGGTTAGTCCAGATTGTTTGTACTTCTGCACTGTGTAGCATTAAAAATACACAATTAAATACTTATGCCAATAGATAAAGTATGCAATAATGCACACAAAAGTGTAATTTGATGAAATAAAAATCAGAAAAATTAAAAGTATTAAAATGGAAAACTATTTAATAGGAATGATTATAACCTTCTATTGTCAGTCAGATATTGAAATGCCTTAGTAAATCAATTGCAATATAAATAATTAGACAGTAATAGTTAAATAATAAACAAGTAGTGCTGGAAAGAACTAAACCACCTACTTTCCTTTCAATACAATTTTAATATATAAATACCACCAACAAAATTAACAAATTTTTGTGTTAGTAGTAGCAGTCATTTTTATTTACAAACCAATTCAAGACCAACAAAAAACAAAAACGAAATTATCTTACCAAAGATGCCGTAAGAATTACTCAAGAAGCTTTGTTTACAGAGTTGGTATTGTTATTGACAACAATATGTAGTATTCATATTTTTTGCCGAAATTCCAATACGTATGAATCAACCTAAGGGTCGATTGTTACCTGGATGGCTATGAATCAAAACATGGCTGGAATGTGAACTCAACTGTGCTCCAGCCGAGTTCGGCAATAATCATCACCAAAGCTACAAATCAAAAAAATTGCTTTCAAAAAGCCTATATGAAAGTTTTTGAAATAAAATCAAACAAATACAATCGAAAATCAAAATTGTGTGATAAGAATAAGAATCTTCACTTTTTTAGGCATTCTTTACCAGCAAAGCAGCAGTAATGGAACGCCTTATGGAAACATCTCGTCCATACGTTGTTACTTTCATCTTTTAAACCGCTGGACAGATTTTAATTAAATTAAGTAGGAGTGATTGTTATTAAAATTTATTGCACAATTGTGATTTTTAACTGAATCCATCAATTAGAACTTCCACTTAATACATAATAATACATAATTACTTTAATAAACTTATACTCATATCTCGTTAAATGGCATCTGTCAAGCAACAATTAAAAACCCATATTTTCTCTCCCATGCTCTTATATGATCAGTAAGGTATAGATTACGAACTTAATTCAGATAGAGAACAGCATTTACTTGTCTGTGAGACCACATAAATACGAGTTATAGTTTCGGAGATAAAAAATCTGAGAAAATCCCTAGCAAAACAAAAATATTTTGTTTACATCAATATCTAAGATGGTCCTTTATATTATCTGTAAGATATAGATCAAAAAATTTATTCAGATAGAGGACAACATTTACTACAGGGAGTCTGCAGGACCACATAATTAGGGGTAATGGTTTCGGTGATAAAAATTCGAGTAATCCCCAGCAAAACATCACATATTTTGTTTACATCGATCACTAAGGCGGTTCTCTCAGCAAACAACACTTAAAAATCCATAAATTTCTCTCCCATTCTCTTATTTGATCTGTGAGATATAAATTAAAAAATTTATTTGGATAGAGAACAACATTTACTACAAGATAGTCCCCGAGACCACCTAATTACGACTTATAGTATCGAATGTCAAAATTTGAGAATCACCCAATTTTCGATACCATTCCATACATATTCCCCATTTAGAACACCTTTGAAATCTCTGTGTATTCCATTTATGGAGTAAACTTTTCCATCTTGTTCCCCTTAGAACAGTACAAATCCCACTCCGATATCATAATTCTAAAATATTTTAAAATGCAAATGAAAAGCTCTCTGCACGACGGATTTTAGATTAACCATGTAAATCAAATGGGGAAATAACTCGCCTGGAATCAAACTCGGGACCTTTAAATTTGGAATATAAATTATGGTCCGGAGGTAGTCTTTCAGAGCACTAGCCTTAAACCAAGTTTCATGGAAATCGGTCCATTCGTGAAGATGTTAGTGGGGGGACACATACACGGACAGCAAGGCGACCTCATAAGACTACTTTCCATTTTTGGAAAGTAGGCTAAAAATTATCCTAATGGTTTATAACATTATTTATAAAAATCACAATGTTAACTTTATATCTAGGCGACATTACATTCATGATGTGTGTTCCAAACTTTTTGAAAGGGAAGGCTGCCTAAAACCAATTAACACATTTCCTGGTAACCACCACCAAACGTAAAAAATTTAAGTGAGAAGCATTCATCACCAATAAATTTCCATGTTTGCTAATTTAAATAATAGATGCTGAATCTTAGTAACTAAAATACAGTAAAAACCCCTTATTTACACTTTTCTAGGGACCTGGGAAAAAAGTGTAAATTGCAGGAAAGTGCAAATTGAGAGAAAAGGAAAAATAGGTAAACTGATTTTACTTTTGAACTAGCTCATTTGTTACAGTAAGACTAACAATAAAATCAGTGTTAAAAGAGCTAAATTTATAAAGAGTATTCTATTTATTCATTTAGTTAACCAGCACACTTTTTTAATAATAATAATATTAAAATATATACCAAATTAAAATGCTTGTATAGCATGCTTGGGTTTCCATTACATTTGCCTGGAAAATTGTCCAGGGAGCTAAGGGAAGGGGGGCGCATGTCTATGATTTGCCCCCGGGTGAAGGAGAACCTAGCTATGCCACTGGACCAGCCTTTAAACACACTCAATCATCAATGGCTTTATTAATGTCCCTCATTACTAGAGGTTTCTTTTAAAGGATTTTTTTCAATAAGTTAACTTCCTTTTCAACGCATTGCACCAGAAAGAAGATGTCCTCACAGCTTCCAGTCTGTTTTTGTATGTGCTATCAACCATTCATCTCTGTAAAAAAATGTGGCACTTACCCGTAGCAGAACAATTTAATCTAAAAAATTATACTTAATAACATTTGTGTATTTATTTGTTGTACTAAATGACTCGTAAGTCAAGAAACGCAACCCAAAAAATAACAATTTTGTAATCACCGTTTTACCGTTATGTAATCATCGTTTACTCAGGGATTAATCCCTTAAGCTGCGGAAATATAAATTACCCTACGTGCTTAAAATGTTTTACTGATAATACTTCCTTCCTTTCTACCTCTGGTTTTAATTACGCTCAGAATCACTCTGAATGTCTTTCGTCATACGAAATCTACTACAACTGGTTAACTGAAACTCTTGTTACTTAACCGTTCCTTTGAAATATTTGCTTTAATATTTGATGAATGTATAAATGTATTGCAATAAAAGTTGTAGGAAATTTAATTTTCTACAAAGTTTGTTTGAAACATTTTCCCATATAATGCATTGTTTAAGTGATATTTTAAAAACTAAATTTTTAGCTGCCACCATCACACCACCCACTGGCGACTACTGTATTGAAGTGCTTATTCTTAAATCTACAATGCTAGCAATGGTAACATCTAGGATATTCCTATTTGGCTATTTGCTTATGTGGTTTCTGTATGGTTGCACGTATTTCAAATGTTACAACTTTATGCATTTACCATTTTTATTCCCAAGGCATCCATAAGCCAAGTGTTTCTCCAACACACAATTTTAGCAATTGCCATAAATCAACTAAAAAGGATAAAAGAAGTACTGTTTCGCAGAAGCAATGTCTACTAAGCAAAATGGAAAAAGAAAGAACCAGATTAATAGCCTCAACTTGCAACAAAATATTGTGCATCGATTCTTGCTTCAAATTGTTCCACCCAGTCTTCTTTAACACTCCACAATTATGAAAGTATCTCCAATACAGACTGATCTGAGCATGATTACTTTTCCTGTGTAACTGCAGATCTAGGCAAGATAACTTTCCATGTATATCTTTATCTTTCATTTTCAAATTTACTAGGGCTTTTAAAAAGTCTGGTATATATTGTATTTGATTTTGTCAAAAATTTTAAATATATCATCCATGTATCAAAGCCATATTTTTGGAATATAGTTGAAGGTGGATTTTCATGTTTGTTCAAAATATTTCCTGAAAAGGTCTGAAACAAAAAGAGGAAGCCAACTTCCAATAATGGTAACATTGTTGTTAGTAAATCTATTGCTTAATTTGGAAAGTTAAAATTCACATTAAGTTCTCTTTGTTTTCAGATATTCTACTATATTTTCCATATGAATATTTTTATTTATAGGCCAGTCTTTTGGTACTTCAAGTGTTTTTCTAATAACTGATCAGTATATAGTTAAATACGTAAGCATGTTATTGAAATATACAAAAAAGGCAACTTGATTGGTCTCTATTTAAAATAAATTAGAGTTATAAGTAAATGTATCCAACAACATAAAAATATAGAAATACTTACCCAGCAACCATTCCAAGGAGAACAGCAGCAGCACGACTCTCCTCTTGAGTGGTACCTGGTAATGCTCCAGAGAACCTCTCCCATAGAACCTGATAGTAAAATACATGTCAACACGATTTTGTAAATAGGTGGGAAAGATGCAAAAATCATAGTTATTCATGCAATTCCTCAATCATACCTTAATACAATGAGCATCAACATCTTCTGAAATGACCCACTCACGCATTAACTCTTCCAGTGAATCTCTCTGACCCATGTCTGCACCGAGTACAAGCCCAGTGAGGTTGCGTACAACTTGGACAGCTCTTGATCTGATAAATATTATGAAATTTGTATCCAAATTAGTCTAAGTGTTAGCGTGAAATATAAAAGTACCACATGTAATACCACCCACATTATTACTGTTATCCAATGAAATGCTTCAGTTAATTTTTTATCCAAAGACAATCAAATACATCACAAAAAATAACACGACCGAACAGGACGTTTTAGTTTCAAAAATTTTAATTTCAACACCAGCAACTTAATGACAGCTGGGCAGTCAAAATACACAGTAAAACACCAATTCAACATTCCTTACATTTAGCATTTACTTGTATTAGTGAAAAAAAATTTCAGTCTCGGGAAACATTTCACATAAGTTACATATAGTAAAATTCAGATTTTATGCGCCTACATTTTATGTTTATCCACATTTAGTGAAATAAATTTCTGAAGCCTGCATGAATTCCTACCTCGACCATGCCATTATCAAAAGCAAGATGACAGCCAACATAATCCATTACTACACCAATAAAAGCCTTGCAGTTGTGATGATCATATTGATATGAGCTACAAAGCTAACTCAAACTGAGAGGAAGCTACATTTAAACACTTTTAACTGCTGAACCATCTTCATCTCAAGAAGATATTTAGTCGACCATATACTCCATTCCAACTAGCGCAAAATTCGACTTGCACGGGACCATCAGGAACCTAACTATTGCATAAGTACATTTTTTCAACATGTTCCATTTCTCTATAAAACAATCATCTTCAATATTTTTACTGTAAAATGCATTTAATTGAACATTTTATCACCAATAGTTCATGAATATATACTAACAAAAAATCTGCAGTGGAACCCTATGCATGGGCATTAAAATCTGGTGGATAAAGGTTAATGTTTATTCATGACACTCCAACAATTTACCAGAAGAACCCTTACCTGCAGGTAATACTTCTAATTTCTTTTCATCAGCCACATAGTTCTAACTTTAGCATCCTCTACTATGAAATCAATTTTTCACATGTAATTATTGAAGAACATCATATTCATTCCTTACCTAGGATTTCGTCTGCCATCTGGTTGCTCTAGTTCCTGTTCCTCAGGTTCATTTTCTTCCTCAGCATTTTGACCTTTAGATTCGCCACTTGATGGCAAAAGGTAAAGCTTTCCATATGCAGACACTACAGCATCTTTCACAGATGTATCCTTGGAAAAAACTAGTGGAAGCATCTCACGAATTCCCTGTTTGGCCTCAGAGAGACCAAAGTTTGCTGCAGATGTAAAAAAATCAATAGCCTCAAGTACATCAGTGGCATGGTTGGAACTCAATAATCGGCATACACGAGGAAGAGCCAATTCAGACACGATTCTGGCAAAGACCACACTGTCCTATGAAAATTAAAATCAAATTAGTTTTAAAATTATATTTGTATTTGTATGAAAAGCTATGAATGAATAAGCCACCAGTATTCATTGTTAATTCAGATAAATTACTGCAAACCACTAGTGACATAGCATTCTCCTCATGGCTAATCAATATGTTAAACATAGAAGCACATATACAACATAAGAAAAAGCACATGTGAGCATCTCTTCACTCATAAATTTACACAAATCTAATTCTATGCCACAATGTGGAAGAATTAAAAACTATGCATAAAACAAGGTACCTATCTTGACTTATACAAATCTTGTCTTTTTAAATATGAGTTGTCGGTGCTTGTATACTGCAAGCGCTTAAAAAAATCACCATACACCAAGATCTAAACTCATAAATAAACCTATGCAAACTCCAGGGCAACAGCACTTCAGTCATGTAGTGGAGCCCATATGCATTAGATAATAAATTCCATGAGTTCTAGCAGAACATTTATAATTTTCTGTGAAATTAAGGCAACTATGCATAATTTCCAAATACTCTGGCAATCAGCTTGTGACAAAGTTTTCGTATTTCAAGTTTCATGACTCAGATCACCCTGCATGACCAATAAGAATAATCATCAATAGGATACTACTCTATACAATAAAATTATGGAAAAATTAGGATATTTTATGTTAAGATTATGGCATCATCATTTGTGCCTTTAGCATGTACAGCAGACCCTCGCTAATCCGAACTAATTAGGACTCAGGTATGTTCAGACTGGTGAATTTCTGGATTAACCGGGCTTTACATCCATCATGCAGAGATGTTTTCTTTAATACATTAAAATATCTTAAAATTGTATTATCAGAGCAAGGTTTGTACTGTTCTAAGGGAAAAAAATGTAGATTCTAATTCTTATCACCAAATTTTGATAATTGATCGTATTTTTTTAAATTCTACTACAACAGCGTTTTTGCATTTTAAATCGCATTTTATCGGGTTGTTGCAATGGAGATGATTATTACCGAACTCGAGTTGAGCATTGACGAGTGAACAAATGGCTTATTATCTTTTTTGCTCCACTACTCTTCAACAATGTACAGTTGACACAAAAATTAGTGTAAAACAGTAACATTTATTAAATTCGTTTATTTAAAAAAAAATACATGCAAAATGTCAGAAAGAGATTTTGACATTGCTTTTGGTATTTTACACCTGATAATGCTCTCTATAAATTTGTTTTCCAATTTTCTCTATCACTGATCAACTATGAATTACAAATATTTATGGTATGAGAATTCCTTGGAATGACTAACACATACTGAAACATTTCCTCTCAATATAAGCAATCAATTCGGGATGTCAACTTTGGGAAACCAGCCTGCATTAGCCCTGCTTTGGACTTCTTGTTTTACATCCTGTTCGGATTAACCAAAATTTCAGATTACCAAGGTTCAGATTAATGGGATCTTACTGTATTTGAATAAAAAATCTGATCTAGCCATCACATGACTTTCTTCATACCTGTAATATTTCTAAATATTCCAAATAAGTTAAACGATAATAAATATTTTAAGGAACCACGAGAAAAATTTAAAGACTTTACAGAGAACAGAAATAAACTCAAACCGTAGTAAGGGAGATATAGAATTAGAAAAGGATGGGAGGAAAAAGATAAAGAAGGAGACAGAAAAAAAGAGCGAGCTATGGATTGTGACAGGAGGGAATGAGAGAATGGGGAGGTGGGAGAAAAGAGGCTGAGGAGGGAGAGGAAAGAAATGAGACAGGAAGGGAGGGAGGCAGGAAGGGAAGGAGACAGGAAAGGAAGGAGAGACAAAGGGAGGGAGACAGGAAGGTAATGAGGCAGGAAGGGAGGGAGACAGGAAGGGAAGGAGACAGGAAGGGAGGGAGACAGGAAGGGAGGGAGACAGGAAGGGAGGGAGACAGGAAGGTAATGAGGCAGGAAGGGAGGGAGACAGGAAGGGAGGGAGACAGGAAGGGAGGGAGACAGGAAGGGAGGGAGACAGGAAGGGAGGGAGACAGGAAGGGAGGGAGACAGGAAGGGAGGGAGACAGGAAGGGAGGGAGACATGAAGGGAGGGAGACATGAAGGGAGGGAGACATGAAGGGAGGGAGACGGGAAGGGAGGGAGACGGGAAAGGAGGGAGACGGGAAGGGAGGGAGACGGGAAGGGAGGGAGACGGGAAGGGAGGGAGACGGGAAGGGAGGAAGACGGGAAGGGAGGAAGACGGGAAGGGAGGGAGATGGAAAGGGAGGGAGATGGAAAGGGAGGGAGACGGGAAGGGAGGGAGACGGGAAGGGAGGGAGACGGGAAGGGAGGGAGACGGGAAGGTAGGGAGACGGGAAGGGAGGGAGACGGGAAGGGAGGGAGATGGGAAGGGAGGGAGATGGGAAGGGAGGAAGACGGGAAGGGAGGAAGACGGGAAGGGAGGGAGACGGAAAGGGAGGGAGACGGAAAGGGAGGGAGACAGAGGGAGGGAGACAGAGGGAGGGAGAGGGGGATGATGAGAGGGAATATTATTATTTATCCGTTATATGATGGGTAATACAATAGTTATATATCGACTCCTTACAGAGAAAGGTTATATATTTAACATACAAGTTTCCCTCTCTTTATGCAGAGGTTGCATTTCAGGAAATGTGATGCATAAAGCGAATTCACAGAAACAGAACCCATATTTACATGTAAAAGATAGGGATACATTCCACAAGCAATCTTAATTCCCCTCCAAGATGCTCTTCTTATGCTCCATAATGACTTCTCATGTGCTAAATACAAACATAAAACAATGAAAACTAAATTATACCCGCCAATAAAAGGAAGCAGACGAGCACAGGTGATGACTCTTGTGAGTGACATAATTGGGGAGGTTTAAAGTGCTGGAGGGTTGTCTTATAGGAGGATACTAATTAGGGATGGGGTGGTTCCACTTTTTCCCAGTTCCAGTTCTCGGTTCCGGTTATATTAATCTGATCCCGATTCTCGGTTTCAGTTCTGTTAGGTTAGAAGTGCTTTTTGATACACAATGGAAAATTCTAGCTTTACAATATAGCTTTTAGCTTTACATATAGTGCAGGGCTGCCATTTTCATCGCTTTTATCCGTTTTCACAGATTTTTTTAACGAAAAACTGAGACATTTCCATGATTCACTGATATTTATTTATAAGGTAAAACTTGGTTCTTACCTGAGCTGTTCGCATCAAAAGTACATGAACTACTAAGAAATTCTGAGATAATATTTATATACGAATAATATGAACTGTGTTAACAATATACGTGAAACTGTTTCATACATACGAATATAATTTGAAAGTGCACAAACTCCCTACATATTGTGCAAAACTAAGCTGTAGAACTACACCAGCAATCAAAGGAATATTTATATTTTTTCCTTAACTGTATTTTTAGTATTCATATGAATGCATATATACACTGCATGTACAGCCAGTCACTAGAACCAGCAATATTGCTAAATTGATTCACTAAATTTACAATTAGTCACCATGGCCTTTTTAAAGAACTATATATTTCGAACACAAAGGAGTAGCCGATTTCAAGAAAATCAAACGAGAAAGTCGTAATTCACTTTGGACCCGTTTGTTGTTGTCAACGAAAACAATCTTTATGACAACTGACGTAAACAATATCTGCTGTAAATACCGAATTAATTTAATTTTCTTTCATGAGCACGCGACATTAGGAAAATGGATAGCCTATGATGAAGAAATGAACGTAAATACATCAATTTTTTTACGTTTAGACAGCGTTCATGAAAAGAAATGGGTAATTTACAATGAAGGAATGAACGTGAACATAAAAATTATACTACTACTATTCCAGTGAGGTAAGTTTTAAATAATTGTTGATTGATTAGGAAATTAGTCGGTGAATCAAAAATTCAACATTTCCTTGGCATCACTACTGGCATTTCAGTTCGTAGACATTATAATAAGCCATTAATATTTATCTTTTTTGGCATGATTGTATAAATTGTAAAGAACGCCTCTGCCTCGCATGTATGCACGCATGATGTGTGCATCTTTCCATTGTTTTTTATTTAACCCTTTCAGTGCCATGCTGATTTTGGTGGATGTCCAAAAGTGCCATGGCTATTTCAGCAATTTTGCATCAACCACTAAGAAAAATCACATACATGCTATTTATTCATATTCTTGCCCGAGTCTTTCAGTAATTGCACAGATGATTACAAATACTAATTATATTAAGGGAATGTTAAAGTTGATGTGATTTTTTTATTATTTTTTTATAAAAAAATGAAGTCAATTTTATATTGAATAAAGTATGGTATTTCATTATTTTCCCTAAAATATTTAACTTGTTTTCATAAAGGCAAGACATCCAGGCAAAACATTGCAAAAAATATTAAAAAATGAAATTACAGAAAAATATTATTTTGCATAACTGCAATTTTAGCACTTTTTCATGTCTATGAAAAATCACATACACGCTATTTATTCATATTTTTACGTGTTTCTTTCAGTAATTGCAGAAATGATATATAATACATTACATTCTATAAAACTATATACTCATAACATATTTATTTATAAAATTTAAAAATATTTTGCTATGATTTTTAATAATTGATAGTAGCTCAATGATCACAAATATCTTCTAAAATCTCAAAATTTTCCATCTCTAAATAACATTTGTTGTCACTTAATGAGTTTATATAATGAAACAATTCATCATCTTCAATTCTAACAGTGAAATTATCATTGCCTATAGAAGCCATCGTGAAAGAATAGAGCTAATATTTCGCGAAATTGAAAAAATCATAACTCAACAAATAATCAACTAAAACCAAAAAGAACAGAAGATACGTAAGCTACGTAGTCTCCTCTTTCGATTGATATCATCATCTTTTGCCATCTGTCATGTGTATGTGGAACTATTATGAGTTTACGCTTACTCAGCATGGTTGACAATTTATCGTTGTAGGCACTTTGCGCTTAGGAAGCAAACGACAATATATCACTACATGGCTCTGAAAGGGTTACAATAAGGATCGGAACCAAGGAACCAGATTATAAACAGTCGGTTCTAGTTATTTCGGTTCTTGGGAGAACGGGCAGAACCGAGGAACCAAAGAACCAATCCCATCCCTAATACTAATGTTTAGGCACTTCCAGAAGAGCTGGAGACCCAAAATTTTTTATGTCAGTAGGATTGTGTGTAAAACCAACTAGAAAAAACGAAAATCTTGAAAAGTTCAACAATGAGGCCGCTAAAAATTCGCGAATGTTTAAACAAATTTTTAAGTAATATGTATTTCCGAATGTGCTACGAAGCTGAAATTATTTTTAAAGGTAGAATTTGTAAAACAAAAACTAAATAGGTATCATAGAAATTTTGATATTTTAATATGTTTGGCTGTTAAAAATTCTTAAATTTTAAACAAATAGATGTTTAGGCACTATGGGGCGAGTTAGGAAGCTGAAATTTGAAAGTTATTTAGAACTTAGTGCGAATGCACAAATAAACATTTGAATATCTTCATGAAGTTGTTATTGCGGCCGTTAAAAATTTTTAAAATTCAAACAATTAGATAAACATTATTTCACTTCTAGATGTGCTATAACTTTAAAATTGGGCAGAAATGTGTGGCATTAGTACCCCACAATGGAAAAAGTATAATACTCTAAAAATTGCAAATTTAAGGGATTTTTTTACTCCAATATTCTTCCATAAAGAAAGAACAAAAATCAGTGTGGAGGTGAATACTTTTGAATTAAAAAAATATTTCCAATAATGAAATATCTTGCTAAAAAATTAATGTTTTTCAAGGTGAGATGAAATGCTTACCAACTACTTGTATCCTACATATATCCTATATATGTAAGAAGCAGCTATTTATAATGATAGCTAGATAATGAAAATTCTAGAAAAATTATGTAGTTTTCTGGAATGATTGAAAAATCTAAGAAAGAACATTTTTATATCAATTTGTATGTATTGTCTCTGTAATTTTAAAATCAATGAACTATTTCTATGTCAAATCTCTGATTTACTTTGAATTTATTTGGGAACAATAAAGTTATGCTGAAGATAGCATTGTACCCAGTGTGAATATAAATATGCATATATGTTTAATGTATATCATGTTAAATACCTCTAAAAATTGCACCAAAGCAGATTGCATTTGAATTTTTTGCATAGCATCTGCATCAAGTGGATTAGCATTATCTGTGTCCTTAGGATCATCTTGTTCAGTCTCCTTTGACTTCTCAGTCTTCTCAGTCTCGTCCATAGGTACATCACTTTCCACTTCTCCAGTATTCTCCAAGAAAATCTTCCTAAGTAATTTACCAAGATATCGCATCCTCTTCTTCAATTTTCGCATTCTCTTTTTCTCTCTTATTGGTGACTCATCATCTGAGAGCACTTTCTCAGATTCTCCTTTATCCTCATCACTCATATTTCCATCTGCATCATTGTCACCATTTTCTGTGAGCCTAAACAAATTGTATTTCTCAGACATATTCTGTTTTTTAATAAATTCATCAAACTAGTGTATATATTAATCATAGATGAGGCTACACAATTTCAAATAATTTAAGACAACTGATCTCCAATTACTTACTTAATTTTATGGGAATCTGGATGTTTCTTTCTTGCTGCAACCAGCAACTGGGCAGCTATATTGTAGTTCCGATCAATCATAGCTCTCACTAAATAATTATAAAGCCCTTTAAGAGGTAATTTCAATGCAGACTGTATAACAACTTCTTCTACTAGGTTTGAGTTTTCTGTCAAAGAAAAAAAATTGACTTGTCAGACAAAAAATTTTAATGAAACCTTTAAATGCCAAATGTGCCTGTATGGGCACACAAAATGCAGTAGCTCACAGACGTATCTATATATTAAGCACGTTTTGTCAGTGTGTCCAAAAAGACCAATGACACTTCACATCTATAATATGAGAAAGTCTTCGGTCAACGCACCACACCGCACTGTGACATATTTTGTCCCTGAATGGTTATTGAACAACACTGACCTATGGCCTGTTAACTACATTATTGAAATTTTGTTAAAAGTATTTATACTTCTTTTTTTGGTTGCAAATATAGCCTAAAACATTAAAATTAAAAAACTACAAGTATCTAATATAAGCCATTGTAGGAAAACCTAATTTGAAAAGAAGATTTAGATAGAAAATATTAGTGTTGTGCAATTTTACCATCCTGCCAAATCATGGCAGTAATATGAACAGGTAAAACCTAAAATGCGGGACCATTGGAGATAGTTTAATGTTTGCCACCAGGAGGCACTATAGTATTTTGACATGCATTTTTTTAAATTATACCATGCACATTCTTGATTTCCATTGCATTACATTAATGTCATTAAAAAAAAAACAAAAATAAAAAAGTACGAATATCTAACAGCAGCATTTGTCACAAAACATAATTTGAACAGAAAATTTTGATAGAAAATATTTATGTCATTCATCTTTCTATTACTGCCATCTCAGAGCCGAACATGGAACTGGTATAACCTTAAATGCGGGACCGTCAGAGATAGTTGAAAAGTTCTCCACTAGGGGGCTCTGTAGAATTTTGGAATACATTTCTAAAAATAAACCCACCCATTGCATTAATTTACCATGCCAGGTGGAAGTAAGCACATATTTTATTGATGCTGCAAGCAACACTGCACTAAGCAGCTAGTATTTTTTATATTTTTTTGACGTTTCTTTCCCCTACAAAACAGAAGTATGCAATTCTTCATTATTTTTACAATAAAATGCTTTTTATTTGAACATTTTAGTAACAATAATTCATGACGTCATTTTTCCATAAAATGAACAAAAATTCTCCAAAATAAATACGGCGTTTAAAGGTTAATGAACTGATGCTACACATGTATCACAAAACATATATCTTTAGTACTTGGCCTAACATGGCAGTTGCACTTCAGTTATATCCCATTTCACTCTTTTTCTACTCGTATACTGAGAAAATCTTTAAAGCTGGCATACAAAAGTGTTTACATTTTTTCTGTTTAAAGTTAATACAGTAAAACCTCTATCTTACGAACCTCCCTATAACGAAAGCCTCCATATAATGAACTCGCCCCCGGAACCTGTAAAATGCATAAAGTCTCCCTATAACAAACCTCCATAACTACGAAACTCCCACAGAGTGAAGGCTGAACCTGGTCCCGAAAATTTAATCCACCTCCATACAATGAAATTTCGACGAAAACAAAACTGTAAACATTGGCTGTCACTGGATCGTCTCAGTGCAAAAACAGCGTAATGCTCGCCGATTACTCTTTAAGCTATCGCAATTGCCAAGTGCAGTCGTTGGATTATTATCATATTTAAAACACTCATCCGAATATATTGCCATCGCTTATGTGTCAAGTTCTCACTCAAATGAATAACAACAGTTGTCTTAACTGAGAGAATTAGAATGAGGCGTATGGATGCGATATTGTAAGAAAAAATATGGGGAACGAACGAAATTGAAACCTCAGAACAAAGTATGCATATACATTGCTTTTGTGTAGAGGTATCTCAATATCGACTCCTTCTGAGCTGCTGCACTCACTATGGAGTCTGACAATGTTACTTTGAGCTACAGTAGGTAACAGGGTTGCCAAACGTCCATACATTTACGGAGTCCTTAAAAAAGTGCAAAAATTGGATGTCCGTAAGGTCTGTAAAAATACTTAAGATGTCCGTAAAAATGCTAAGAAATTTCCAGAGGTTTAAAGCAGTGGTAGTCAACCTCTTTAGTTGGCGTACCCCTTAAAATATTTTTAACAAAATTCGTGTACTCTGGTATATTTTAAAGTTAACAAACTCGGTTATTATTGGGTCAAGTCAACAAATATATATGTACTTTCTAATGATATGGTTTACGTATATTTTATGCATGAGATAATTCGATAAAAAGATGCAATATAATTTTTATTTGGAGGTAATGAACATGTAATAATGAACATTTTAAATATTACCTCAGAATCTCTAGTTAATATCTGATTAAAAGTCTAATCCAACCCACTTAAGCATTGCCAACTTGCAATGCGGTCCATTGAAGAATTTGCAACAGCCATTGCGGCCCGTCACATAGAAAAGGTTTCCCACCACTGCTTTAATGCATTAAAACCCTCTTACTTTTAAAAACTAAAACTAAATTTAAATTGGCAAACCTGAAAAATTATAGATACCTTCCATTAAAATATATGCAATGAGAAATTACCATCCTCAAGGAAGTTGAATATAGCTTCCAAAACCTCGCTTTCAATTTTCTTCCATTCGGTCTTTCTTGCAGGATTAACTAATTCTGGTGCTTTTGAAGCCACAGCAGGTTCTTCTTCTTTGTCTTTTCCAGCCAAGCCATACTTTTTCTCCAAATCCAAAAGTGTTTGCTTCTCAACTTGAAGTTGTGATAACAGATCCTTCAAGCCCAACTGAAATTTAATATATATAATAAATAGCTATTTCTTAAATAGGAGAAGTATGTAGGGTGATATATATACTTCTAAAAGGACAACAGATCTAAAATTTGGCAATACAATAGGCTATTGGCTACAATCAATGGAAAATATAAAAAATTCGAAAAATTTTCATCTTTAGGATAGATTTTCCAAACTCATTTTTATTCCAACCCACATAAAAAGGCATGGAAATTGCTCCAAGGCTTTATAAAATTGTATTATTAAATTAATAAAAATTGAGATAAAAACTGCACACAGCCGAAAGAATGAGATTTAATTTTTTTGAAGGCAATATTAAAATCCATGCTGAATCAGAGTAAAAAATTGTTTTTTAATCAGATAAAATTAGGAATTTTACCTGTTTTTATCAATAAAAAATATCAATTACCATGCCAATTACCGTATCTGCTCGAATAGAAGCCGACCCCGGATTTAAGCCAACCCCACGAAATTTTCCAACATTTTTTGGCAAAAAAAATATTTTCGTAAATTTTATGCTTAAGTGTACCAGACATGCACGCACAACCTAGAATACATTATACGTTACATCTATATAATTATATAAGTTCCATGTAAAGTTTTATTAGGTATTATTACTGTTAATTATAAATATAGTCAACGCCGTTGATCACACCTTACAATCAAATGTAAGTATATTTATTTATCTTACTGGAATTCAAACTGTTGCGCATCGAAAGCTGTCATCGAATTTGGCATGATCGTCTACTTAGTCATTATACGCAATTTTAATAGATTCTATGAAAGAGGTTTCCAAGTTTTATTATTATTGCAGTTAATTATCAGATGAATTACAGTTAACGCCGTTGCTCACACCTTCGAATCAGACGTATCTTATGTTAGCGGAATTCAAACAGTTGCGCATCGAAAGTCGTCATCGAATTTTGCGAATTGACTAAGCAGACGATATCGTCTGCTTAGTCAGTATACGCAATTTTAATATATTCTATGAAAGAGGGTTTTAACATGCATACAAAAATGACAATGGCTATAGCAAAATATAAAATAAACAAGGAAAATTAATATGAACTTCTTTTATACTGTCGGCTCCTAACTTTAACGTACCTGTCATTAAAATGATCCGTAAAAGCTACGACGTCTGCTACATCTGAACTTTAAATCGATTGCAGCACCAAGAAGTGCAATTAAAACAAAGAGTTGAAGAAGCTTAATGTAGTCAGCATTTGTAAAAACCTC
The DNA here is from genome assembly GCA_028673005.1 of Tanypteryx hageni. NCBI lineage: Eukaryota > Metazoa > Arthropoda > Insecta > Odonata > Petaluridae > Tanypteryx > Tanypteryx hageni. The sequence continues at coordinate 179,064,659 of CM054112.1, read as the reverse complement.
TAATAAGACCGGTGTTGGTACCTTAAGAACTCGTTGCAAATTATGATCAAAACGAATTTGCTGTAGCGTGCAATTATACTATGAACCTGGTGGGTTGTTAAAACTCGATTGCTTTATATACCGCCCTTTCCTTTGGATAAGAACCCACTTTCTTTTAACTACATGTTAAAATATATAAATAGCATTCAATAGCAATTTAAATTACAGCTCCGGGCAACAGGAGGTATGCTATGGAAACAAGACATTTTTCAGCGATGGCGTCGTACGAGGATGCCAAATTTTTCCTCAGGCTCGCATTTAAGCCGAGGGTGATTTTTTTCACGATAGATTTTGACAAAAAGTATCGGCTTATATTCGAGCAGATACGGTAGTCCAACCTTATTAAACGGGAATTGATAAACTATATAGTCATCCCTTACCATAGCATGCTTTACTTAGAGGTTTTGTTATAGCGCTCTCACTAACTCTGGTATCAGTGACACATTGTTTTGACCATATACATACTTCCGTTATACTAGTATCACAAGCAGCATAAGTATTTTCAATGGAAATTTAGGGTTTTTAAAAAATCTGATGTGGCAAGCACATAACTTTCTCTATATGCATTAAGATGGAAAGGCTCCTTATGATATCTATTGAAAACCATATTCAATGCTGAATACCTTTGAGCTCACAAGGGGAGACTACATACCTTAGGTCGTCGATTTCGACGAAACATTTTTGGGTGGTAGATTACTTAAAATAAGAAGACCCGTTTCGGCTTTTGAATGAATGGACCTTAGTTTTGGCAGAATCTTTTTTTATTTTTGCAGGATTAAATGTGGCTAGATAAAATGCAATAATAGGCTGACAATGTCGAGCAGGTGGGTTGGCTGGGTGGTTACTGTACTGGCTTCCAAATATTTTGTCCCAGGTTCAAATCCCACTTTATACAAAGTTTTCTTCTTCATGTTATTATTTTATTTTATTTTATTTATTATTTTTAAGAGAGTGAGCGTTGGGAGACGGAAGGTCAAAATTTTGGTAAATGAAAAAGATTTTGAAGGCAAGTGGAGCGATATGGAACACGGAGAGAAAAATAGGATAAAAGTACAGGGGAGCAATAGAAACCATTGATGAGAGAATGAAGGTAATTTAGATCTGTAATAAGATGATTATGAGAAAGGGAGGGGATGCTTAAAGAGGGTGCTCTACCCCACGTGCGATGTCAAACTATGGCATAGAAGAACTTTCATATAGAGTCAAGGAGTTTTATGTTTGAAGGAGCAGCAGTGGATCAAATAGGAGAGCAGTAATTTAGTATGGGAGCAACACAGCCATTAAAGAATGTTTTAAGAGTTAACGGATTGGAAATTTCAGTGAATCTGTAGAGAACACCAAGTAAAGACATCGCTTTCACAGAAATCTTCTCGATGTGTTGGGAAAAATTTAATTTAGAATCAAAAATCACTCCAAGATCTTCATGGGATTGAACTATAGGAATGGATTTACCTAGTAAACTGTAAGAGGAAGGGAAAGGTGAGGATTTAAGGGTAAAAAACAAATGTTTGCTTTTAGATGGATTTATTTTAAGTTTCCACTTGGAGCACCATCCCATCAATGAGTTAAGTGCAGCTTGAAGATATTGCTTGTCTTCATCGGTGTCAACCCTTTTGAAAATTTTAGTCAACAGCATATAAAAGAATTTGGCAATTATGTGGGGCAATAACCTCAACTAAATCATCAATGTAAAGACTAAATAGTAGAGGTCCCAGGATGCTACCCTGGGGCACACCAGACAAGACTGGAGTAGTGGATGAGGAGTGGCCATTAAGTACAACATGCTGTCTTTGGGAATAGAGATAATTTTCCAGGAGAGAGAGAAGAGGACCATGTATGTTAAATCTATTGCTTAATTAATGAAGAAGTCTATGGTCAACTGTATCAAATGCCTTAGCCAGGTCAATATAGCATACATCAACCTGGGATCTTTGTTCAAAAACCAGAATGACTTCATGGTATGACAGTAAGATTCGTTAAACAAGAGTTCCCAGGTAGAAAACCGTGTTGTTGAGGAGAAATATAAGGATAGGTGAAAGAGAGCAAATGCCTTTGTATTACCTTTTCAAACATGGTAGATAATAGACGGAGGATTGAGATTGGTCGATATTTTGTGACATTTGCTCTGCTGCCACTTTTTAAAATGGGTGTTACATTGGCTGACTTTCATATGGCAGGGAAACGTCCACTGAACAGACACTTGTTATAAAAAACTGTTAATGGAATACAGAAAACCCCCAAAGTATTTTTTTAAAAGACAGAACTTACTCCATCGGAGCCAGAAGATTTATTTTTATCCAGGGAAGCAAGTAAGTATCTGACCTCAGAAAAAGATGTGGAAATATTGGATAAGGAATCCGAAGAAATTGATGCAATAGAAGGAAAGGAATCAGTAGTAGAGGCAGGCAGAGAGAAATTGGAGGAAAAACAATTATTGAAAATACGTGGGCTATCATTACTTTGAGTAACAATATTTTGATATTTCACAAGATTAGTTATCTGTGATGTTTGCCACCTGGAGTTTACAAGTGACCAAAAATGTTTAGAATATGATTTCACTTCATTCATAATACTCTCTACATAGTTTTTATAATCTCTTCTTAATAAAAATTTACAGTGTCTCCTTATGTTATTCAAGTTTGTTTTGGAGTACTGGTTTGGATTGCTCTTATTCTGAGCCCAGCACGCATGTTTGTTTCTCATACAAAGCACTGCTTCACCCAGTGAGCACTCACCAATCAGACGACTTCAGGTTGGCGAGGCCCCGGGGATGTCGAAGCGACACACGTAAAATAACACAAAAACACAGAAACATCACAAACGTAAAGCTTTCGGAACTACTCCTTCTTCATATGTCATATATATATATATATATATATATATATATATATATATATATATATGACATATGGTCAGAGTCGAAAAAGTTCCTTCCTACCAAAACCGTGACCTCCTCAGCAGAAAGAAGAAAGTCCAAATAGCCTCCTCACGGGTAACATTTAAATTGCTCTGTTTTAGCCCAAGAGCATGAAGGAAATGATCAATGAAAAAGATAATAACAGCCTATCAAGATTTTTTTCCTCTACAGCACAATTTCAGCCCACAAAATTTCACACCCATCCCTATCCAAGTCGACTCGGTGTCAAGATTGCAAATACAACTTAACTGCAATTAATACACCACCGCCACAGGTCTTCCTATCCTTGCAATACACACTGTAAATAGATGATAATGGTAATTCTTCACTTTTTATGCTCTCCAAGAGCCAGGTTTTACTAAAAGCGATTATGTCGAAGGAAATTAATTCAGTTAGTTGCACTTCACAACCACTTAGTTTGTTCTTGATCGATTTAACATTCTGATAATAAAGTGAGATGGGAGAGCACATGGGGCCAGGATTAATCTTGACATCTCTAGATAACAACACCAGAAGTATCAGGATCTCTGTAGCGATGCAAAGAACTCCTAGGACTGTGGGCCGAGGGGGCATGGGAAGATGGTGACGACCGGGGCTCTTGAGGGTCGCTGTTAGAGAGGGATCCAGAGAGAAGGAAGACTTCAAATCCAAAGAGAACAAAAAATGAAAACTTCGATCTCCAAATAGTAGTTGCCTCGAAACTGCTTCAGAATGCCTTGATTGAAAGGGGCGGTAACATATTACAAAGAGCATATCAACAATAACTAACAGGAGAACAAGACAAGAACATATGGCCATGCCTTTGGTAGGATTCAAACCTGAACCCTATACAGCATGGGACCCCTTATCCAGAATCCCAAAGTCCAGGATTCAAAAACTGGAAGGTTGCTGTGGTCGCAAAAGTGAAAGATTCCTTCCTCCACCGAAAGATAGCGGTAATGGCAGACTGGTCCATGTGTTCTTAGTCTTTTGTTTGCACTGCACAATACCATGATGTGTTATTATTTACTGTAAATAGCAAGCATGGGAGGAGGTTGTGATTGAAAAACATGAGTTATTCAAAGAATGTATTCCTAAGAGTGCTAAATACAGATATTAGCAATATCTTATGATCTAGTAATTTAGTTGATGGGTATGAGGAGACTCATCCTTTTTTATGGACAAATACACTAGCACAATAATAAAAGCATCCTTGACGACATTGCTAGACATCTGGTAATGTTCCTTTGCCCTTAAGATAATAATTGTTCACTCTCTGCATCAATAATTGTGATCAACTAAGTCAGCTGGTCAGGACACTGTATACAGCATGTACATGTAGCATACAATATACATTGTATGGGGACCCAAAATCCAGATAATCCCAAAAACTGACAATTCAAACATCCCAAGCTTGCCGAATAAGGGTCCCTTACTGTAACTGGGAGGCAGATACTCTAATTATCCCTATACCAAATCCAGTAAATTGCTGTGACTTATATTTCACTTTTATGGAAAACATGTTAAGTTAGCAATAAGCATGGACACAATAAGCAAGGAAGTAATTAGAAATGAAAACTTTCTTGTTTTCTTATTATCTTACCTGATTATTAGCACAATGACTTCAAATATAAAAACAACCAGTTTTCTGGTGATGCTGGTTTTTTAAATACCAGATTCAAGGGAGTATTTTGAATTTGAGCTATTGGTATTTGACAAGAATATATGGAACACTTAGAATATATATAAGACCCTTTTTCCTTAGGTTTATAAAAACATTATCTTTACCTTTGCTGTAAAAGGATTTCCTTCAAGGAATGCTCTCACCAGCTGAAGTGCATATTTCCTAACTAAATTACTCTTATCACTTAGTCTTCCTACTGCTTTCTCAAGAACATCATGCTGACGACTCAATGGAACTGCTTTCTCTCGACATAAACGTTGCCAATACTGCATGACCTAAAAGATAAATACCCATGGAATTATAATTATTTACAATACGCTTGTTGTTACAATCAGCCCGATTGTTTTCTCTATTTTAATATGGTGTCATATCCTTTTGTTTTTGTGTAATTTATATTTGCATTTTTTAAATCACGCTTCTTTGAAAATTTCAATTTATAGAGGTTCTACATAATTAACCAGGTTTTACTGTACATAATTTAAAACTTTTCCAGTATTAGTGTAATATTGTCTCTTCCAGATAATGAAATATTTTGAAAAAAACAAAAATATTAACGAGTCTAAGAAGAGTAATATCTTTATAAATAATCTAGAAAGATTGTACTTTTAATCATTTGCAATTAATTAATTACTGAGATTTTTTCACAAAGTAATAAGTAAATTAATACCTACTTGCTCTTTCCAATCGATGGTAAGCTCATCATTTCAATTAAAGGAAGTGATTTACTTCATTATCATCACAAAAAACAACTGAACTTCTCTCCACTATACCATAAAATATTCTGAGTTATCTTTTATTTGACTGCTATGAAAGACTTGACAAATGATAAGGTAATGATAATTAGAGAAAATTTTATCAAATATCACTTAATTATCCAAATGAAAAATGACAAAATTTGGCATGGAAAACTAATTTGTGGACCAATTCTATGCACATTTGAAAATCAACAGTAGCAAATTAATTTTTGTTTTTTCAGGCGTTTGTTGTTTCAAATCTCAAATTCCTAGAACAATTCTACATAACTTTAATCTGCAAATGATTAACAACCTACACTCATCTCCATGTTAATCAAATTGATAAAATATACTACTAGAATTGAACCCATGACTTCAATGTTGATGCTATGTAGAAGTATAATGTAAGTGAAAAACTTATGTGTGATTGGAGGAAAGTGAAAGAAACACTAATAGACATGCCCAAAACAAAACATGCACGTCGTGGACTTGTTTCTTTATTCCCAACATTGGAAGCAGAACTGAATGACTGGGTGGTCTCTCAGCATCAGGACAGCTACATCGTATTAGACTTTGAGCAGTACAATTTAAAGAAAAGTGAAAAATACCAAAATCTTCTGGGCATCAATACATTCTTAGCATCTTCAGGTTGGTGTTCAAAGTTGATGAACGCATTCATTGACACTGCTGCAATGCACAAAAATCGCCCAAAAACTGCCAGCTTCATTAGAAGAAACGATAGAATCTTTTCATCGTTTTGTGATAAAGCAGCGAAAACAACACCAGTATGATTTATCACAAATTGGAAATATGGCTGAAACCCCAATGACCTTTGATCTGCCACCAAATCGCACTGTTTATTTATCTGTTGCTAAAACTGTCATGATCAAGACTACAGGGCATGAAAAACCTTGATTCACTGTAGTACTGGCATGCATAGCTGACGGTACCTCTTCACCAATTTGCCTTCACTGAAACAAGGTCCGCACGTATACGTACTTCGTAGAATTCTTCATCTGCTAGTATAAACGCAGACACAAGTGTGTTTCAGTGAATTTACTATCAACACTCGCAATTTATATAACCTGTTCAGAAATCCTCATGTAACTCATGTCACTTTTTCTTACCAACATTTTGGAAAAAAAGGTGTGCCCAGTACAGTATTAAGCAAGGGGTTCTTAATAAGAAATAGTACTTGAGGAACGACTGCTCTTAGTAATGCTGTTTTTGTTAATAATTACACATCCTTACCTTGCTTCTGACAAATGCATTCACATCATGTATATGAGATTCCAGATGGTCTAAAAATAAGTCCCGAGAATTTTTAGCAGCTTCTTCCAAATCCTCACCACTCAGTTGTGTGGAAATTATCTCAGTGAGGACATTAAGGACACAAATGCGCATTGTGTATGACTGAAAGAAGTAAGACAATATCATATGTATAGAATATGAAATAAAGAAAAAACTCATGGCTATTTTGATAGAAAAATAAACAATACACACAACATATGCCTAAAAACTTCAAGTTTATAAAATCAAAAAGAAAACTTTCATATCACACTAAAACTGAAAAATTCTTACCAACACCACAAGAAATAGCATAAAATAATATCTTCTGGAATGTGTACTCACTTCAAATTCAAGTTGCGGCATGATGAGAGATATAGAGGCCTGCATTAGGGATGGGAGACCCACTGCTAACTCTGAGAGGAAATGACATATGGCACGTGTTCCAGAAGTATCTGCTGAGAATTCCCCTGGATCGGTCTCTGAGATTTCTCTTAATACTTCACGAACCATACTCCTACAGCCCATGGCAGGACCAGCAAATGACACTAGGCCTTGTGCTAGAGGACTACTTGTATGTTCATACAGCTTCAAAAGCTACCAGAGGAAAAGGCATAGAAAGTATGAAAGTGATAGAACATCATGATAAAACTGCTTAATTATTTCCAATATACCATAAACATATCAAACCAAATGGACTTTAAAATTGTAACAATTAAATTTTATTTTTATCAGAAGCTTAAAACAATGCTGGGATTAAAAAAGGTAAGAAAGTATGCATTTAGAGGCCATGAGTATGAATCCACCCACATCTCCTTCTCCCATAAGGAAAACATGACAATTATTTCAAGACATTCTAAATCATTAATTTTAAATAAGTTAGAACCTACCTACAAAATCAGGAATTGGAGTTTTTATACAAGAACACATTTTTTGTGTAGAGAGAATTCTAATGTGATAAATTATGATAAAAATGCATTTATAATCTGAAAAATTTCATGCCTGTATCAACGCAAAATTACGACTACAGTCAGACCCTGATTTAGCGCCCCCATATTTAGTGTCATCCCCCATACCACCCATGAATCATTGTGAAGAGAACTTCCACCTTATGATTAGATAGAGCAAGCATATACCTCAATTTGTGAACAAAACTTCTACCTTATGATTACATAGAGTAAGTACATACCTCAATTTAAGCTTTGCTGCTTTAGCATCAATGTCAGTGAAAGGGCAAACCGTGATGCTAAATCTGCATCTGACTCGTATTGAAAGAATACTGCAGTTTCCCCCTTTACCCTTCAGCGTATTTCAGTTAACATTAGTAAATATTTTTATTCAAGCACTATAGGTGGCCTTGAGTTCTATTCACCAAGAGTTATCTTAACCTTTAATTAGTTGTTGGGGGTCAATATGATCGCAAACAATGTCTTTTCATTGATATCAAAAGAAATTTACATCCTATCTAGACCAAACTAGCAATACCTTCACCATTAACCTTCTTCATGGTGTATTAGTATGTTTGCTATTTTGGGATAAGTTAATTGTAATAATAATTATGAAGCCGATCTCATGCTCGGAAAAATAAATTCTCCAGCTCCTTGATAGAAAAAGGTTTTACACCACTGATCTAAATCAACCAATGATAAAGGATTAAATTCGAATGTAACTTCAGTAGCTGTAACTTAATAAATCTTGTGAAATAATTTTTTAACGATCATGTAGGCATAATTTTTTTAACACTTAGTCGCATGAAAAAAAGGTTCCTTAATTAGTTGCATGGGGTCTTTTAAGAGCCCAAAATGTTTGCTGAAATTTAATAATAAAATGCTATGTGTTTTCATCATACTGTAAAGTACATCATTTTAAGTTAAAATGAAATAGTTTATAAGGATTTTACAAGGTAAAACAATTAAAAACAAGTTTTGCAAATAAAAAAAATTACTTTCTTTTTCAATTACCAGTGCTATCCCAGCATTCGTTACATTTCAAAATAATATGCTCTTTACATAAAAAAATCACCACAATTTGCACATATATGTCCTTTTTTCTAGGGCAAACTCTACAAAGAGTGAACACATGCGTTTGTTTGTGAGGGTACCGAATACTGAGGGTGGATGAGCGTACACTGTGCACTGCCAAAAGGACAGCATGCGCGGTTGCTTAGGGATCGGTTTATTGCTGCAATGGGAAGGTTGTGAGGTCACATGTGAAGAGAAAAAGTGGAGTAAAGACAGCCCTACAGAAAGTGAAAAATATGTACCCGAGTTTTCCGAGTTCTTATTTGGGTGTCAGAAGTAATAGTTGTATTCAGTTACGCATGCCAAAAAAAAACATTCAGACTCTGAGATAACTGAAGAGATGATTCCCATAAGAAACGAAAATAATTTTTTTTTCTTACAATTTGTTAGATTTTATATTATGCATAATCATTAATAATTAAAAATTAACAAATCCAAAATTAACAAAAATGATAAATTATAATAAGGAAGCTAAATAATGAAGGTATTACAAGTTTGGTCAGAAAAGACATCATAGGTCTGGGTATATTGATGAAAATAGGTGGCTTGGTTTCATATAGGAACCCACGCGACTAATTAAGGGTTAAAATACCACATTTTTGATAGTTCGAAATTTTTGAACTTTTATTTCAGACCGAACCGAGTCAAGTTTTAAAATAAAAGTTCAACTCGGTTCAAAATTTCAAACAGTTCGCACATCTCTAGTTTTCATGAGAAAAATTGAATTCCAGATTTCAATGGAAATACATGTTATAAGGTTCCCTGAACACGTTTTGACTATTTTCTCGATGATGTCTGTGGGTGTCTGATTAGATATTACCTAAAGTCAGACGACCGGAAGTGGATGTTTATTCTTGTCATTTTTCCATTTGTGTAAAATATCTCCTGTAATTCTTCATTAACATAATCATATTTAATAATCTATTTTATAGATGATTTTATTCTCTAAAACTGGCATGACAAACTCGAGGAGGCATCTGGGCTGCATTAAAGCAATTACTGTTATAAAAGGGCTAAAATGCAGCGATGGATGTTATAGAAGGACCAACGTTGTTTACCGTATTAGTCCGAATATAGTCCTCCCCTTTTTGGCCAAAATATTAGTAAGAAAAGTAAGGGGGGAGACTATATTCGTGCCCAAAAAATTAGCAAACGAAAATATCACTGCTGGCAGTAAGTATAGGTAACAATTAATGCCCTCACCTGATTTGATTGTCTAACGGAGAATTTCTTGATACATATGCCTCAGTAACTCAATTCTTTTTGTTCACTCTTTGGAATCCTTGCCTTAACATTCATATTTTCATAATAGCGGGAATTGCAGAAGTTTTCGCTTTGAAAGCGTAGATTGGCCAACTTCATCCCTTCCCTAAGTCACAAATATGCAAATATTTATATGTAGTGGTACCACCTATCGCTATTTTAGAGAAAATATCACTACAACGAAAGAAATTATCTTCGTTACCCACCGACCTGTCAATCCATAGTGATCCGTAGGGCCATAGGCAATTCTGTCAGCTGATCAGACTAGTTTGCGCAGCTGTTGATTGTATATAATGCAATTGCATTATAAAAGTATTACTTACGTAAATCAAACCGAGGTATTGAAGGTGTTTCAACTATCTACAGAATGTATTTCTTGATGTGATATTCCGAGGCATAACTATCGGCAGTAACAAAAATACGAGTAAAATAAATTATGAAACGAATATGTTAACTGGAAATCTGGTGATAATTACTTTTTTATACAGGTACGATTCAAGTAGCCATTGTCAACAGCATCTGAATGATACGAATGGAATTTAAATGACATTCATAAATCAAAATTATCAAATTTAGTCCAGTAACACTTAATACATATTTAAATTATGCCTGCAACTATAACACGCAAAACGTGATATCACCGTTTCATTGTAAATTGATAGCTGTAAATAAATTGCTCGTACATATTAAAAATTGTTCTTTAGAATATTACAAGATGATCCAAACAGAACTTATGATGCCCACTTTCCATTTAATACTTACTAGTAGTTGGTGCTTGCATTCTGCAAGCATATCATCTCAACATAAAAAACATTCATTTTTCATATTTCATCATTACAAATGTTTTTTTAATTCTAAATATTTCAACTCCGGAGCGATTTTCGTTTTTCCCTTATGTAAAAATAATAGATTAAAATAATCCCAAAACTTTGCAATTTTAAGAATTTTATACTTGCTGCATTATGGGGTACTAATGCTACACATTTCTGCCAAATTTTAAAGTTGTAGTACTCCTAGAAGTGAAATAATATTTTTACAACGCAATATATTTATGGAGAGATTCAAATGTTTATTTGTGTAAATGCACTACTCTGTACATAACTTGAAAATTTCAGCTCCCTAGCTCATCCCGTAATGTCTAAACAGTTATCTATTTGTTAAAACTTTAAGAATTTTTAACTGCCAAACAAATTAAAATATCAAAATTTATATAATCCCTATTTCGTTTTTTTACGAATTCTACTTATGAAAAAAATTTCAACTCCGTAGCACATGCAGAAATACATAAACCATGAAAATTTGTTTAAACAATTGCGAATTTTTAGCGGCCGCATTGTTGCACTTTTTCATGAATTTCGTTTTTTCTAGTCGGTTTTGCACAAAATCCTACCTATGAAAAAAATTTCGAATCTCCAGCACATTTCGAAGTGCCTAAACATTAGTGTCCTCCTATATATATGTATGTTATATCCTCCTCCTCTGTAAGAATAATGATATGATATTGACTTTAATAGCTTTAAAGTCATCACAGATATGTAACTCTTTGTGTTCCCAAATTTCATAATTTAGCGTTATAAAATAGTACAAATACATTCGAACAGAATATTAAATTGATCAGGCGTATTTGTGCAGCAAAAATAATGCGTGTTTGTATTAGAATATACCGAATCTGAGTCCAACGATAATTGTTGCTATGGCAACACTCATAATGAATGATAAAAACTGCAAAATCGCCAGTATTTATGCGAAATTCTAAGAAATGCAATCAATAAGCAAAATTCTATGATAAAAATTAGAAACTTCATTCATTTCCTCAGAGAATAGTATAAAACTCGCTCTGATATTACAATTCTAAGATATTTTAATGTGCAAGAGAAAATTACCCTGCATGATGGATTTCAGATTTCCCATGTAAATCAAATGGGAAGGATAGTTCGTGGAATAGAACCCGGGACTTCAATCTTCGCAAAAAAACTATCCTCGGGAGCTCAACCCATGTAGCAAGAGATTTCCACCAAGTTTCATGAAAATCGGTGTATTGGTTCAAAAGTTAATGAGGGAGATGGACAGACAGACAGACAGACACAACGACAAAAATATAAGCCTATTTCCATTCTGGAAAGTAGGCTAAAAAGTGAGGTCTGTAATGGGGTTCAAACTTTTTTTCTAAAGCTGAGGCTTCAGAAATAGGGGGGAGGATTATATTCAGGGGGGACTATATTCGAACTAATACAATAATATGAGCCAGAGCTGGAACGATAGACGTTAGCTAGAAGATTGTATGTCTGTTTTGCAATTAAAAATAATAATTTAGAAAATGTGTTCTATTATAATTCGGTAACTATGAAAAAAATATTGTGTTCTTTTCGCTAAAATAAAGCATTTGTATGAATTCCCACACGATTCACTTGAGACAAAAGTTAGCTATCAGGTCGAAGTGTCATAGAAAGGGCTTTAAGTTTGACATGTCTTCCTTAGAACTTTTGTATTTAATAATTTTTTGTAGAGCCAATTGTTAAGGAAATATTTCAGTTCAATATATTCCAGTGCCGCCCACACATAAATTACCAACTACATATGGAGAAAGTCATGTGTTGGCCACATTAGATTTTTTCAAAAAATATTTCAACTTCAACAAAAAGTACCTCGCAGGTTTACTTTTTCATGTCTGAACTGAAAATTTTATATAAATGTTACGTTTATTATTTTTTAAAAGACATTTCATAAATCTTATAAATTTTTGAGTTACACTGTCTTCATTCATACAGAAGTCATAAAAAAAATTGTTCCATTTCGTTCGATAGAAGCATAGATATGACATTGCATATATCAGAAAGGATTATATATGCTGAATACAGACAAATTTAAAAACGTTTTAGCACAATAAAAAAAGAAATAAAATAAAATTGAAGGAATAAAAACAAAGTTAGTAAGGATAAAGTTTCCTCTTTTAAAATTTGTCAGTTGTTGAGACTGAAGAAATTTTAGCGCATCAAAAAATAAGAATTGGCAGACGACATATGATGATGGCATGCAAAGTTTTCAATCTATGATCTCATATGTAAGATGGAGTTGACGGGTTAAAGAATTTCTTTAAATTAATAGAAAGCTTTTAAAATTGTGCAGAAGATTATGAGGACATGCAATCTGATATTTAAAAATTATTCACCGTCAGCATCTAACAAGTTCATATGAATAATGGTCTTATACAATAAGTACAACATAGTATCCAATCATCTTTTAATGAGATTTCCTGTAAAATAGTTTTTTTAGTAAAATATATTACCTGAACAATCTTAAGGCTGCAGCTAAGACCATGGTTATGACGTTTAATTAGTGTGCCAAGGACTTGAAATATGCTCTCTCGTATGTGACGAAGGCGTGCATTTGCAATACCAGGATCTTCGAGGATTTTATAGCAGCAGTTAGCTATTAAACTAAAATTTTAAAATCATTACTATGAATTATTCAAATGAGAAAAAAAATTAATTTATAATGTTACATAATCATAAACTATTAATCAAATGATGGAACATTGATCGAATTTTTCATAATATTTCACCAAATAGACTGCTGCTGCTCCATTAAAAGCTAAAAAATTAAGAGTGAAAATATGCATCAACAATATAGAGCAAATTAATTTAGGTAATACCCTATAACTTTAAATTTTACATGCACAAAGATAGTGATGCATTTGGAAAGTCTTCATTAGAAAATATCATTTATTTTCAGCTACATGAATTAATTAAATCTGCATATGCTCATTAATGTTTTATAAAAATAACCAGCTTATGAAAAGAAATAAGGATGAATTACAAAAACTCATTAGGTAGATCTGAGTCATTTTTAATCCCAACTCACTTGATAAACTCCTCCTCTGCCACAGGTGGCTCCCACAATCGGTTTATTGGCAGTTGAAGGAGAGAATAGAATTGTGAGAGAATTTCTTGCCTCTTATCATCACAATCCAATTGATCCTCTTCATTTTCAATACCACCTAAAGCATTGCGACCCTTTTTACGACCCTGAAACAAGAAATGAGCATAAAAACCTAAAATTAAAAATATTTTTTTAAATAACCCACCTTCACATAAAATATTTAACCTGCAATATCTTCAAACATGAAATTACATATAATTTCCAGATATACCTAATTATATGCCATGTAATTTTCAATCTTCACTGGCACAGTGGTGAAAGTTGAATTGTGAATTTTAGAGTTAAAGTTAAAGCTTATGTAAGGTGACCATATACTGAGGAATAAAAAGCAAAACACGATATGTTTCATGGAAGAAGAACCAGGACATGACATACTCTGAGAAAGAAAAGCCATGGCAATAAGTGATATAACGGAAAAAATGAACTTTGGCTATTTTCATTCTATTTCAATTCTGAGCTTTTCTAGGATCTACCGTAAAGACCTGCATATAGGATGCAGGTAGGTTTTTGGACTCAAATTCTAGGAATATTTATGTACCCACATGTAGGATGCATATGTATTTAGTAAATGATGCATTTATTTTATAATTTAACAATGAAACGATGAGTGAATTGTGATACGAGAAATAAACTAATTAAAATATATGCTCGGATGTGCAAACTGACAGAAACTTTTAAATGAGTCGAGTTTCGTTTTAAAACTTGACTCAAGTGTGATCTGATGCCAAATACACAGTTGATCGAGATGCAGAGTGGACATCTCAAAATGCAGGTCAGGGGAAAGATGAAAGGGACCAGTGAGCAGCATCTACTAAGTTCTTTGATAGAAGAATGGTATTGATCTCTTCACAGATGATTGATGAGCATAAACTGCAGTAGAGATAAATTCGGTACTGCCAACTGCGACAATAGTGCATAAAGGTTGATAAGGTTTAAATAATTGTGAAATCACAACAATGGCTATCCATTGTAAAACTGGTTAACGCAAGACCCATCTGTTTGTTAATCAAATTCACCTCTACAATTGGAATAAATAATCATAACAAAAGTTTTTATATGCTTGGAGATATTTTCACAAGGTTTTCTTCCATTATCTCTACTGTTTCACTTATAGATATTTTTGCAGACATTTACACAAGATCAAATCACTCATGATAGTTATTGCTTTTGAGTCAATTCTTAACAGGATTTTTCTTCCTCCTTCCTTAGTTGCAGAATTTTTGTTAGATGTTTGGTTGACTTCTATGTATGTTAGCCAATTGTGTTGACCATGGGTCTGAGTGAATGGTTTTCATCTTTGGGAGAAAATGTAGGCATGATTACTCTAGATCTTGAGGAGAGGTTTTTAGTAGTTTTAAATTCCAACCCAGCTGTGTTCATCTTTCATGAAACCTGCTTACTATAAAATCATGAAACTAAAAAAATCATAATAATCATCCTAAATAAAGGCAGAAAAACTTATATAGGTTATCAAATTATAATTAACATGTTTAAAGACTTCCATGCAAGAATTTATAAAATACAAGTTAAGGATAAATAAAACTAATTTAGAATCTACTATTCGTGAATCATCTCAGATATTGCTGTTTTGCAGCAGAAATATGCATCTAGTTTTCCCAACCTTTTTATTGCTATTGGAGCTACATAGGTAATCAATTAAAACAATGTTTAAAAATACTTTTACCTTAATCTAAATATTTTTATACAAGCAAAAAAGATTTAAAACATGAAACTTTAAAATTTACAAATTTTTTCCAATCCTTCGACTTTTCCTCTTTGTCGCTAGCTTCTCCTTTTAACTATGATTTTAAGAAGTTTTAGCATCCAAAAATAACTTTATTAAAAAAAAATTGTGGCATTACAAAAAGATTAAAACACTACTGTGCATCCTTCTTAAGCATAAACTATACAAGTTGACTTTCACTGCTTTGATTACCTACCTTTTTTGACTCTGGTGGTGCCATTAACTTTTTTTTAGCTACACGATCTTCAAAATGCATCAATGTCTGGCCATAAATATAAGTTAACATGCGAAGAGAATTTAAAGTACGTATTCGAGTATCAGAATCCAATGTAGAACCACCGCCTTTATCCATTCCACCTTTCTGTGGTTCATTGCCAACTGCATTTGGAGCAACATCTTCGAGAAGTACAGAGAGACTGCTTACCAATTGGGTGTATGCTGTAATGAAACCCAAACCAAACAACATACAGAAAAACCTTTACAAAGGAACCATCAACAGAACAAAAGAGAAACGGTCATTAACAGAGTTAGTCACTGAGGGGATTGTTTTATAATGCAATTGAGTGAATGTTTATCTAGGTATAATTGTTTTGCTATCATTTTTTTATTTAAAAGATACCAATAAAAAAGTAATCAACCAAATGTTCAAACGATCATTGTATTAATGTTAATTTACAAAATGTAAGTACTGCTTAAGTGAGGTTTGCTTAAGCTTGAGCATTTTTCTTTACTATTTTTACTTTCTTATTCACCTTTATTACATTCTTCTATCACCTTTACCTGATCCTCCAAACTTCAAATCACCCTCTTGTTTCCCTTTCTCAATAACTCAAAAAAAATTAATGCTCTATCTCCTCTCCTCCTCACCAGCCAGGATTTCCATAGTAACAAAGTCAAGCCTTCTCAAGTGAAGTTAGGACTTCCATACTTTGGGAATCCCATTAAAAACCAAATAAGTCATATCATGCTGCTCAATGGCTAGTATTTGATTCCACAACTAGTATTTTCAGCATTCAAATCTCACAAACATTGGATGATACACTCACTTGAAACAAACTGGAGCCTCCTAACAGAAAATTTGTTCCTTCTTTTTACTTTGCTACTACCAAATTTTAATATTTACCTATTTCTGGGATAAAATGCTGACATGCTGTATAAAATAACGTCCCTGTGGGCGTAAGCTAAAAATAGAAAACTTCCTCAAAAGCACCTGCGTAAAAATAGGTATGATTTTTAAGGGCAACGTGAGCCACCAGTTAGACACAGTGCCTGCGCATCCAATCCCCGGTAACCCTCCGGTGGGGCACGACATCCATGATGAAAAACACCCGTGACCCACCGGTGGGTCACGCCACCGCGAACGTGTTAACATAGTTGTGATGAGAAAATTTAATTTCCAGTAATACAACAATATATATTTTCAGGCATGCTCACAAAAGCATTTGTAAATCATAACACGATATTACAGGAGTGCTCTTGAAAGGCTAATCCCATCCATCTGGCAACAAATATTAAATGTAACAATAATTTCAAAATATTATAAATATTTATATTATTTTCACCAAAATGAATGCTGATTTAAATACATCCATAGATAAAATTAAAAATAAAATAAAAACATTCCATCTTCATGACCCCCCTTGAAGACATTTCACAACCCTCTCTTTGGAAACCACTGGTGTAAGAAAGATCCTTAGATCAGAGATGCGCAACCAATAGCTCACAGACTGCGCCAATCCCATGAAAGCATATTATGAGATCCATTAAGTTTCGATGAAAAAGCAAATTTCAATATTAAATACAGATAGTCCCCAATTTACGTGATAGATGTTTTCCAGAATATCATAGTTTATAACAAAATTTCATAAATCAAATCCTATTTCCCCATACAAAATTCCATGTACAAAATTGCGTTGAAGCGAATCCCGCTTGTGTAAGTTGACTTATGGTCCCTATTTTGTAGATCTCGTATAAGCGAATCTGCGTAAATCGAGTTCATGTATAACAAGAACATACTGTACAGGCAATTTGATATTTTTTAATTTAAATCACTGCCATAAATTTTTGACATGGAAAATAGATTGGATTAAGTTTCACTTTGATAATAACTAATTATCCGGCCAGTCAGGATACAAACAACTTGTGATACTGTGCATACACGTTTTAGCAGCAAGAAATGTAGCCCGCCACACAAAAAAGTTGAACATTCCTGGATTGGAGAGATGACAATTGACAAAAGTAGGACCAAGTGCGGTTTTAATTTTCAGGTTGACATTCATCATAAGATTTTCAAAACTGGTCCATTAATAGAGATAAATTCTTCTTTTCTCTTCTATGCCCAGTGAATATTTTATCAGGATAGTACAAAAGAAAATTTTACGAAACTTTAACAAAAATTATGTTTGCTACCCAAAAAATAATTTCTTTTTATCATAAAGCATATTATTTTACTAAGAACATTAAAATGAAGTAATTACAGATCAAATTAATGTTTACAATTGAATACAAACTTGAGTTAAACATCAAAGCAAAAAGTATAGGCTTTCAGAACACAAATCAATTAATACACCAAGACAGAAATTGCTGTCAGTTCAACTAATAAAATCATAACACATACCACTGGACAAAAACTGCCATTCTTTGGAAATGAGAGACCACTGCAAATCTTTAAAATGCACTAAAAAGCTGAAAAGTTTGTCAAACTGTTGCAAAATAAATTCAGCTCCATCCAGTTTTAAGGCTTCACAACAATCTAAAAGAGAATTTTGTAATTAGTTAAAAATAAAAATGTTATTTACATCAAAACAAGGTAAACTAACATCTATTATATCAGTTGCTATTACTATTAGTTGATGATTTAAATAATCCCCATTTATATGCATCCCTCCATTTTATAGCAAAATCAGGTAAAAATAATTTGAGATCATTCATTCAAAAATGATTATTATTAGAAAATACAGGTATCGTCTCTTTAGCACCATTAAAATCATAATTTTTTATTTCAAATGGTATTCATATCAATTATTTTTTTATTTACCATTTTAGCACTTTATTATTTAATGTGGTTTTACTATACTTGGATTAAAAATATACAATGATACAACACACAAACAACAAGTTGTTTGCTCCTAAGCAATATTTCAGAACATTAGACAAATATGCACTCTGATTCAACAACAAAGAGATACTAAAAGTTTGCCACTCTTACATTTTTATGGTATATAAGATCTAGAAAAAGAGAGATTGAGAATAGCAAGGTTTGTTACTATTATTAGTTAGTTGAGGCGAATTATACAGAAACACTTCAGTCAAACATACTGTTTCAAGTAACAATTCCCCCTTCATAAACTTATAGCAACTGCCAATTTCAATGGTGAGCGTAAATCATAATTATTTCTAATTATTTTATTTTTATTACATGGTTTTATTTTTGTTTATTAATGTTTCGCATGTGTACAGTTCCTGATTAATTTTTATCATACAACTAGGGCTATGCTGATAGATGAACTAGAAACCTCTTGAAAGGGGCCCCAAAATAAGACTAAAATGAAAATCTTTCAATAAAAACTCATTTTTTCTGATGTTTTAATCCTAAAATAGCTTTTTTTAATTTGTCAAATAACCGCATTTTAAATGTTAATAATGAATTGACCTTGGGCTGCGCAGTAGCATTATTTTACTAGAACTCCTCAGTGAGTCCACTCAAAGCAGAAAAGAGAAGCCAACCATTTTCATAAGTAGTGAAAAACAATGATGCAACAGCATATTTATTTAATTTCTTTATATACCTCACACCTGTTCTCTGCATTTATTTAAATTCAAAATCTGGTAATTTTCATTTTACTTTTTATCTTTAACAACTGGAGTACACAGGTAAAAAATTAAAGGAGAATCATATCATATCTTGCTTCAGGCAGCGAAATGCCAAGGCACAGCCCAGGATTCAACTCATTTTAGAAGTTTCCATGAGAATATAACCTTCCATCATGCATATATCCTATCCTTCTTACATGTATTCCAAAGAAACGTTAAGTTTTGTTTAGCTCAGCACTTTTTAGGAATACAGTAACAATGCTCAACAACAGAGGCAATGCATTAGGACAGATGTTTCTAAATAACAACTTAAATTGTCTGTTTGCCACTAAAAATTATCAATCTCCAAGTCATTTGTTCACAATAATATTAATCATTCCTAAAAAGGTTTATGAAAATTTTACTACTCCACTATTAAAAATTATCAAAGTAATAACTTTAATACAATGGGAATCAAAAATGATAAAATTTTATGAATTTAATGCATTCAATTTGAAGAACTGAAACTAATAATATCACATAATTATAATCTTGAACATGTCCAATACAAGAATATGAACAGTTTTAGTAACTAAAAATTAAGAAATATAAAGCTGATATTTGTTTCAACTACAACAAAAAAACTACGTTTCAATGAAATATGGATTTGAACTCACTTAAGCGAAAGATCAGCCAAAACATTGCGGTATATGGGAGAAAAGAGAGGGCAGATGAAATGTGCCAAGCAGGAATTTAGAACTCTTTGAACAGGGTGACAGGGATAGAAGACCTTATAGTAAAGGACAACCTTAAGAAAATATATGGTTGAAGGGTGAAATATTTTAGAAAATATGTACTAATAACACTGCTTAATGAATAGCCGCTAAAATTACACGTCTTTTGTGACGTTAGCTGTCTTGCCATGCAAAACTAAATATGTCAAATTTCAAAGATAGTAATCAAAAGCTCAATGCATATGAAAAAAGAAAACTCGTTAGATAGAGGTATAAAATATACAAAATGAAGGCTTGGAATAAATGAGGGACTTCACTTTAAATGACGTTAACATATAATCGGCAAGTTAAAGATTTCTGGAAACCATCTGAATAATTTCGTCAGAACAGTTCATGAAAAAGTAAGGTTATTTTGCCTGTTTTTACCCATACCACATATATACATAAATTGCCTTATGTATACAGGGCAAAAATCATATGAAAATACTGTACCTTTAAGACAGCTTGATAATGAAGATTGAGGCACAACATCCTTGACAAAATACTGGTCCGATGAATTAGTATCTAAGAGTTCGTCCTTGTTTAAAGGTATAACAAAGTTTACAGAATACATTTTGTTACAAAAACTAGTAACATGTGGTGAATAGCGGAATATTCATCAATCACAACACCCAAACATTGCTTTACATACTCTAAGAGCGGGTAAATTTAGAATGATTGTGTTTTTGGCGCTAAAATAGCGATATACTGCGATTCTCGAAAGAAATGTTTTTTCAATGGTCGAAGTTTGATCGATCATTCGTATTTGAATTTCCTTTTCGGGAAACCAGACATACCAGTAGTAAATGTAAAGGTAAATATGGCTAAGACTATGAATCTTTTCCTTATGTTATTTTAATATTAATGATTTAAGAAAATATCTAAGTGTATTAGACCTTAACTAATACACTGTCAATTAAAAGACCAACACAAATATATCTTTAAGCTACTCTAATAATTAACTACAAAATATTTAAGTGGAACTAGTTACATGTAATCAATTTCAAATTTAAAAAAAATTGAACTATCTCCGTACCAAAAACATAATTTTCTTCGGGAATTATTTACTAATCAATTTATTTTATTAACCTAATTAATTTGTTAGATTTTATGTTAATCGATTTAAGAACACTTCCAGTGTTTCAAAGATCAGTACTAAATTTACAGAATACAATCAGTTTTCCCAAATGAAACTTCTGAAAAGAATAAATATGTTCAATAAAAATCAATTTTATCTTCATCTACATTCCGGACAACATTAAAGACAGGTAACTTTACCATCAAATTAAAGTTTGTATGGCTTGTTCTTACATTTCATCTTAATTTAAATTATAATTTATTTTAGCAATGTATGAATTAATTGAAACTATTACATTTTCATTACTATGAAAATTCTCTAAAAATACATCGTAATTAGGGTTACCATATTTTCAATCTTACTCCCCGGAAAACAGCACACAAAAATCCGGACAAAACCTGGACTTTTCAAATTTAACTAAGACTAACAAAGGAAAAGGAGTATTTCACCTTTGTTCACCAATTAAGTTGGAAATAAAAGTAAAAGTGAATATTAAAAAAAATAATATGACAAATTATATTATTACCGCGGTTTGCGGGACGACATAATTACAAATTAAAAGCAAAATGATAAAATAAAGCGTCAAAAACTTATTTAACATCTTACGATATAATTAGGGATAAAAATTTAAAACTACTAATTGTAATACTGACCCAAATAGTGTAGACGAAGTCTTGAATGTCATTACTAATTCTAAAAATATTTCCCAAAAATTAACGTAAACAATATAAAAAATGTATGTACAATAGAAGGAAATAAATTCCGGACAGGTGTTAAAATCCCGCACGGACGTCCCCGGACACCCTAAAAAAGAGGACATGTCCGGAAAAAAACCGGACGTATGGTAACCCTAATCGTAATACAATATTCAATTTTATGTAAGGTTTTGGGCAACATGTTCGCTATTATAACACATGAAATCTATTTCCAATCCTCCGTAATGAAAAACAAATATTCTGCCTGAGGGAAATTTTGGAACACGGTACAATAATGAAACGAATACTTTGTGGTTTCCACAACTTTAATTTAACACGACCGGTTTCACTACGATCGTAGTATCATCAGGTGAAAATATAATGCAGGGTTTGGTGGAATCCAATCATCACCGGCTTTCCTCAATCAGCTTTCCAGCATTGCTACTAAGCTGTCAGTAGTAAGTTTTATTCATTACTTAGTTTTGCCCATCGGCAAGTTTTAGGCACCATGGCAGGCTGTGAAGCCGCACTCGGTCCTAAGTCATCTGCATTTCATAAGAGAAGGGAGGAAAGAAACCCGGTGCCGGCATTAGCCTACTCTTGCGAAATACACCAGGGGACCAACTGCTTAACGTCCCTTCCGAAGGACGGAGTGTCGATTTGTGCGATCTCCTCGATATATTTCGTTGTCTCGTTTTCTCATCCTCGTCGCCTAATAGCAACGCACAAATAGAGGGCCGAGCGTCTTCGGAATTCTCCTTAAACGATTTATTCCGGGTGTCGCTATAGCAGATCTTAAGGTGAGGCCAACACTCAAACCACACCGCCGGATCCCTGTGAAAATATATAAATTGTTCCATATATACAGGGTAGAAATACGAGATGTTGAAGAGAATGGCAGAGGACAGGAGTTCATGGTTGCAGCGACAAGGCTTAGCCTTTAGATGAAGAAGAAGATATACAGGGTAAAATGAGGGGGGAGAGGGAGACAGTAGGGGTTGCAAATAAATGGGAGGTGATAGGATGAGCGGTTGGGAAAAGAAGGGGGTGGGGAAGCAAACTGTTACAAAATTACAAAAACTTGGTGAACGGGCCAAGGCAACCATGTAGATACAAAGTAATTACAAATTTTTTTTGTAAGATGAATAGAGGAGAATGATTGTCGAAAAGGTATTCGTTTAAGAGGGGCGAGTCTTTACAAATAATTATTTCTAACTGCTCGAGGGCATCCAATTTACGACCTTTACTTTCAAAATGGAGGAATTTAGGGTTGAAGGAACTATGATGGTTGAGGTTTAACAGATGTTTCGCAAATTAGGAATTCAACTTATTTAAACGGAAGTATCGTTTATGTTCCTTAATCCTCTTGTCAAAACTCCTCCCCGTTTGGCCGATGTAGACCGCTCCGCAATCATCACACGCCAATTTGTATACACCACTTCTTGAGGACAACTTTATCGGGTCTTTAGCATTAAGGAATAATTTGGAAAAAGTAACTGGGGAGTAGAAAGCAGGTTTGATTTTGAGTTTAGGAAAAAGATTGGACAATTTATAAGAAATGTTTCCTAAAAATGGGAGTCTGCGCCAACTTAGAGGTTTGGGGTTGAGATTAGGCGGAAAAGAAACGATTTTTTGGGAGGCAATGAGAAAACGTTTTTTTGGAGATAATTTTATCGATTAAACCAATTTGGTAGCCATTATTGATGGCGATCTGTTTAATGGTGTTAAGTTCTATAAGGAAATTTGGTTTGGAAAGGGGTATACTAAGAAGGCGGTGAAGCATTGAATGAAAAGAAGCGTGTTTGTGAGAAAAATGATGGGAAGAGTGATTGGGAATAACCTGATCTGTGTAAGTGGGTTTACGGAAAATCGCAAAGGTAGGTGTGTTGTTCAGCAGGGACAAAGTGAGATATAAAAAGTTGAGCGAGCCATTGGATTCAGATTCGACCGTAAAGGAAATGGAAGGATGGAGGGAATTTAAAAGGGTTAAAATTTCAGAAAGTTGGTCATCTGTACCACTCCAGACACACAAAATGTCATCCACATACCTACCCCAAAATTCGGAATAAGTTAATAAAGGATGGCCAGAATTAAAAAGGTTAACTTCTAAATTGTTGAGGAAGATGTCGGCAAGGAGAGGGGAGACCCGATCGCGAGACCATCCGTTTGCTTATAAAATTTATTGTCAAGTGACGTCAATTTTTGTTTCCGAATCTAATTTGCTCACATTAAGCTAAAATATGCGAAAATCTGTCAAAATTTTGCATTTTTATTGAAGCGTTCCCTTGGCGATCAACAGCATTGTTGTTCATACAGAAAATCAACATATCTGTTTGACTCCATAATAGCTAATTTTTTTCGGAATAAAACGTTAAAGATGTTAACTTAGTTAAAAAATTGTATACTCTTATTGTCTTATATTATTAAATATCAAGAAATGTATTAAAGTGAAAACCTGTTCATATATCTTACCTAATGTGCTTATAAGTGTCAGATTTAGCTCACTTCCTTCCAATATAGTTGAATATATTAAGTTCAAATTTTCCCGTTGAATTTCAACGGGTATACTAGTACAATACATAAAATAGTAAATGTTAATGTAAACATCGTTTGCGTAATTAAGAAATGGTGAACGAAAATTCAGGGCTTATGGTGCACTCGGAGTAATTCCTGTTTTAATAAAACTGCTCGATTAGGTCAAATATTCTTGAAAAAGCAGACTGCCTTGATTATATGTTGGATTCGCCATTGAGATACACCCAAGAGCACAAACCTGACTAAAATTTTTCAATTGTTTCTTTAGGCAGTAGTTCAAATTCTCCGAATAACACATTTGAGAAATTTTGGGGCACCGACAGCGCAAATCCCCAAGAAATAAAAACCATTTGCTACTTAAAAGAAAACTCTTTCCCGAGCGAAGCCGGGTAGCACCAGCTACTTATTTAACAATAATAAAAGGCTACTTCTGTCCCTTTGTGGCTCCCTTTGTCACGCTATAAAAATGCGAATAACTCGATAATGGAACGAGATTCATTTGTGATATTTGGCAGGAATGATAGATTCATATATTGTAAGATGTTGACAAAAAGAAATCTCGAAAAAGTCCTAGGTTCGAATCCAAGGTAGGCATATCCATTTTCCATATGATAACACGTAAAAATCAACTTTTAGACTTGCAGGCTTTTATTCTTTTTGAGATCTAAATTAAAAAGAATTCACCTATGATCTTTGGATCTAGCCCATTTTAAAGAAAAAACTATGAAGTTTCTTATTCTGTTCATCTTTTTCGAAATCTCTCATGTTAAACGTTTAATTCACATATTTTGGGGAAATCATGCCATTTTAAAGGATGTTGCTATGCCAACCCATTAGATTGTTAAACCTCGAAATCCTATAAGCGTGCTTTGAATGCTCTTACAATTAGTACGAGAGAGGAGAAATTATTTTCATAGCAACCAATGTAAACAACATTTGTTGCGTTATTTACGAGAAGGAGTACATTTGAATGTAGAACATTAATCATTTGCATATTAAAATTAGGTACTTAGTCTTTTTCCTTTCTCTTTTTCTCAGTCATCGCAGGAGTTCGAAACTTAAAACAACGAACGCCTAAAAGAACGAAATTTTGTTTTCTTTCCATCCAAAGAAAGTCAAGGTATATTTATGTTCATTTTTTATTTCACAAAAACCTTTCCCGTTGAATTTCAACGGGCATCTCCCTAGTGTAACAAATAATGGCGATCTTGATTTTTTTCTCATTTCAGTTTTATTGAGCAGTTGATCGGTAAGTTTAAAGAAAGTAGATAGTGACGCAGTTTAGCATAAGTAACATCTGTTTACGAGATACAAGCGTAGAACAGAAGATCGAAAATCGCATGGGGTAAACTGTGCGGGGGTTAAACTGTTCAAGTGCCCAGAATTAATTCTTAATTTACTGTAACTATCATGATATGTATCACAAACTTCCTTTACTTGCTGATATTGAGCGTAAAACCAAAATGATGTGTACCTTGCGAAAGCAACATACGTAATGACTATGTATTAAAATTTGTGCAACATATTAAAATATGCAAAAATAATTTATCAATAAATAGCTTTTCATGTATATGTGAATATTATTTTATGAATTAACCATTTTAGGGCCAGCCGGCCGATCTATCGGGCCTCGCTGCATGTGCGAAAAATGCCACCGGCCGCGCTTGTTTACGCTGACATTGTAGTTTATTTGTGGTCGAGATAACCCTGGTAACCGCTGAATTGACATCTGATAAGCTTTCCCTGTAACATTGTATTGTCTCATATGGAAAGATTGCCTTACAATTTTATTTCGACTGCAAGGTCTTCGGCTATTTTTTCGTCAGTAGCTTGCATGGTGTTTTCGAGTGCGCATCGCAGTAGTGTTAGATTTCATTCATTATTGCCGACTTACCTGCAGTTTTTGGACATAAAAAGCGAGTGGATTCATCTACTGGTATCTCAGGTGATGCATAAAATTTTTTTTCGTATTTTTTTATTTATTTATCGTAACTTTACATCAATCTTGAAATATTTTTAATTTATCATCCAAAATTCTGTAGAATACTTAGTATTCTGTATATATTGTTTATTCATTTATTGTATTAATATAATTAATATTTGTAATCATCTGTGCAATTACTAAAAGAAACACGTAAAAATATGAATAAATAGCGTGTATGTAATTTTTCATAGAGACTGATGAAAAAGTGCTGAAATTGCAGTTATGCAAAATAATATTTTTCTGTAAATTCATTTTTTAATTTAATTTTTGCGAGCTTTTGCAATGTTTTACCTGGATGTCTTGCCTTTATGAAAATAAGTTAAATATACTAGCGAAAATAATAAAATACTATAACTGATTCAATATAAAATTGACTTTTCATTTTTTTATTAAAAAAATTAAAAACAATTTTTTTAAACAAAAAAAATCACAAGATGAACTCTAACATTCCCTTAATATAATTAATATTTGTAATAATCTGTGTAATTACTGAAAGAATCAGGCAAGAATATAAATAAATGGCATATGTGATTTTTCTTAGATATTGATGCAAAATTGCTGAAATAGCCATGGCACTTTTGGACATACCCACCGAAAACGGCATGGCACTCAAAAGGGTTTAACATTATAAGAAAATATTTCAAGTGCTGTTCTTGGTGTAAACAATGTTTTAAAGCTCAAAATGTCGCGAAACCCGGGTTATGTAAATCTGTATATAAAACACGATCTGCATCCTAGGGTTAACCTAAAAGCCATTGGCCCAAAATTCCGAAAAGGTATTCTTATGTTGACCTAAACTCTCCACTGGTAGAAGATGAACCGAATCTGAGTTACAGTCGTAGCCTCTCCTTGTCAGAGAACGAAATCGGACATGTGCAGAAGTGTTTTTCGTACCAGTGTTGTCTGTTCTTTTCAAGGCGCAACAAAATGTTTTTTATTGTTTATTGGGATTGCAAGATTTGACTCCTGTACTTCGAAATGAGAAACAACCACACAACAACATAATTCGTAATAATTTTATAATACTTGGTTGTTTTGGAGGAAAATACACCTTCAAAGATTTTTACCATTCTTCCACAAAAATACTTTTATTTCTTAATTTTAATAATATAATAATTAATTTTAATTCTAAAATTTTTTTAATTCCTCCAGCAAAGGTTTTAATAATTTGAAGCATGAAAGAGAGAAATATAGGAGAGATATCAGCGACGAATAGGATTGCGTTGGTTTTGCTGAAAACAGTATTTTTTCTGCTTCATACCAATAAATGGAACGCAAAAGAAGTGGAATTTGGAAGGTTTTCGGGAAGTTTTTCAGAATGAAACTAAACACTATCTAGTTTAATTTAGTTATATAGCAATTACCCAATGCAGTGATTTAGATTACTTAGTCGATTTTTTTAAGTTCATTCAAAAATTTCGGGGGGTTCTGACCCCAAGATCCCCCCTCACCATATGCCCATGTCGTTTAGCATTGCCATTAACAAGTTATGAATAAAATTATTATGAACAAAATGAGGAGTCGCAGTATCATAACTACAAACAGTTCTCCAACATCCATCACAAGTAATCCTACATTTAATCAAGTTCATACGTGCCCCAATGGAACGAATCCTTCATATCGTTCCAGCTGAGGAATGATACGAAAAGGAACGAATCCACAAAAAGAACAATGCCCATCACTAGTACTCTGATCGAAAACTTGAAAACTTCATATGTAGTCGTCCTGCGTACTGAGTAGGGGAGACCCCACTTCTTACATTTTGATTTTTCTATTTTTTTTGGTTGACTTTTTTAAACATATGTTTACATGTCATGAAAGAGCAGGTCTTTGGCTAAAATTTTCAAAAGTTGTATGCATGCGTCTTTATAATTTAAGATTCTACGGACTTAAGAAAAACGAGAAAAATGTGCCAACTAACCCCGGTTCTGGGGCAAGTTGATCATACCTGCGGGGTAAGTTGGCACACATTCGTGAAAGGCTGTAATAAGTAAAATTAAACATAGTGTACCATGAAAAAATAATTTTAATGACTTTTTTACTAATCAAAACATTAAAAAATTAAATTAAAACAAAAAAATATGACTTGTGAAAAAAGTTAGCTTCAGAAAAATAATGAAAAAAATATAAAGGAGAAAAAATGGAACTTAAATAGGAAAAAACATTTCAAACAGGCACTTCAAAGATCATCATCTGAATCACAATTTAAACAAACATAAAACACTATGCTTCCATCAGTGCAAGTCTCGTGGGCCCACAATCGGCATCGGGTGCACTGAAACCACTTTTCTTTGGTGCGACTAGTGCTGTAACTTTCCATGCAGAGAAGACAGAACCATTCTTCTGAACTGTCATCAGTTTCTGTCTTCAATTTTTGATATTTTTGCTCTGTTTTTCGAGGGATATAATTTCCTGCTAACCTTTGCTTCACTACCTTCTGCAGGTTTTTTGGCAGTTTTTCCTGCTTTTCTTTTTCTTTAGACCTATGTCTTCCTTTTCCTTATCTAATTCTTTTTTACAGGGGTATGTTAAAATAGCAGAGGCTCTATTTTTCCTACCTTTCCTATCTAATTTTCTTGCTTCAGCTTTCCTTAAAGGCCTTGCATCTTCTGGAGAAAGAACATTTTCAGAAGTAGGATCAGGACGTACTGTACGAGGCTTGGTATGGGATGGACCTGCTTCCAATAAATCCCTTTCGGAGATGCTTTGTTCCTTTTGTCTGTAATCAATTCATTTTTAGCAGCTGATTCCGGATTCGGTCTATCAGTGGCATATGCAGGCATGAAGTCGGCCGGAGAAAAAATTTCGGAGTTAAAAGGACAAATGCCTGTGGCCTAGAATCCAGCTTTATATTTGTAGGCATGCAAGCAAGAGGTATAGCAGAGTTCACAATTCCTGGAATGTGATAGATATTCATTGTCTGTCCCAGGTGATGTCATCCAGGAGTGTAAACATATTTTTTGAAAGGGTCAAAAACGCTACAGTCTAAGGTAGCTTGTGGCTACAATGCGGGGGAAATGATAATACGGTAACACCATTTTCTTTGAAGTAGTCTAAGGCTTCAATTGAAAGGTGGGAGTCATCGTTATCCAATAAGAGCAACACGGGTCTCCCTACTGAAGGCCTTGCATATTTGACGAAGTGATGAGTGAATTTTATAAAATTTGCTTCATTCATCCAACCTGAAGGGTTGGTGTCACCTGAACTTCCAAGGGGAGCATCCCTTATAAAGTGGTCGCGATAGTGGACCCTTGGAAAAAATAAAAAAGGCGGAATTGTGTAATCATTTGCTGAGACTGCAACAGCAATTGTAACAAGGGAGCCTCTCTCAGCAGATGTCACTCTTCCTATTTGTTTGAATCCCCGCCGAGCAACAATACGATCTGGTGTTTGCACCATAGTTACACCACTTTTGTCCATATTCCAGATGTCCCCACTTTCGACTTTTAAGCGGTTTAAAACTGTTTGAAAATTGTTAAAAAAAAGCTTGAATGTTTATTGGATTAAAACTAGATGCTCTAGCTTGTCTCGTTGCTTCTGGAGTCCTGATAGATAACGTCGGCTGTCTCTTTAATAAAGAAGAAAATCAATCCGACCGAAAAGAAAAGTCGATAAGAAATAAATATCTAATTTTGATGTAACCAACACGTAATAATGATGCAACACCTGATGCAGGGCATGTTCATTCAGCTGAGACTCTTCTTTTATTTTTTTACAATATCTGGTGAGCGTCCGTATGGGAATATCAAAGTCTTTTGCAGTGTTTCTGATTGATCGTTTATCAACATTAACAGCTTGAACAGCAGCTTTCATGACATCTTGAGGAGTTTTGCCCCTTTTAGTCTTCCTTTTATAGGTGCGCATTATGTCTGTAATATATATCAAATGTATTAATAAAATTAATCGAGATAAAACGGTCAAAAGTAGTGAAAATTTTCAGGCGGGGTTAGTTGGCTCACCTAGGCAACTTGCCCTGCATCCTACTGTGCCCACTAGCCCCAATGGGATGTTTTGAACGGCTATCTACTGTCATAAACAAGTGAATCAAGAAAACTAAGTATGAGTTGTTAGGGTTTGACATGCTTTATCTAAAACTATATTTACAAAAACATAATCATCACAGAAAATAGGGATAAGTAGAAAATATTTAAAGTAATAAAAATTTACTTACCAAGTAAAAAAAAAACGAAAAATGGCGATGAACTTCCAACAAAGCTTCCTAGCGCACTGAAAACAATGGTAGATGCACACCACATCAGTCAACACTCTGTATGACAGGTGGCACTCCACTTTGATCAGTGGCCGAAATATAGCCACTGTGCCAACTTATCCGTTACCAACTAGCCCTGGACTCCCCTACGCTGCAGAGATCGCTAGATTTCTTTAATTTTTTTGAGGCAATACATTTTCTTAACTCTGAAAAACTTGATATATTTCAAAACAGTAACCTTGGGCCTTCCTATTGTGCTTAATTCTGCAATTGTTACTGTATTTATTTTTTACCTTTATTATATGTTAAATTTTGTGGTTGAATTTTCGTGTAGTTACACGACTTGTGGCTTCTAAAAACCCTTATTCAATGCTAAGGCGAGCCGAACCTCTGTACTAAAGCTACTGTGTAGTGGAAGGGGATGTAGGCACTGTTTGTCTGCTCTGTGACATCTCTTACTCTTGAGATGATTATTTTTTTTCTTATGCATCAACACTTGAGAGCTATATGGAAAGGGAAGAGTGAAGGTCTTCGGGTCTGAGCTAGCACTTAGTTCAGCATTTCTTGAGAAAAATTAAATGAGAATGAGAGAGAAACACTTATCTGACATCATTGCACAAACAAGCTCATTCAAAGATATTTATGATTTATGACCGAAAATATTATGTAATTCAGAACGCAATGTTATATTGTTGTGTTTTTACAAATAAAAAGTGAGCTCAAACCAATTTTATCTTTTGCAAATTTGTATTTGGGGAGAGGGGGGGATCAAAGCTTTGTGACATCCGAGTTTTTGTGACGAAATATGGAGGGTGAGGGGTCAAAAATCTGCCAAAATTGCATGGTCATTTATGGACGGCCCCTTATGTGGACTTGGTCGAATTGGTTGCTAAATAAGACGAAACTTTGGGAAACCATTTGGAACATTCCACAGTGTTTCGTGGCATGTTCAGTGCAATACAGAATGATTTAATTTCTTGTGTTGATCAAGTTGCACTGCAAAAAATTAAACAAGATGCGTTCGACTCGCTCAAGAACAGTTAGGGAAATTATTTCGACATAGCTGCTTTGCATTCTGAACTTTCAGTTATATATCAAATAGAAGATGTTGATAAAAACAGCATTAGCGATATATCATATCATTAAAGAAAACGGCTAGACAAAGCTTACTCTCAAGTGGTAAAATTATGTGAATTAGTGTTGACAATACCTGCAACCAGTGCAACTGAACAAAGTTTTTCAGCTCTCAAACATATCAAAACATTCGTCAGGAATTCCACAAATCAAGAAAGATACTCTAAATTATAAATTCTATCAATCGAAAAAGCCCTCATCAAAGAACTTTCTCATAAACCCATGTTCTATGATGATGTCATAGCAGAATAGGAAAGAGGAATTCCTCTGCATTTCAAATAACTAGGTAAGATGTGATTTTCATAATTAATTGCTTCCGTATAAAAAAATCTCAGGATTCGCCACTGCAATACACATACATGAATCCAGTTCTCTATCATTCGCCAGTGCTTTGGATTTCCACAGCATAAAATTTCATACCATTTCACATGGATGTCCCATCCATCCCATGCACCAGTATGACCAAGGAAGGTGTTAAGTGTTTGACCACCATGTTTGGACCAAACTATCACTTTTTTTAGCTATGCAGTCACACTTATGCTTTTGAAAGTTAGCACTTCTCAAAAGAAAATCCTGACTCTGCTCAGTTTTGATGTAGTCTTATCCCATTACATGATGATCATGACGAATAGGCTCTATAACTAATTGTGAAATGTCTTCAAAAATAAAAGTAACTTGGTAAAGCGTCGAAATCTAGATTGAGTCCCCCAAATAAAAGTATGTATTGTAGAAATTTTACCAAGTTACTTTATTTTTGAATTATGGATTTCTACCATGTAACAGTCGAAACATTTGATTATATGTGAAATGACTTTTCTTATTGAAATTCACTGTTAAATGTTTAGCAGAATATTGATTTACATAAGGTATCGAGTATGGAGGAAATTCCTTCTAGATTCATATTCCTTAGGTGGTTTTCTCCACATTCATGGGAACAATCTATCCGAGGGTCAAACTCTTTTTTTATGTAAATAATACAGGGCTTAGGTTTGATATAAGACAGCCATAGCTGCTGCTGGGGGGTTAAAGAAGCCTGGAGCTTAAGGGGGTGGCAGCCCCCTTTATAATAGAAAGAAAAGTACAAATAAAATAAGTGGTTGGGGGTTCGATTTGATTTATTTCCTCCCTGGGTTAGGTTAAGTGGTTGGACATGTTCTATTTCCTTCCCTGGTTAAGTAGTTGGGGGTTGTAATAGTTCATTTTTTATAACACAGGCAGTGCTGCGGTCATGGGTGTCTTATATAAAACCTGTTCCAAATTTGGAAAGGGTCTCAGAAATGATATCACTTTGTAGAGAACAATTATTTTTATATGGATAAAAATATGCACCCACTCATGAGGATGCACATGTAAGAAGCCACCAGATTAAAGGAGAGACCCAAACAAAATGCTGTTAGCTTGAATGTGTTGACCACCTACCTAACAAAAAGTGCTCATTAACATTTAATTTTGCTATATGTTAAAGTGTCAGTTAAAAGTTTTGTTATCATCAGTAGAATTTTGCAAGACATACAGTGCATAAACTGTTTAACCTAATTTATTAATCTTGTCCTGGTTAATATACAGCAATTTTAAAATCTTACAAATTAATTTTTTGGAAAATGGCAGAAACTGTATTTCTTTCAATTCACTGATAATCCAGGTAGCTGGTGGTAGGTAGCCAGTTCATCGAGAGCACAATATATGTAATTTATCTATAGATGTTAAAAATTAAGCATATACCATAATTCTGTCTAATAAGATGTACCACAGTTTTAAGGGAAATTTTTCATGAAAAAATTTTAATGCATGTATTTACACTTATGTTGTTAACAGAAACATAAGCAGCTATCAAGCACACACTAAAATGACCAAATAAAATTAAGGTTATTAATCATAAAACTAGAAATTTTTCATGAACTCATGTGAAGTAAATTACTGCATACACTCATGTACTGGGGCATCCAATAATGTAACAGTGAACCACCAATAAGGGTTATTACCAGGTGG
This sequence comes from Tanypteryx hageni, assembly GCA_028673005.1. Taxonomy (NCBI): domain Eukaryota; kingdom Metazoa; phylum Arthropoda; class Insecta; order Odonata; family Petaluridae; genus Tanypteryx; species Tanypteryx hageni. The sequence goes on along the minus strand of CM054112.1, from coordinate 179,030,862 downwards.
GTTATGAAGGCGTAAGTTTGTGTGTATATTTCTGAAGATGAAAACGAGAGATTCAAGGGCAATATTTTGACATTACAGATATAATTCCTAAAACAAAACAAAAATCAATTTAGAAAATTACCACTATGTACCTAAGCTGTGAAGTGAAAATATTGCTCCTTTACCATGACAGTGACTGTTTTTTTACTGAAATTCATATCATTAGTTCTGCAAAAAATAAGATGGCATAGGAATTCTCCCTTCTATTAATAAAATACTATTTAGTATGTACATACTAGCTTTTTCAACATATCATATTATTTCTACATGTTCTACATAAAACCCTCTTGGATTATTTGACTCAACCAAGTGATTTTGTATTTTGCAACCTACAAAAAGCAAGGCCGCTGTTTCTCCTACTATTGATGACACTGATTAGACTTGATCAGTTCTTATGCAAACTTTACAACTGGGGTACCTTTGGCTGATAAGAAATAGGTCACTTTATCAAAAAAAACTTTTTCAGAAAAGAAATTGCGTTTTATCAGCTGGAAAATATAGTGAATTACTAGCTAGTGTAAAAGTATGTAAAAATAACCAGGTATCATCATAGTTGTGATCATTGATATCTGGTTACCAAGTGATTACCAAACAACACAAGATATGTTAAATAAGGTCTAGCATTTAGTAAAGAAGAAGCTATAGGAAAAATACATCTTATTTCTAGTAAGTACATAAATTATTAAATAATGAAAAAGACATTTCAAGACTTGTGATTCAAGTGAGCCATGAGTTTTCATCACATCAATTACGTAAAAATATTTTTCTACTGTATTGCTAGTTATGACTTAAAAATATATATTTCATTGTGGCAGGATATAAAAATAAATACATGCAACATACACTGCACAAACTTCCCCATGTCTTCAATGCTTCTAGATCATACATTGTCACTGCTTACCTCAATATGTACGTGTGTATAAAATATTTTCCTACAGTTGGCTACACTGTTGTTGCTGTGGCAAGCTTAACACTATCTGGATGTAAAACTCAATATATTATCATGTCATTGGCCACAATATAGGCACCTATTTTTAGACATATAGCTGATTCAATACTGCTTATGACTTCAAGCACCATAAATGGATGAGTTTTAATCAAAATCCTTGGAGTCACTTTTGCGTAAAACATTTTATGAAAACTGACAAGAATAAATTTATCATTATGCAATTGAGTTCATTTCAACAGTTTCTATTCTAGGTGATACCCACTTAAGTACCATATATGCTAGCATATAAATCAACCTTTGAAACTAAAAAAAATTCCGAAAACTTATATGCAGAATATAAAATGTGACCCTTAAATAACAATTAAAAACATTGATATTTATGAAAACATTTGATCTTAAGGCATAGGTGATCGCCATTTTGAATCAGCTGCTCCATTGTTTACATATTGACATTTATTCTAGAAGATTTAAGATAATTATTTTTAATAGTTAATAAAAATTAAAATTTTAACTTTTGTTTTTATTACTGAATCTCAAAAATATAAATGATCTATTTGCAATTACTGGAACGAAGGATAAGTAGAAATACATTCTGCTAATAGATGGCAATATGGTATGACTGATCTTTCTTAAATTAAACAAATGATTTCATAACTCAAAAATCGACACAGCATTTTTTGGAAAAGGTTAAATTTAGGTTTTAAAAACCATAAAATGCCTCGTATTCTTCATTCGAAGTATTTTTTAGCAAAAAAAAGGGGGGGTCAACTTATACGGTGAATATATATTTAGTCGTCTATTTACAATCCAAAAATCGAGGTCGACTTATACACCGGCATATATGGTGATTTATTTACAAAATATACTTGGGCAAGCTACACTTTGTGGAAAGATTCCATAATAGTAATAAAAGAATTATTACGTATAATTTCCAGTGAAAAAGATTTATATCTACCTTTTTCAGAGTCAAGGGCATTCCATTAACTCTATATATAAGAAAGTAAAAAGTAAAATAGCCTCTATAGTAGCATGGTGCTCGAGGTGACTATATAAAAATTTATACTGCAATTAAATATCAAACATCAATAACAATTCCATTGTAATTTGTTCTCATACAAATGGCTTCATATCAAAGAGATCTAAAATTAAATCAAATTAACGTAATAACCAACTCTGAACTTTCACCTTATCAATGTATCATATCTGCCTGAATATAAGCCGATGTTTTTTGTCAAAATCTATCATGAAAAAATCATCCCTCAGCTTAAATGAGAGTCCGAGAAAAAATTTGGGGTTAGCATTACGTCTCATAGTCACCCATAGATGGCAGTACATCTCTCATTGCCGTCACATTCTATTAATAGTACTATATTTTTCATAAAGTAAATATTTGACCTACGATGAATATTAATGAATAAATAATAAAGCTAGAATATTGAATTTAGCAGTGCCTGTGTTTTTTGCTGTTGTTTTCTGTTCTTTTGTTTCTAAATGCTATTGGATATTTTCTTTCATTTATCAGGGCATATTATCATTAAGAATAGTGAGCAATTTGTATTATTTTTCACTAGTCATTAAAAGAAGTTCCTATTTGTTTTACTTGGCTATTGTAGTTATTGCTAGAGCTATTATAATGTATGTATGCATGTTAAAACCTCATTCATGGAATCTATTAAAATTGCATACATTGACTACGTAGACGATTACATAAAATGTGATGATGTCTTTTGATGCTCAACTGTTTGAATTTCGGTAAATCTTTACATGGAACATGTATAATTATAAAAATACAATTTCTTAAGGCAATGTAAATGCTAATTTCATTGGAAATACACGGATAAAAAATTATCTTGGCGAGGTCATTAATGCTTTATTTGACCTTTTGTGAAAATGAAGATGAATGTTATCCTCACTGAATGTGGAACATTATTCAACAACGCGAAATTATTAATTGGAGTAATATTTCAAAATGTCAACAACTAAACCATTTCCCAATCTTTTCTTCTTTGATCTCGACTAATGTATTCTAGGCTGTGCATGAATACCCGGCACACTTCAGCATAAAATCTACGATATTTACTTTGTCAAAAAATGGTGGAAATATTTGGAGGGGTCAGCTTCTATTTGGGCAGGTACAGTACATCAAAGGTGTCACAGTCTTAAACCTGAAGTTCCTTTCAAACTTATCTTTATACATTTAACTTCAAAAATGACATTTCTCAGCCTCAATAACAATATTCAATTATGATAACAAGTAAATATTCTACTGCTACAATGCATAGAAAACGAACACTTATATTTTCATACAGATCCATCTTTACATTTCAAAAATTTGCCTTAAGCAATCCACCAAAATCCAAAGACCAATTTGATTTATCAAAATTCAAATTAACAACTGGAAGCACAAGCCAAAGTTGATGCAAACAAGTTATCAGGATAAATGTTTGGCAATTGTTTTTTTCTTTTTAAACAATTCAGCAAACGGTATAAGATTGATGTCTTATAAAACAAAATAACACTTTTCCTTATCTGAGGAATAAAACTCAAATTTCATCATACCATATCAACATCCAAATGTTTACACAAAAAAAGGGAAGAACAAAGTGAAAAATAATATTTTACAATATTAACTAAAAATATCACATTGCTGAGGAGTATTTACAATGACTGCTACAATTTAGCTTCATCAGCTAATTTCTCCATATCACCCAACTCAATGCCAAAGTTGTGCCAACCTCCCATTTTGGTAAGATCAATGGCACCTTTCTTCTTACAGAATTGTACAGCTGGGTTCCATTTCATCACCCTAAAATCCATACGCCTGCAACCGAGTTCCAAACCCCTCTGTGAATGCAGCCAAACAAAGTGTATTAAGAAGCACATAAATAATATTATGCCAAAAATGCATAACTACAGTGAATATTAACCATTTATACCAATAATGTGTCATTGAAATAATAGTTTCATCTCTACAATCAGCTCTTAAATGTTTTGTATGCAATGTGAAATGGTATAATTTTTCCAGCATTAGGTGACAGTCACAGTGGGGTCACGTTCCATTTCATTTAAGATGTGTGACAGGTACAGTAGTTCTTGAATGCAACAATCATTCCTTGGTCTAAGGGTTGGAGAAGTGAAGTTGTATTTGGGGGCAGAAAGATAACTTTGATGTTTGGATGTGCAAATTGAATACTCTGCAGATGACCAGGCGAATTATCTCTATTAATAAAAGGCAATGTGTATGTGGACAACATATCTCGAAAACCAAGAAACTTAAAGACTTTAAACTTAGTACACATACTAATGGGATCATGAGGATGTGCACCTTGTGGCCAGAATTTTGATTTTGGAGATGAGAGAGGTGCCATTTTCCATTATATAACACGTAAAAATCAATTTTTTGACTTACAGGTTTTTACTCTCTTGCAAATTAAAATTAGAAAGAACTGACCAACGATCTTTGGACCATATCAAAGAAAAATAAATAATGTTTCTTATTCTTATCACCACATTTTACCAATGATACGAAATCGCTCAAGTTCTATGTTTAAATCATATTTGAAAAATTTAAGCTTTTTAACAATATGTTGTGTTGCCGATTGTGTCATTGTTAAATATCGAGATAGTATTGTCACCTTAATTCTTATAATATATTATAATATATATTATTGCATGCTATAAACGCTTTAATACAAGAGAGAGAGGAAGAAAGAAAGAAAGAGAAAAATAAATGTTCCATAAATCTATTATACAGGGTGTCCCACAACTAAAGGTCATAACTTCAGGAGATCATTCCAGAGGTCATTTTGAGTGAAAAATGTTATATCAACCTGTGTTCGATTTGCAATGGTTACTGAATTATGGGCATTTGATTTTAGCATACTTGAAGGCGTTTGTTATCAGGAAAAAGATCATATTTGAAAACATTGTATTACATTGTGCAGTACATTAAACAAATTAAAAGGTGATTTAATTATACAGTTTAGGTAGTTTAATGCTACATTAATTGTTCAAAATGTCCACCATTTTCTTGAATGCACAGTCGGGATCATTTGAGTATGGAACGTTTAACCTTATTTAGAACAGCAGCGTTGTTAACGTAATATGGCCTAGCTAAGCTTTATTAATTAGTTTCGCTCACTGGAAATCAATTTCAGTGAAATAACTATATTTTTTAAGTGATTCCATTGACTTTATTATGATTATTTCATAAAAAAATAGTCGCCAAATTTCTTGATAAAGGATGCGGGAAAAATTTATTTATTTGGGCAAAAGACAGGAAGGCAAAAAATATTGCATACCATTAAGCATTATAATAAAAATTAACTTGGTTTCTGATAAAATAATAACTTCAAATATTGTATTCAAAGAAATATTGTAAAGTTGTAAATATAAAGGAAAAAAAATCTAAATAAAATTATGTTTATTAAAATACTTTGTCTTTTCGTGTGAATTATTCGCACAGGCTACTTTGTATATAATAGATATATATAATAGATAGGAAAAATAACGGCTGAAAATATAAACTCATGTTTTCCAGCATAGCATCTTTTTAAATTTTGAGGTTCTCCCTTTCCTTAATTTTGCATAAACCATCCAGCCCACAATAAATACGAATATCTGGAAAATACTGCAATATGACAAATAGCTGCCTAATAGAAAAAAAGACAATAATTATCTATATCAGACAGAATACAGTAACATTATATACATACAACAGTGATTTTTAAATTTAGCTGTCAGTAAAAGTCTTAATATCTCAGCTTCTTGTCCATTTTGGTAGGTAGCTTTCTGCATAACTCTGTCCATATATAGAAAGGCTATAGGGGGAGGAGGAGGAAAGGAATTATGGGGTTGGTTACTAGAGAGAGTGATATCCTGGAGAGAGGAATGGGAAGGTATAGATAGAAACTCGTTAACCATATGATAATCATTATCAGATAAACATTGTAAAATTTCTAATTGTTCCAGTACATTCATTTTCAGGCCTTTAGTCATAAAAAGTAACACTGTGGGTACAAAATCACTAACATGTTTCAAATAAAGCAGATGTTTAGCAAAGTGGGATCGAGTCCAATTATCTAGATAACTTTTATGTTCTTTAATCCTAATTTTGAAGTTCCTGCCAGTTTGACTAACATATACACCATCACAATTGTTGCACTATACTGTATATAATCGATTGTAACCCGACCTTTTTTTACCTTCTTAGAAATTGCCATTTGGCTTAGAATCGGTGTCTTAAAAATCAATGAACAAAAAAGAAAGTAATCAATGCATTAAGGGGCATTTTAAATAAGAATGGTAGTGTGGAATTTGCGGAAAGAGCCCTATGCTGTTCTAATGCAGAAGAACACACACGAGAAACAAATGAATATGGATGAGCAATGAGCACCTTCAAAGACAATTTTGAAAATCATTTCAACATAGATGCATATGTACCCTATTATATTACGTTCTAATATTTCAATGCGCTTCGGGATATCTTCTTCCATTTTTTCCTTCTTTGCATAGAAACATTTTGCTTACCGTGCACGAAAAGGTGGCAAAATGTCCATAGTTACTCAAGATATGTGTATTACAGTGAAAGTAAACAATCTATCATATATGCCAGCGTATAAGTCGACCTTGGAAGCACAAAAAAAATTCCGAAAACTTAGGTTGACTTATACGCCGAATATAATATGTGACCCATAAATAACAGTTTTAAACATTGATATTTACGAAAACATTTGATCTTACGGCATAGGTGATCGCCATTTTGAGTCAGCTGCTCCATTGTTTACATATTGTCCTTTATTTTAGAAGATTTAAGAGAATTATTTTTAATAGTTTATTAAAATTTTAACTTGTTTTTATTACTGAATCTCAAAAATATAAACGATCTATTTGCAATTACTGGAACGAAGAATAAGTATAAATACATTCCGCCAATAGATGGCAATACGGTATACGGCTGATCTTTCTTAAATTAAACAACTGATTTAATAACTCAAAAATCGACACTGCATTTTTTGGAAAAGGTTAAATTTAGATTTTAAAAACCATAAAATCCCTCATATTCTTCATTTGAAGTTTTTTTAGCGAAAAAGTGGGGGGTCAACTACGGCAAATATGTCTAGTCGTGCATTTACAATCCGAAAAATCTAGATCGACTTATACGCCGGCATATATGGCACTTAAAATGTATGAAAAAAGAAACAAAATGACAATACGAAAAAATAAATTATGTAAAAAGTGTGCCACATCAAAGTCGTCGAAATCACGGCGATAATTAGCACCTTTATGTGTAAGAAACTGTATACTTTAGATAATTATACTTTTTTGAAACATTTACATTGTTTACTATGTTGATTCAGTGTGTCTAGTATGCGAATATTGGGATTCCCCGACCCGTCACTTCCTTGGGCCTTTGCAAGCGTAAATTTCAGTCCTTCAGTGTGGCAAGATTTTCAGTTTTTTACAATAACCCCATTATGAAAAGAACACATTCTGCGAAATTTAATAGAAAAGTGATAGCATTTGCAGAAGAAACATCTAATCTTACTACACAACAGTGCTACGGGATTGTCGAATCGAATGTGAGACTCCGGAGGAGAGAAAAAGGAGCAATACTTTTTAGTATTTTTTACGCAAAAGATCCATAAAAAGCAAAATGTCTGTACAGCCTACAAAAAATTTTCCTTGTGTGCCCTTGTGAAAAGTGGAGGCTGGCTTACAATCGGTATCGGCTTACACTTGATTTTATACGGTAATTTATAAATACTGCTTCTAAAATTAACATCAGTTCTATCCTTAGGATAAGACAGAAGATTGCAATGATTACACCTATTATAAAATGCTGCTCTGAGATTATCTTTAGGTAATAAATTACTAATTTTATACGATAGTCTTCCTATAAATGGAATTTTACACCAGGAATGGATGGGTCAATTAGCCATGCTCCATCTAATGATGGGCTTTAATTTGTATATGTTCTATAATGCTAACACTTTAAAACCATATGTACACCCACTTCCAAAAAAAGGTTATCACTCGAGAGTGCTCAGAATCTTAAGTCTGGAAAAAACAATGATTTGACAATGCTGTAATCTTCACGTGGCCTTACCCTTTGCAGAAAAGACCTTTTGTTTTGAGGGCAAAGTTTAAAGGATCATGTTTCTTCTCCCATCATAAGAGGGTCTATCAAATGGAAGCTACAGCCATTTGATTATAGTCATTTTTCCATTAGGATGAGCCATTTTTGAGATTTATAATTTTTGTATTTAATATTGTCTAAGAATGATAAAAGGCTACTTCTGTCCCTTTGTGGCTCTCTCTGTCACACTATAAAAATGCAAATAACTTGATAATGGAAGAAGATTCATTTTTGATATTTGGCAGGAATGATCGAGTCGCATATTGTAAGATGATGATGAAAAGAAATCTCAAAAAAAGTCCTAGGTTCGACTCCAAGGTAGGCATATCCATTTCCCATACGATAACACATAAAAATCGACTTTTTGACTTGCAGGCTTTTATTCTTTTTGAGATCTAAATTAGAAAGAATTAACCTAACATCTTTGGATCTGAACCGTTTTAAAGAAAAAATATAAAGTTTCTTATTCTGTTCATCTTTTCCGCCTACAGTTAGAAATCTCTCATGTTAAACATTTAATTCACATATTTTGGGGTAATCTTGTCATTTTAACGGGATGTTTTCTTGCCAACCAAATACATAGTTAAACCTCGAAATCCTATTGTCATTTCATTCCTTATGGGTGAAAGCGTGCTTTGAATGTTTTAATATGAGAGAGAGAGGAAGGAAGGAGAGGAAAATGATTTTCATAGCAACAAATGTAAACTACATTTGTTATGTTTTTTACGAAAAGGAATACATTTGAATGTAGAACATTAATCATTTGCATATAAAAATCACTTAGAATCATCGTAGGAGTTTGAGACTTGAAACAATGAATGCCTAAAAGAAGAAGTTTGTTTTCCTGCCATCAATTTTTTAATACACATCGAATCAACCAAAAGGTCAGTTTTTAACATGAGAATTTGACGCATTCTTAGTGATTTGGATTATTGCCGGTTTCGTGTAATTGGGTACCATTGATTTGGATAATAGCTTCGTGTTGCATCTATTCAAGAAATTTCATAATAAACTTTCCTGTTGAATTTCAACGGGCATCTCCCTAGTTTATATATGATTCACTTGGTCAAAGTAGCTAATTTGGTCGATTACGGGAGGAGGGATGGGGGAAGGAAGAATAGGAGGGGAAGGTAGTCACTTCAGCACCTAGTTTCAGATTTATACAACATGCAACCCTTACCTTTGGATCTTTTTTTACTAACGACATTCACGAGCATGAGAAGAAGCCATTTTGACATTGTATTAGCGTTCCATTAAAACTGAACTGATAGCAAGAAACGCAACCTGATCCTTAATCTTAAACTCTTAATAACTCAGTTACTAAATAACATTTACTGAAAAAATATTTAGTATTCATCAGAAATTCTATTAATACAATATGCATAAAACCAAAAAAATCAAAACTAATTTTGATAGTTTAACATTTGAGGCTGAAATTCGGAGGAATATCTAAAAAAACCAGCCATGAAGGCAATTCTGGAAAAGCTTGACTCCGCACAAAATTCAAACGAACAATTTTCAGGAATTCCTGGTTCCAAAACTCTAAGCAAAGCATCCCATCCCCACGTACATGTATCGAAGTAACTTGGCCCTAATAAATATAAAACATGCTGCATTTTTTTGGAAGAATTAAACATAAAGCATATCTTCATCCTCATGAGAGCAAATAAATGGTTGATTATATATTTATCTTTGCACAGGAACATGTACATATTTATAATGGTGAAAGTTTCTAGCGGTTTTTTAAATTAAAAATTATTTTTTGCATGTTCCTTTATTTGCGCATCACGGATTTGTCCATCGCAGGGATTTTCAGGAATTCAACCCTTACAAACGGCAAAGTCCTACAGTATATACATTCCACTATATGTATCATGATTTCATTCATAATTTAAATAAAAAACTAATGTAAATTTCCACTAGGCAAATTTATTCCAACCGGTTTCACCTGTTACAGCATCATCAGGTGATCTGACGATGCTGTAACATGCAAAACCAACTGGAATAAATTTGTCTAGTGGAAATTTACAACATTAGTCTTTATTTACATTATGGAAAGTCGAGCCTTCCCAAGTGGAATTTGTGATCTCATTCATGTTGTGTTCCTTTTAAAATTCATTATAATGTTAAAATAGGTTGATAAACATTTATTTAAGGATGCACAGTAATTCCAGCATAGAAATTTTGCAACAATGACAAATGACACTGAAAAACAAATAGTCAATGGTAAATGAAAATGACAACTAATAGTTATTTTGTTTTACATTCGCTACTTGTAATTGATAAAATCTCAACTTCACCTATGGTGAATCCACTTACAATATGCAAGCACATTCACCACCTCTTGTAATTGATGCAATTCACAACCCTCCATTCCCTCCCTCTGTTCCTGACAGGATGTGTACACATTTACCTCCTCCCTATGTGCCAGGGAGGGAAGAAACAATTATAGTAGATATAGAGATAACAAGAAATCAGAAAAACTTTTCACATAAATATCTAATGTTCACACATTGTCATATCATCCAAAAATGAACCCTAGACTTTTAAACCAGATTATAATGAAAAATAATGAACTTATTCTCAATAATAACATGCACATCAATATATTTACCTGAGCAACAACTCCCAAAAGCTTCGTGCCTAATCCTTGTCCACGATACTCAGGTGTAACATATATATCTTCAATATACATTGATTTCCCCTGCCATGAAGAATATGCTATGAAGTAAAGGGCATAAGCAAAAACCTTCCCTTTTGTATCATCTTTAGTTACATCCTCGATGACATAGCAACCAAAGCTTGGGTTATCAGTGTCAAATCCATCTTCCTCAAGAGCTAAAAATTTTGTAAAAAATGAAAACCATTCATTGCATTAATTAATTAGACTTTTAAAAACAGAGGAATTATAAATGGTACATAGAAAAATTTCACAAACAGATCACACCCCTATTTATACCTCTAATGCACAAAACACAGAAATCTATCATACCTGAAGATTTCACATAAAGGTACGTTCACACTATACAGGGTGTACCACGACTTAAAAGTCATAACTTCAGGATATAATTATAGAGGTTATTTTGAGTGAAAAATTTTATATCAACATGTGTCCGATTCACAATGGTTACTGAATTATGGGCATTTGGTTTGCAGCACACTTGAAGGCATTTGTTAATGGGAAAAAATCGTATTTGAAAAAAGATTGTATTACATTGTACAGTATATTAAACAAATTAAAAGGTGATTTAATTATACAGTTTAGGTAGTTTAATGCTACATCAATTGTTCAAAATGTTCACCATTTTCTTAAATGCACAGTCTGGCTCATTTGAATACGGAACATGTAACCTTGCTTAGAACAGCAGCGTTGTTAATGTGACTTGCAGCATCTAAAATCCGCTGAAGTAGTTCATCTCTTGTGTTTACTTTCCATTCTTACACAATCGTTTTTATGTGACCCCATACATGGTAATCTAGTGGAATCAGATCGGGTGAACGCAGAAGCCAATTTTGCATACCGCCATGGGCATCCATCATTTAGCCACCATATAACTTTCCTACTGAAATGTGGAGGTGCTCTGTTATGCTGGTAGTACATTTGTACTCATTTTCGAAGAGGAACATCTTCTAATAAAATCGAGTTCATTTTGTAAAAATTCAGCATAAATGTCTCCAGTCAGACGTTGTGGGAAGATGTATGGTCCAACCAACTGATTTGATGAACTCTAATAAACACACATCGAGTTGAGATTCTTCATTCAGTAAATCGCTGCCGATATTCTTGAACAGCAGCATTGGCGTTTCCATTGCAAAATCCGTACACAAAGTGAATATCTGCATACTCTTCATTCAAAAACATAAACGGCATGTTTACTTCTGACACATCTGACTTGCACTGATTACTAGACCACGCACTGTTTGTGCACAAACTTACATTAACATGTCTGCGCGTGCTCATTACTATGTAATACAATCTGTTTTCAAATACAATTTTTTCCCCGATAACTTCAAGTGTGCTAACAAATCAAATACTCATAATTCAGTAACCATTGCAAATTGGACACATGTTGATATAACATTTTTCACTCAAAATGACCTCTAGAATCATCTCCTGAAGTTATGACTTTAAGCCATGGGACACCCTGTATACATGTATATGACAAATCCAAATACAAGTATGAGACTTGTCCTAGATTTCTACATGGTTTAGTATATAAAAATCTAATACAAGTATAAATTTTTTAAGCGTTTACATTGATTCGACAAGTCACTAGACAATATGTCTTCGAACGAGGAATATTTGTTCATTTGTGCAGCTGTAAATTATATAATTAACAACAAAGTAGCCAAAAATAAGAAACGTCCATGGTGGATAAGAAATTTTTGTGCAAACAAAGTAGCCATGGTACATATAAATCAATAATGAATGACATAAAAGTTGAAGACTAACAAGGTAAACTAATAGTAAACACACTCATGGAGAATAACTAACTTAAATACATGGTACTTTTTCCACAATTTTTTATTTTCTCAATATTTCACGACCATGGTTTCACTACACAGTAGCATCATCAGGTGACAAGAATGAGAATGCATCGTAAATATATAGAGAAGTAAGGGTGTTATAAATGTGGAGGGGCAAAAGAGGGGGAAGGGGAAGAAGGGGGAAGGAAGGGGGGGTAGGGGAGGAGTGAGAGGGAGGTGGAGGTTAGTGGCTAACTAAGAAAATAAAAAATTATGGAAAAAGTACCAGGTATTTCAATTATTTATTCTCCATGGTGGTGAAATTCCATAAACTACGGATTTTAGTAAACACAGTTTTAAGTCACTCACGAACTCAACACTACTGCATGTATGCTATAAGGAAAGGGTCAGTTCGTCAATGCATTATATGAGCATGTTACAGCCTTTACCATGAAGTTAAAACTGTTTCAAAAGCAGTTACTTGTAAAAAAAACTGACCACTACACAACACTTTCTGCAAGACGTGCTAAGAGAGTAAAATTTGAAAAATACGCAACATTTATTAGTAGCCTGAAAAACGAATTCGAACAGAAATTTGCAGATTTCAGAAATCATAGTCTCGAGCTTAAAATTTTTGCTGATCCATTTAGCATGGATGTTAATGAAGTGGAAAATACCTTTCAATTAGAATTAATTGAAGTTCAAGCCAGTAGTCACTTGACACATTTTATAGGAAATACGTTAACAAAGAATCCTTTCCAAATCATTCGAAACATGCCATTCGGTTTATTGCACTGTTTGGTAGCACATGTTGTTGTGAACGACTTTTTTCACTTATGAAAAATGTAAAGTCAAAGTCGAAGTCATTATTGACAGATGAACATTTATGCAATGTACTACATATTTCGACATCAAGCGTACGGGGGGACATTGATATCTCACTAAATCCTTATAATTGTAAAATTATAATTTGCCTATTTGTATCACGATCCGAGAGTCATCGAAATAAGAACGTTAAAAGTCCTTTCCTAATTTTCTTGGACTGTTGGTCTAGGGGAAACGACTTGGATTTCAAATATTTTTGCCGGGGTTCGATTCCCGAAGGGACCAATATTTTTTTCTCCGGTTTTTTAAATTTGTTCGCAATTTCCAGCATATCGTCGATAAAACTTGCAAACCATTTAAAAAAAATGTATTCAATGCATTATAACTACTATTTTCTTCATCGTAATTCTTCACCGTAATTCTTAACGAACATAATTTTACGGATCACCCATTCGCTTTACCATCTCGTCATGTATTGATCATGATTTAAAGTTCTTATTTTGATGACTCTCGGATCGCGATTTTCAAAGGGCATTTTCTCGTAAACGACGTCGAGTATATAGCGCACTATGACAACAGGTAACTAACTGAGCGTGATACCAGAAATGAGGAACATACGAGCGGGATTCATTACATTGTCGGATTTACGGTTTCCTTGCGGCCGCTACCGTCTTAGCAGACAATGTAGCCGCTTGCGCGTGATGAATGTTTTGAGCGTATATCGTAATTTTTACGTACAATATGCTTCTTTTCTGATTTCTTTTTGCTCATGAAAAAGTTTTAACGTTCTTATCTAGATGACTCTCGGATCGCGATTTTCAAAGGACATTTTCTCGTAAACGACGTCGAGTTGGCACCTAGGTAGAAATAGGAGTCCGTTATTTTGCATATAATTTCATTCTGCAAAGTCGCAATCCGATACGAGTGTCACACCTTGGGGGGCTTCCCTTGTGAGACATGTCAGCTGATTACTCCGATCCCGATGACGTAATGCCTGTCCCCTCTCCGTCTACCTTATCTAGCAGTTCAACTCTTCGTTGTGCTGCCTGCCTGTTCGGCGATCAGTGTAAACCTGAAGCAATTGTGAAAAATATTCTTTCTACTATTTTTATTTTTCTTCCTTAATAATGGCTACTAGTAAAAGGAAGAAGCTGACAATTACGGAAAAAGTGAAAATCATTCAAGAAGTGGAAAAGAACCCAAGCATGCCTGCGATAGAAATTGCACGCAAATTTAATCTTGCACCGTCTTCATTGTTTTGTATAATGAAGAATAAACAATTAATACTTGACGAAGAAGTGAAATGTGGGGTAAAGCCATCAAAAGAAAAAAACATCAAATCATCACCATATGATGAAATGGAGAAGATATTGATAGAGTGGTTTGAGGGAATGCGCTCCGCCAACCTCCCAATCAATGGTGTACTGTTGAAGGAGAAAGCAATTTGGGTAGCAACTAGGCTTAGAATAGAAAACTTTAAGGGTTCCAATGGATGGCTGGACAGATTTAAGAAGCGCCATGGACTTGAATATAAAAGTGTTTGTGGCGAAAGTGCTAGTGTTGATGAAGGAGCTGTTGACTACTGGACTATTGGTAAGGTATTTAGAAGGCTATAAGCCGAATGATATTTTTAATGCAGATGAAACGCATTTTTTCAACCTTCTTCCATCAAAAACTCTTGCTACTAGAGGAGACAAGTGCCATGGTGGAAAGAGAAGTAAAGATAGGATAACTGCACTTTTATGTGCAAATTCAGATGGCAGTGAAAAGTTGACGCCTCTAATAATAGGTAAATTTGCCAAGCCAAGGTGTTTTAAAAATGTACGGGCATTGCCATGTAAATATGCCAGTAATAAAAATGCATGGATGTCAACGGATATATTTAAAACATTTTTGAAATCATTAGATGCAAAGATGGGTGGTGCAAATAGAAAAATTCTTCTATTTATTGATAAATGTCCGGCCCACCCTCCAGATACTGATTTTCTTCGCAATATTAAAGTGGTGTTTTTTCCAGCTAATTGTACTAGCCATCTGCAGCCACTTGACTTGGGCATTATTCACTCCATGAAAGCAAAGTACAGGAAGGCTTTGGTGCAGAAAGCAGTATCCTACATTGAGATGAATAAACATTTGAAACTGAGCGTCCTTCAGGGTTTGCATATGGTAACAGCTGCATGGAATTCAGTTACACCTCAAACAATATCAAACTGTTTTCATAAGGCTGCGTTCAATTGCAACAATGCTATGGAAATTGATGTAGATATCGATGTGATTGACCACTAAAATTGGTTGAAAATTGCACCTGACATGGACACAAATTTTGAAGAGTTTGTCCGGTGTGATGATCTTGAGAGTACGTCTGGTCCTCCACAAGACGTGGAAGAAATCTGTAATACCAAAGAGGCAGAGGAAGAAGAGGCAGTAGTAGAAGAAGAGGCAGTAGTAGAAGAAGAGGCAGTACAAGAAGAAGAATCAGTTCCCACACTTGGTGAAGCGGTTCAGGCACTTGAAGTGGTGCGAAGATATTTAACTTCTTTTGATGTGAACAGCACTACTATATCAAAAGTAAATTATTTGGAGCGAGAAGTTCTGAATGTTCAGAGCACCTGCCAGAAGAAGCAAACAAGTTTGCTGGAATATTTTAATAAATTATTTTCTTGTAGCTATGTAAGCTTGGTTTTTGAATAATTTTGATATTTTTTGTGAAATTCCAAATATATTTTAATATTTTCTATTTAATGTTGTATGATGAAGCTTTTTAAAGGAGGGATGAAAAATTGTTTCAAGATTTATGTCAATTTTGAAAATACTTTCAAAATTTTGAAATTATTTTTTGTAATCATATGAATGATTCATTACAGAAAATTTCATATTCAATAGCAATAAGGCTTGTTTGTCACTGGAATTTGTTTATAAATGTTTATTTTAAAAGTAATAATATAAGTATTGTGCATACAAAATTGAAAAATGGATTTTTATTATAGAGACCATTTTTAGTGGCCTTATTCTGGTATTGTATAATGGAACTAATACACAAGCAATAAAGATAAATTTAACTCATTTTAATTGAAAACCTCCATTTAATGAAAACCTCGATTTAGTGAAATATATTCTAATCCCCCAGCGATTCGTTAAATAGGGGTTTTACTGTACAATGTTGCCAAATATTCACAAAACTTCGTCTAGGCAGTCAAATGTAAACAGTGAGAACTGAGAGCCTAGGGAGAAGGATGAGCTAGTGGTAAGGTGGGGGTAGTCAAGATGACTGAGGGAACTTCCCCTCCGTGCATGGCAGAAGTCCATGCAGGTTCTTATGAATTCAACAGACCTATATCAATCGACCCTTAGGTCGATTCATACCTATCAATATCACAGCAAAAAACATGAATACTACATATTGTTGTCAGTAACCATAACAACTCTGTAAACAAAACAGTGCTTCTTCTTGTGTAATTCTTACGGCATCTTTGGTGAGAGAATTTTGTTTTGGTTTGTGTTGGTCTTGAATTGGTTTGTTCCCTTTTGTTTTTTCATCGAATTCATTAACGTATCTCTAGGTTGGTTTGTCCTTATTTTTAAAATCCACGTTTCTTTTTGTGTAATTGTTACGGCAACTTTGGTGAGAGAATTTTGTTTTGGTTTTTGTAGGTCTTGAATTGGTCTGTTCCCTTTTGTTAGCATGATTGGTAGAATGCCTGCCTGCTAACCCAAAAGTCGCAGGCTTGATTCCTGCTTAAGGCACGGATGTTGTGATTGTCTAAGGATTTTTCTGAATAGAATATTCAATGGTGTGAAATGACCTTAGCCGTCAATGCACCTAAAAATAAAAATTACTGCTACTACTAACACAAAAATTTGTTTATTTTGAAGATGGTATTTATATATTAAAATTCTATTGAAAGGAAAGTAAGTTTGAAATATAATATGAAGTTTGAGAATATTTTCATACTTCATAATTTCTAAAAAATTATCAATTTTGATTCTTATGATGCTCTAACCTTTAGAATCAATTTTAGGTCCATAAGGCATATTTTCATAATCTGCTAGCTCCTGAAAAATAAAAAAATATTTTAGGTAAATACATAAACTTACAGTAACACAATTAACTAGAAAACTCTTTACTTTGCAAAAATTGCAGTTGTGAAAATATTTTATTCACTTTATAATGTTCCACTAGTTTACGAGGTACAACCCAGGCTTCAACCAAATGGTGCAGTCATCAGGTAAACAAGCTGCAATAATACAAAGAGTATATATATGTAGGTGAAAAAGAATGCTAGAATCTTCTGCTTAAAGAAGCACACCAACCTTATCATGCATATTGTATCAAAACAGTTCATATCATAAAAATGTTACTTTTCATTTACTAATACAAGATTTATTCAATACCATTCTAATATCCATAAACTTTCAAATATTCAACGCAAAAAACACATCACATCATAACATAGTTGTTTCACTGAATTCATTAAATACATTCTAATTAACAGACCAAATTTCTGAAACAAAATTTGCAAAGGTATGGCTGAAAGAAAGAACAGAAATAAACTCAAACTGTACCCTTCTGATATTAGATATAGTCCCGAGGCTCTACCGATCATAAAATAAAAAGGAGCGTTAAGTGTTTATAATAGTTACTGGTAGGTGTTGTGGTTGTGGCAGCTAAAAAAAATGTAGTGTAAACATTCACTTCCAGTTGACCGATTTTTACCAAAAACTAATCAGTTCTTTTCCCTTTAACGAAAATGTCAAATTTGAAATTTTGCATTGACCTGATTAATAGTGTTTGAGTTAAGAGCACACACGAAATTTCAGTCACAGACACACACACACACACACAGATATCATCTAGAAAGTAGTCAAAACGTGTTCAGGAGACCTTAAAACATGTATTTCCATTGAAATCTCGAACATGATTTTTTTCATGAAAACTATACTTTCTCTATACTTCCTCTATGGAAAAAGTAAAAAATTATATCGGCTTTCTCACATCACACAAAATGTACTCCATACTTGATCCAGGATAACGGGCAGTTGAATTTTGTACCTGCAGGGTAAATAAACATCACATTTACCTACCTATTTAACCTTATAAAATAAAATCAGAAGTGAAGAATTCAGCATTGGACAAAGGTTTACTGCACTGGAAATATGGTTCTTATAAATTTCACTGTAACTGCAGTATCTTGTATGCTAGATGAACTGACAAAAGGTTTACTAAACTTCTAATCTCCCAAAAACCTCAAAAACAATAAGATTTGAAATTTATCTCCAACTTCAATTAATTTTTTAATAAAGGGTTTTGACTTTAAAAAATGGAATAAAAAATATGTAATGAGGGGGGGAGGGGAGTGTTGTGGGCCATATTTATATGGTTATTTGGTGAAGTGAAAGGGGAAGGAGGTTCAGCCGTTACAACACACAGAGGTGAAAGGGGGATTGGGTCTTGGTCTTTATTCATAATAGAATTTTTGTTTCTGTTTATGTGTATGCTTTTGTAAGCATCTAGTTTGTTTTGGTTGGTTATTGATTTTAAGGTTGTTAGATTTTGGATCATGATTGGATGGTGGTGTTCCTGGATGTGTTGCTATGCCCGAGTTGTTTAATCTGTTGTGTTTAAAATGTGCTATATGTTCTTTGAAGCATGTTTCTATCTTTCGTTTCATTTGTCCGATATACATTTTGTTGCATCCTCCACATGATATTTTGTACATGCCGGATTTGTGTTAGGAAGATATTGTGTCTTTTGGGTTGTATAATAAATTTACGAGTTTATTGTCATTAACTAATACTGTCTTAAAATTGAATTTTTAGAAAATGTTGTGTAGTTTGTTGGTAAGCCTGGGAGCAAAAGGGATTTTTTAATGTATTTTGAGTCTTTGGGGGAAGTGTCAGTGTTGTGTGAGTTTTTACGTGGAGTTTATGTTTACATAGAATGCTTTCAATCGTTTCGGTGTCATATTCGTTTAATGTTGCACAGTTGTTAATGTGCATGAGTTCTTTACAGTAATCTGATGGGGAGAAAGGTATGTGAAAGAGTCTATTTATCATGGAATGCTATCTGTGTGTGTTGGTTTTTGGTAAATGTTGAACTTTAACTTGTTGTTGTGTCTTGTTAATAAGAAGTCTAAGAAGGGTATTTTGTTGTCTTTTTCTTTTTCGAGTGTGAATTTAATCGAGTTGTATTGGTTTAGTTCTTGAAGGAAGTTAGTGATATTGTATTTTGATGTGTCAAAAACCACGAAGATGTCGTCAATGTATCTAAACCAAGTTTTGGGGAAGTGAATGTGGTTTTGCAGTGTTTTTTCGAAATTGATCATGAATAAATTTGAAAGGAATGGTGATAGAGAATTTCCCATTGTTGTGACCTGGTTTTGCTGGTATATGGAAGAAATTTTGTTTCATGCAAAGGCATGTCAACAGGACGTATTCATCGACTATTTTTTGTGTTAGGTTTTGTTCCTTGAGCCAAGATTCAAGGAAATTTAGTGTTTATTCTATTGGTACACTGGGAAAAAGGGAGACAATGTCAAACGAAACAAGAATTTCAGTGTTTTTGAGAGTTAGGTTTTTGACTTTGTTGATGAAGTGGGTGTTATTTTTAATAAGCTATCCTATCTATTAATCTATCATTAACTGTCACTACCTTGCTAATTTTTTCAGCTCTCTTATCATCACAATTCTCACTCCCCTTTCCTTTTTCCCTCCTCCCGAGTAAATAATCTTAAATTTGTCTGAATTAATCTCACCTTCTCCTTCCCACCAAACTTCACAAAGACCTACTATACATTGTTCCTTCTCATTTCCCATTTTTAAGTTCTCAAGTTTTCCCCTGAATTCATAGTCCTAACATTCCATGTTCCTAATCTTAATTTCTCACTACTTGCTTTCTTCTTACTAATGTTACATTTCCTCTGAGCTCCCCTAGGTTAGTCCCCACCCAGAGATCCGATTGAGGACTATTTTACCTCGGGAAAATTTTACCCCAGAGAGAACCATAGAGGTATTTGTAGCTTTTCAGCCTTATCATGGGAAATATAATAAATAAGGTAGTTTCCCCTTGCTTTCCACATCGCAGTTTCACAAGAGTGATTACCCATCTGTAGCTGCTCAGATCCACATGATCACCACCTACAGAGGTACTGTGCAAGTTGCTGCCCTTGCACAGGGAGACATAAATCCCCAAGACTAGACTGCTTCTTAGTCTGACTCTTTCCCTCAGACCATTTCGGCTTGGGTGGTCCTACCAGGAGAATTATTTGACGTGAGTTTAAAATTAAATTGAGGTCTCAAAAAACAAATATTGCCAAATATTCTTTTTTTAATAGAGGAATATGAGATTGGAACATGTTACCTGAAGAGCTCTTTAACCCTTAGTTAGTCGCGTGAAAAAAAGTTCCGTAATTAGTCGCGTGGGGTCAATATGACCCCAAAATAATTTCTTAAGATAAGCAATAATATATTAATTTATTTATATTTTACTGGAAATAAAATCAATCTTACATTATAATACAATTATTTATTAATAATTTTTACAATAAACATTGATTAAAATAACTTAAAATATTTTTTTGTATTTTCTAATCACTTTCCCTCTTCCCACATTCAATGCACTTCATTATCATATGGTCTTTGCAAGTAAAAGCTCCACAATTTCCACATCTAGTGGACACTTTATTGTCCTTATTTCTTGGGCAATGTTCGCATCTTCCTGTTGATAGTCCCGATCCTGGTGATGGACCTTCCTGCGCAAGTCCCTGTTGAGTGCATATGCGCTTTCGGAGATGCCTAGATATAAACTGACTCTGAGACCTCAAAATCTGTAGATCCTTTATTAATTCCTTCGATAATGATTTCAAGAAATTTCGCCTTGTCATTTCCTTTTGAACGTTTTGTTTATAAACAATAAAGGCATTTATGGCAGAAACGTTCAGCTAATAAAAAACACAGCTAACGGCCATCTTTTCGTTCTTCTGCCAACATTATAAGCAGCGCAGAGCTGATCGCACTTTTTGTTGCATTGTTGCATGAAGGTCGCGTTGAGGGCTTTATTAGTGATAGGACTATTTTTGCGGAGATCACTCACACTTGTGGGTTAGACATCGGTCGCGGCACAGTCGCTTTCCGGCCCCCACCTACAGCATGAAGTAGTTTGTGGCTGCCCCCAACAAGCAGAAAGATTCAAGCTCACTTCTGCTGTCACCGAGGATTGCCCTCGATGGGGCTTTGGACAAAAGTTGCCTCCTCAAGCGACCCAAGGGGTTCGTGCCGAGGTCCAACAGCGTCCTCCCCTATAAGTGTGAACATACTTGGGACTTCTCCATAGAAACCCCATTGGAAATAGGATTTTTATATTTTGGTCTAAAACGTCCCAACCGTGACCATCATGCGACCGGTAGGAGATCCAAAAACTTTGAAGATTGCCGATCTCATTCGTTTTCATGCTTATTCCGAAAAATAAGGGAGAAACTCGTGCTAAAAAGGGTGAGCGGTAATGAAAGGCAAACCGCTTTCTTTTATCCTTTTTGCACATGGTACTAAGAGCTTCTTCATCCAATGAGGGTGATAAAAAAGCTGCCAAAAGTCGCTAGAAAGATGTTCCATTTTTGAGAGTATTTCACAATAATGACGAAAGCATGTGATAAATAATTACTGTACAGAAAAGGGAATAATATGGATGTAGTTCAATTATAAAATCTAGAAAATAGTTTCAAAAATCATGCATCGGTCTTGATAGAATACGTGGAATTCTGCGTCAAAGAAGTCATCCTCGGGTCAATTCTTCGACAGCAATTTCTAGAGAGACCACGTGCGTTTGTTTGTGACTTTTATTGCGGGTAGAAAACGGTTGCATGTGTGCGGCTGAAGTAAGAAAACACCCGGAGAATTCCGAAAAGAGGGAAAAAGGTACATTGGAGGGGGGAGAGGGGAGGGGGAGATGGGAGGAAGAAGGGTAACCAACCCATAGTGAAAATTAGAGAAGTAAAAATGTATCATAGGAGAACTAGTGTTAAAACAATGAAATACTGCTTATCAGGAAAATTATTTGTATTTCTGATGTGATAATAATAATCTGTATTGCGTTTAACCCTTCTAGACCAATAGAGAAAAAAGCAACAGGTAGAGAGATGTCATAATAAAAGCAACTTTTTTAACCTCATATATACATAACAAATGGATACACACCAAAATAGCACATTAAAATAGTTTAATTTTCTCAATAATTACAATATTTATACTATATGTATAAATATAAAAATATCAAAAATAACAAATTAAAAAAACAAAGAAATGCTAATTTCTCTTCTAGAATGTCAGTTTCGAAGGTAGAACAAGTTTGGGTTAGATTGACAATACATTTCTTTAGATATTGACGAAAAAACATTGCTTGGGGTCATATTGACCCCACGCGACTAATTAAGGGTTAAACCCTTAGCAAAAAATGTTAAAAGATTTAAGTATGAAGTTGGTTTGATAATAAAGAATATAGTTAACTATAACAGATGACAATGGAGTTGGAGGAAGTAAAGGAATGTTTGATGGGATGAAGTACGGTAGGGACCTCATGAGCCTCTAAACCACTACGGTAGCCGTTAAGGCCCATCTTGAACCTAGAAAACTCTTAACTCCATAAAAATAACTAATAATTGATTTGAATAAGTTCTAAATTATATATTATTGTTTTTTTATTGATAATTTAATTATTATTGTATGCATATCTATACTATAATTTAAAGTTGGTCAGTTCAGCTATACAAATCCATACGCTTGATCCTAGAGCGACCAAACTTGGCATGCTATCTAATATGATCAAAAGGAAGAGTGCAGCATTTTACCCTCCAACAGTTTATCGAGTTCCCCATCAGTTTTTCAACTCCAGCAAACGACGCACCCCTGCATACGCTCGTACTTCGGCTACACGAGTACTTCGGCTTTGCGTGTACATACAGAGTTCCTACTTTTATAAGCAACAGACAATAGCCCAAAAAAGAACGCTACCATTGTGCGATTAAATCAAAAGACTTTCGCAAGTGGTGCGCCCTCTTCTTGAGAACAGATCGAACGAGCGGACTTCCAACCTGGCAACGTTGCGGATCGCGACCCATCAGTCACGAGTGTCAAACCTGAGAAGGAGGAAGGAGACAAGAGAATGTGAGGATGAGCAAGCAGAGAGAGAGCAGCCTGAACCGGCCAGTGGAAAATTTCCTTGTTATTCCACTACTTTTCGCATAGTTTTGTTATCCCTCCAAGTGGGCAATTCTACTGAGTATATTTTGTATATTTTTATTTTGTATAATTTCACTCCAATATAGTATATATATGCTGCTGTAGAAACCTCTGTTATACCTCTTAATTGCAATAAAAGTGGAACATTACCACAAAAAATAAAGCATTTTTCATTTACTTATGGTAATATTAGAGTTTACCCACAGGTAAACACAATAAAACAGACACATGAAATAACATAATATTATTACACAAAAATATTTAATTACATATCAAGTGGAAATATATACTTAATACCAGTGGCAGTCGGTGGTTGTTTCAACTGGTAGGGCCAACATATGTTTAAAAAAACCTAAATTTATAATACAAAAAAGTATTTAATTTTTTACTTACCAAAAAATGTACTGTAGTGTGTAGATGAAAAGCGTCTTTTAGCTAAAATGAGCGGTAAACAAAGTCTATTCGGCAATCTTTCTTGTTAGAAAATAAATCAATAACTTTTCTGTTGAAGCAATCTATGTTATTTACAAAATTTTTTTAAAGGTTAGCATGCCTAAAGCACTTAGTATTTCTTCTTTCATATTATTCCTAAGAAAAGTCTTTATTCTTTTCATCATTGAAAAACACCCTTCTGCTTCTGATGTCGACATTGGTATCGTGATCAACACTTTTAAAAGCTTTATTGTCCCTTGAAATGTTTTACACAAATCATCACCCAAAATTAGTGACAGAAATGGTACTGCACCAGAAACTGTTCTCAATTCCTCTCTTTCATAAAAAACTTGAAACTCTTCAGTCCTTTTTTTTCCAAAAAAGGATACTTTTCAATTATTTCACTGAGATATGCATCAGGGAATTTTTTGCTCTAATTATCAAATTCTTCGACCACAAATAGATTCGTAGCTACAAGGTGTTCAGTATATTGAAATCTATCTTTTATTTCTCTGATTATGGTGGGTGTAACAGTGGGTGAAATTAGCAAGTGGATACTTGTCTTTTATCAGTTTCTGAACGCCATTTAAACGTCCACTCATAACAGAAGCACCATCAAAACTTTGTGCTATAAGTTTATTTGGACTGTCACCAATTAGGGAGTCGAGTTGTTTTAAAATAATATCTGTGATTGCACGAGTATCATGTCCATCAAGATTAACGAAATTCCAGAACCTTTCTGCCAGTTTTCCGCCTACAATGTAACATAATACAATGACTAACTGAAATTGACATGACACATCAGTAGTTTCATCAGCTATCAATGCTACGTAATTTGCTTTTTTTAATTTATTTGCGAACTTCTTCGTGGTATACTTCTAACATGCATTCCAGCAACTAATTCTGTATAGTTTTAGACATACCTTTAAACACAGCTGATTGACTAAGGTGAACTTTTAATGTTTTATCTAACTCAGAACTCAACTGGATTAACTGACGAAAAACTCCCTTATTTTGTGACTCATCTGATTCATCATGTCCTCTTAATGCTAATTCTAATGCCCCACAAAAACGTATACAATTTATAATCAAATTTCATACACCTATTTTTATCTACTTGTTCGTTATGTTTAGATATAGTTAGTCGATACTGTCAGTTAAACTGACTTTGAATATTTGTTTAACCCAGCAACGATAAACTCAAAAAATTGTTCATATGTTGTTTAGATTTTTAGTGAGCCCTCATTTTTTCCCAAATGTGTACCAAGTCCGAAATCCTGTTCCTCAACCAGCTGACATCTCCTTGGAAAAGAACACAAGGAAAACAAAAAAACGCATTTTTTTCATCACACAGCCAATTGCTCTTTGAATAAGGCATTAAATTTACATCTTTCCTGTTTGTTGGCACACTTGCTTTTTAACTAAATTCAAATTAGGGAGGGGTCTTCCCACTCGTTTTATTTCGAGTTTATCATCATAAGACAACGACAAAAACAGCTGTTTTAATAAAGCACTTATCGTATTCATTGCGGAGAATTGAAACAGTCACGCTCATCGAACATCGAACTACTAGCTTGAAGGAAGGCCGAGCCGAGCCAAACTGAACTTGGCCCTAACGGTAGATATTCTCAAGCGCAGGAGAGGGTAGGAGATGGGGAGAAAAGCATGCAGTGCACATGCGTTCCACGTCTTGTGACCGAGCCAGCTAGGCGGTGGCCCCATTGGAGTAGGGGAACTTCCTGCCAGACTTGCCACCCACTCCTCCTGTAAATTCCCTTACCGACCGGTGTATTGTGCTGCTTCACGACAAATTAAACTTATTCAAGACTCAAAAATGAAATCAATCTGTTCAAAAACAATTATTTATAGTGCTTTTTTCTTTCTGTGAATTTTCGTAGGGCCATGGCTCCATGGCCCTATGCCAGCGGCCGCCACTGCTTAATACTAAACCAATAAGTACATTTATCTAATTAACCTCTAGATTTTATTAAGCAAAAAAGTTGCAGATGAAATATAAATTTGTCTGTGTAAATTAGAGTTGAGTCAAGATTGCAGTGTATGCTTCATTGATTGGCAAAAGGCCTTTGATAGAGTAAACAGGGGAATGCTGATATTAAGGGAAATAAACTGGAAAGATAAAAGGCTTATGAGGAATCTATGCATAAATTGAGCTGTGGAAGGTAGATTGGGTTGAGATGGAAATGGTCAATTCTTACAGTTAATTTGAAAAATTATAACAATAAATTTCAATAAAAACTACTTTCTTGGATGCATTTTACCTTTAATGGATATCTGAAAAGAATTTTTTTCAATTTTTACCAACTCTTATAGTGAATACAGAGTGGGTATGGCGATTTAGTTACGAGGATATAAGGCAGCTGTGACAGCAATTATCACAGGTGGGCTTCTTATAAAGACACAGGTGGGTCAATCTGATCAATTCGAATATGCTGGGTGGTCCACTATAGGAGGACTACAGCATGATTAAGTTAAAGATTGGAATTAATCATTCACAGACTTAATTTTAAGTGGCTATTATTCACTTTAGGGACACATGAAAATTTCAAAACTACACTTTTTCATCAAATAAACCAAAATATGAGCTTAATATCTTCAGGCTAGGTAACTAACAATTTTTATTTCAGAACTATTTATTTTTACATCACTATCCATATATTCCTTAAGAAAATAAGATAAATAAAACAGCCCTAGAAGCCAAATTTACTATACCTGAATAAGTCTCCGTATCTCAGTACAATCAGACCTCTCAGCCTCCCTAATGTTAACTTTTCTAATAATAGACGGTGATGCAACATGAGAAGAAGAATGATCATGGGTAGGTGGAGTTTTACATGGCGATGCTGGTGGTGATAACTGCTGATCTGAAGGAGGGTGGGAAAAAGAAGTACTTGGTGTTGAACTAGATGGTAGAAAAAGTGAAGGCATTGCATTCCGATTGAGACGGTCCATTAAGGAATTGGTGAACTGATCACGTGTAAAATGTTTTGCACAAATACAGGCTCTTTGGGTTAGACTTTGCACGGGTACCTCGGCCAAAGCTGGTTCTTGACAGAGCAGCCTCCATTTCTCTGCTCTAGAATTAAAACAGTACACAATATTAAAATTAGGCTCCCTGCTTTAGCATAAAGATAAGGATTTATTCAGATTTAATGTTCTAAAAATGAGGTCATTTCAATATGTATTCATGTGGGATTTTTATTGTATCAAAAACCTATTTTAAGTTCAAGAGAACGGTCACCTCATGACTGAAACTTGATATTTTCCTGGCCAAGTATAACCTGTAATACCATCACTGTTTCCTATACCATCTTTTCAAAAATGGATATCTTAGTAGACCAACATTACTCATGTAAAATTTCTCTCCTGTCACCAATAAAAATGTTTGCCTTTCTTTGTCCTTAATAACAAAGACTAAAATCGTACGAATGACAATTGTTTGAAAGGATTTCAAAACCTAATTAGTGATATTAACATTATCTTTTTAAATAAAGGCGAATGCATGTACATATTACATTTCCGGCTCAAAGGAATGCGCTGCATTGAAGTATCAAGATCAAACTAGGTACAAAACCGTAAAATATATGCTAGGAAATATTTTCGGTGACTATTGGTGTTAGGAGAAAACGATCTTCAATTTTAAGAGCAAGGTAACAAAACGGTTAGATTACGATCAAAACTTGACCAATTATTACAGGAACTTAATTATCCCATCAATCAAACTCAACAGTAAAATATTAAATAACTGACGGTATGAATACAAATTGGGCATTTGGTAATAATAACAAAATATACTACGGCATATCACGATTTACGAACAAGAATTTTTCCATCACAGATTTGATTTACGAACTCAAAACTCGCTCTTGCCTTTTGCTCAACTTTAGCTACCCCGAATAACGTCATCATTTGACAGTGCATGATTAAGAATGTAATCCGAAATTGTTCGATTTTCTGGCTATTTAGCCTCTTGATTATTATAGCCAAACAAAAGAGTACTCAAAAATATATTATCCATACATATATACAATAAAATACAGGATTTATAAATATTTTCTGTAAAATTACAGCGTTACTGCCGAGGTATTTCCTTAACGAGCTAGCAAAGAAAATGCTTAACTTGATATTTATCGTACAGCAATTTTATTTTACCTTATAGTACACCGATATATAACCGTGATATTTCAGAAAATAAATACATTTTAAATACAAAGTATATGTATTGCATCCTGTAGAGTATAAAAACTAAAATTAACATTTTCAAGAATTGTGGTACATTATTAAGACCATATAAAATCGAGCACTATCCTTCCCTTTTTGAGGAAAATAACACGAGCACCAATTAGATAAGTTCATTTAAAATCTAACTGCTGAAAGAATTTAAAATTTAATTGTTCACCTCACTTACATGAGTATGTGGGATCGAAACTTTGTATTTGGCGCGCATCCCTTTTAACACTATGCGTATAGAAAATATTGCTCTCGATTTAAGAAATACTTTTCAGGAACACATCGTGTTCGTAAATCGGAAGATTAAATAATAATATTTTCATTGAGTATCAGACTACGGACAATACAAAGCAGCACTGTAACGTCAAAAACAAATACAACAATGTATTTGTAATGGCCACGTCTTCTTCAGGATACATTACTAAGACCGCAAGACACAAAGTAATAAATTCAACATACTAAAAAGTGTGACCAATGTGTACCTCGCAGCTGTCCTGGGGAAATGAAAAACTTTCACGCCTTTCGAATAACAGCCTGACACCGAACACGTATGAAGAACCATCGTGTACTTTTCCTTCTATAAAAACAATAGATATTTCACAATATCTGCTAAAAACTTTCAAATTGACGCTACAAAACTAAAGAAATCTTGTCGCTAACACTACAAATTAGTCAACCTACTATCGCAGAGGGCTCTGCCAGTAAACGAATCATCCGCTAGGTGTCGTTACTTCGGCGTTCACAGTCCACATAAGATGAAGAGCGTACTAGCCTTTATATTCCCCTAGGAAATCTATGAAGCCTAGTGATAGACATTTTGCCTCGGCAGTCTAGCACGGAGCACTTTCTTGCACCAATTTTTGCGATTTTTTCCGTCTCGAAAAAACCTAAACCTCTTTCCCAATCCTCCAACTGTAAGATTCCACTTCAACCCTCCAATTCGAAAAAAGGGATATCATTAGCTTGACCAATGGCAATACACTTCCTTTTTGTTAGTGATGCCACTAATAGATGGTACTTGGTGTCGATAGTCTAACGGTGAAATTTTGGCATTGGTAAAAATTGTTTTTAGAAGGCATGCCTATCAGTCTTAAAATAGTTATTGGTAGAAGTAGAGGTTCTTACGCATTTTCTGCATGACCCTTACGTGGCGCCATTATTGACGGTAAATGTAAGTACGTGGATCTACGCTGCCATGCTGCCATCGAGAGGGTGATTCATTTAAGGCAAATGGAAATGGAACGAACCCACCAATCAACGTTACCCAATCCGCTTGGAGAAAAAGCAAATGTTCTATAATGGAAATATAACGAACCAACCAACCCAACCCAGTTGGAAAAAAACAACCTCCATGAGTTCAGGAAGCAGATGAAACACCACATAGTCACATAGTTCCGCTTTCTGTCACTACGGCGCCACGTTAGGGTCCTGCGGAAAATATGCAAGTACCGAAGTAGATAGGATTGGCTACAGCGAGATTAGTTGAGATATCTAGAAAAATTAAACCGATAAATACGAAAATTTTCAAAAAGACCGAAGTTTGCTACGCTATGTGTAAAAGCTTAACCCTCTACATGAGAAGTTAATTGTGACGCGATTTCACCCCCACGACTTCAGAAATTACAAAAAAGGTACTTAAGTACTATACGGGCGCCCCATACGCAGCGCCCTCTTGCCATGAAGTGGCGAGATGTGGAACTGCGTGGGGGTTATATAAATATCTGGATATAGCTGACATCAAAAGGTGAAACAGTATACATTACTTTTTGAGCATTAAAATCTCCGCTGACATGGAAAGGGCGACATTGGTTTAGTCCTTCACTAGTTCAATCTCCATTCAAAGAAAAATACGGATACCGTTATAAATGAATCCTACCGCTTAAAACTGTACTAAATAATTCCATAACCCGCCACCATCAGGGCGCTGCGTATGGGGCGTCTGTATAGTACGTAGCAAAGACTAATACCCCTATGTGAGTACCCAAAAAAATATAGTTGACATTGTTTTTATTTTACTGTTTGGACAACATATCTATACAAACATTGTGACCAATATTAAATTGTATTATTGTACGAATTGGAGATGGTATTTGTGCAAATATATAAAATCTGATGTGGCCACCAAACGACTTGCTCCAAACCTGTAATATTTCTAAAAATTCCAAACAGGTTAAATGATAATAAATATTTTAAGGAACTGCGAGAAAAATTCCAAGACTTTACAAAGAACTGAAATAAACTCATACCGTAGCCTTTTGATATAAGATATAGCCACGAAGCTCCAACAAATAAGAAAATAAAAATAAGCGTTAATAATTGTAAGACGTAACTAAGCAAAGACTAGTACCCCTGCGTAAAGACCAGAATGCTATAAAACGATTCCCAGGTTTTCCATGGAAGGCGACGAAAGATGGGTCAACGGGAAAATTTGGAACTAAGTGTTCACGATGGCTATCATGACGTCATCACTCGGGTGACATACCCCCTACTGTATTAATACGATAGTCGTAGCAAATATAATTTGGACGGACAGAAAAAATTGACTTAAATAAAAGAATTGCATATAAGAAATCAAATTTATTACCGTATATCACACATTGCGAGAGTACAAAGTCATTATCAAATTACACACAGTTACTTTTATAACGTTAATACCTTTTATGCATGCAACATTTAAAGGAAATTCACGTGGACGACGAAAAACATCCAACTTGCATGTCAAGAATGAGTTTGTGGATCAAGCAAGAATCTATTGTAAAGTGAATTCTTCGGCCCTGGAACACAGTTATCTTTCTGTTCCACCTGTAAAAAGAATGGAAATGAATTTCTAAGAATGTCAATCATTAAACCTAAACCTAATGAAATTGATGCAGGAGGCATTGGGCTGACGTTAGGTTTTCGTAGCAGTTACAGTTAGGCATTTGAGATCTATATGTATTCATCAAATAACAAGGAAAACTTTTGATATGGAAATGTCAATTTCTAGAACGAATAACATATACCTACTTCTAAATACGTTTTGAAACAAAGATAGAAGAACTATCTTAACGTCAAGAAATACAAGCAAACATAATGAGAAACAAGAAATAATCAAATTAACAATTTCTGTAAATTCAAAATATTTCAAATTAAAACAACGAGACATCACTATGGTATACTTATTGCATTCTATTACAAGCACAATTCTATTCCCTGGCATCTACGTTGCCGTTTAACTTCCATAGAACTCATTATAATCTACTGATAACCACGAGAAATTTTAAATAGAAATTTCAATTACTCAATCTAAAATTATGGCTTATTTTATGAACAACTGACACGTACCATATTCAAGCCCAGGGCAATGGATGGCACAGCTAGGTGAAGTAAGTGAGGCTTAACACCTAAAAATGAGAAATTTCCTCTCAAAATGCTTCTCGCACACAAGAAGAAAGATTTCTTTCCTTCCTTCCAAGGAGATCTATCCAGTGCAGGTATCTGAGAAAATATAAAAGCATTCTCACAAAATGCATTCACATAACACTGCGTAGAACTATTTTGTCAGATTTTTTTTTTCAAAAATATATGCTATTTTTAAGACTTACCTGTCTCTGTTGATTGGAGATCAGGGCAAATTCACTCCGTATCGTTTTCCTAAATAGTGATGAATGTATATCTACTATACATATATCTACTCAACAAAATCAGAGTAACTGTCAACTGCTCAATAAGCAATGTCGAACTTCTATAAAGCAAAATGGCCACTGTTCCACTATCATAACAGACACAAGGAATGTGTGGCACTGAGAGATAGAGAAATAGAGGGAGAAAGACAGAGCTGGCTGCGACTGCCACGCGATTGGTGGCCCCCGTATCATCGTAGTGAACTATATGTAAAACCTGGGTATCTATTCTCCCAGAAGAGTTTCATAACTCTGGCTGAATCTAACGCATGGGTTTGAACACAAATGGCATGTTGTTTATTGTGATAACTTTTTCTCAAGTCCTGCCCTTTTTCAAAAACTGAAACAAAAGGGCATAGATGCATGCGTAACTGTGAGAGCTAACAGAAAAGGTCTTTTTATCGATATGAAGACAAATGTATGCAAAATATAAAAGGGAGATAAGCCAATGTTTTACATGAATGCCCTAAAGAATATGATTACCTGTACTTGGCATGATACAGGGCGAGTAAGCCTTCTTAGTGAATTAGTGCAAGTGAGATCAAAGAAAGGTGAATGTAGTTTTCGATCAGTATCTAAACCAAAATTGGTGACACACTAAAACAAATTCATGAATGGAGTGGACAAATTTAACCAAATGTCAACAAATTACAGATACACACACAAGAACATAAAGTGGTATCGCCTTTTATGGTATGTTATGATTGAGACAGTCCTTGTCAATGGGCAAATCACCTTTATCATAGCTACAGGGAAAAAAAATATCTACCCCTACTTAATCGCTATGCAGTGATTGAAGGACTCTTACTCAACCACAGAAGACCGGTGTCTGCTAATTGTAAGAGGGGGAGAAAATCAGATGGCCCGTTGCTCTAAGCTCGACTAACTGAATGCCATGTTATTCAGCAATATTTGGACAAATCACACAGACCTAAATGCTGTTTGCTCAATGAAACCATCTCAGTATAAATTTAAAGGAAAAAAGGACTGCAAGAGGAGGCAGACATTATACTGTCCAGCCTGTCCAGAAGAACCTGCGCTCTGTGTCATCTTCTGGGAGAAATTTCACACTATGAGTGAATACAGATGTGTCTGCAAATGTCAGGAATGAGGTACTTAAGAGTATGAACATCTGAGACAAAGGATATGTAAAGAAAAAAAGGACAGTTGAATTGAATTTCAATCATTTTATAATTCAGATGAACCTGATCCCTGTACCATCTGTTTCGGTGAGGATGACACACAATTGAGATTAAATAAATGTATGGTATTGCAAGAAATGTTATAGATATTGACAAAATGGTATAATAGTGCAATATGAAAAGAAAAATATTTTTTAAATAAATTTTATTACGCAGCCAAGGATTTTTTTTATTTAAGGAAATTATGCAGCGAAAGAGTTAAGAAAGACTAGTCATATACCGTATTGCCATCTATTGGTGGAATGTATTTCTACTTATCCTTCATTCCTGTAATTGCAAATAGATCGTTTATATTTTGGAGATTCAGTAATAAAAACAAGTTAAAATTTTTATTAACTATTAAAAATAATTATCTTAAATCTTCTAAAATAAATGACAATATGTAAACAATGGAGCAGTTGACTCAAAATGGCGATCACCTATGCCGTAGGATCGAATGTTTTCGTAAATATCAATGTTTTAAATCTGTTATTTAAGGGTCACATTTTATATTCGTCGTATAAGTCAACCTTAAGTTTTAGGAATTATTTTTGAGCTTCAAAGGTTGACTTATATACCGGCATAGCGTTTTTCGGAGATTACTCGCCGAGAGTAGAAGCCGCTATCGTGTTTGTGTGATTGCCATGCCTGTGCTGACAATTCATACAAACGTTCTTGTACGAACTGTACAAAAAGATAGGGAATTCTCCGCCCCTAGTTTATGCTAGGTGAAGGTGTCCTGTCGCCTTCAATCGCTATTACGGGTGCAAGGCTAACTGAGATCCTTGTTCTCAGCCCGTCGTGTACTATAGCTCCGTTAGCCAGTTCAGGCTATTTGGAGGTAGGCGCTCGATATGGGAAAACTATTTCCCTATGTCACGTGAAACACCCAAGTTCTTGTCAAAAGTCGTTGGTTTCGGAGTTCTGTCCCCAGTCTTGTA
This sequence comes from Tanypteryx hageni, assembly GCA_028673005.1. Classification (NCBI taxonomy): domain Eukaryota; kingdom Metazoa; phylum Arthropoda; class Insecta; order Odonata; family Petaluridae; genus Tanypteryx; species Tanypteryx hageni. Next base: position 178,996,750 of record CM054112.1, on the reverse strand, counting down.
GCAGAACTTGGCTCGAGTTATTGTTGTGAGTCGTTGGTTTCGGAGTTCCGTTCTTCGCTTAGTATACAAAGTACAGGGTTTGGGAGATTTTTCTTCGTCTCTTACAATATCAGCCAGTGATAGCTCATTTCCCTCTTCATTGGTTAAACATAAATCAATTTAAATTGACCAACAGTTCACAATATTTCTGATCCTTTCCCGATATTCAGTGTGTTGTGTTTATTAATTCATTTGTAGAAAATTTCATCCCCATTAAGAGTAATAAGAGGCAAAGGACATATTACTTCAATGTTGATTGGGAAGAACAATTGTTTTATTGATTTGAAAGGAAAGTGTTTGTTTATTGTGCAATGCTTGTGTCGCACTTTCAAAGAAAAGTAATGTTGAAAGACATTTTAATACGGTCCACGGAAATTTTAATACTAGTTATCCGTTTAACTCCGAGATCAGGAAAAAGAAAATTTCCGATATGAAATCTATTTTAACTAAACAGCAGAGCATTTTTACCAGACCAGTGCAGCAATCAAAAAGAGCAACGATTGCATCACTTAAAATTTCATATTTGTTGGCCAAGAGGAAAAAGCCTTTTGAAGATGACGATATTGTAAAAGAAGCAATGTTAGCAATTGCTGACTCACTTTCCGAAGATTTTAAAAATAAAAATGAAATTACCTCAGCAATCAACACGATTCAGTTATCAGCAAGAACAGTTACAAGAAGAATTGAAGTTATTGCAACCAATATGGAGAAAGAGTTGGCAAATGATTAACAAAAACATTTTCTTCTCATTGCAACTGGATGAGTCAACAGACACATCAGACACTTCTCAATTGGCTATGGTTGCGAAGATGGTGTTTAATGATTTTTCAGGAAAGGAAGAATTTCTTAAAATTCTTCCATTAAAGGGACAAACAAGAGGTGAAGACATTTTTTCAGCTTTTAAAAAATATGTCCAAGAAAGTAATATACCATCAATGAAGTTGACCGCAATTACTACAGATGGTGCGCCTTCAATGACAGGTTGTAAAAATGGATTTATTGCGCTATGTAAAAAAGACCCTCTCTTTCCAAAATTTATTTCATATCAGCGCATTATACACCAAGAAATGTTATGCACATAAGTTCTTCATTTTCAACATGTAATGAAAACAGTAACAAAAATAATAAATTCCATAAGAGCCGCACCAATGCAACACAGATTGTTTAAACTGCTTTTACAAGGTGAAGATGCCGAATTCGATGATCTCCTTTTACATACCAAAGTTAGATGGCTCAGCAGAGGCAAAATACTTGTGAGGTTTATAAATCTCATAAAGGAGCTAAAGGAATTTTTCACGTCAAGAAATGAATATTATGCACAGTTGGATGACAAAGCTTGGTTGATGGATTTCGGATTTCTTGTTGATATAACTATAAAATTGAACGAACTGAATATGGAGATGCAAGGGAAAAATCAACACATTGCAAAAATGATAAGTGCAGTAGATGCATTCAAATGTAAATTGGCATTGTGGAAGTCTCACCTAGACAGAAATTCATTATGACATTTCCCGAATTTAAAATATATTATTGAGTCTGACTGATGAAAATGTTACCACTAAACTATTTTCATAACACATTGAAACTCTCCTGAAGGAATTTAATTTTAGGTTTCATCAGTTGTATGGATATGGTGGGTGTTAAGGCTGGTGGAGAGAATGTTCGTGTACTTTTGTATGCTGATGATGCTGTGTTAATGGCTGAGAACCCAGGAGAATTGCAGAGAATGTTAGATAGCCTGCATGATACGACAGTGAGAATGGACTTGAGGTAAATGTGGCCAAAACCAAGGTAGTTGTGTTCGATCGGGTGAATGAGGTGAACGACTGTCAATTTAGCATAAATGGTGGAACGATTGAGGTAGTGGATAAATTTGTATACCTTGGCAGAATGTTCAGTAAAAATGGTAGAGTAGATGGGGAAATCAAAAGGAGAGTGAATGCTGGTAGAAAGGTGGCAGGGAGTGTGTGGCCGATTACAAAGAATGAATGGTTGTCAAAAGAAGCGAAAATGTCTGTATACAAGAGTGTTTTAATGCCTATCTTGCTGTATGGCAGTGAAACATAGGCGTGTCTGGAGAAGCATAAAAGTAGTTTGAATGCGGTTGGGATGGGATACATGAGAAGAGTTTGTGGAAAATCTAGGAGGGACAAAGTAAGGAATAATTGGGTGATGAACGAATGTGGTATGAAAGCTAGTGTGACAGATCTGTATGAGAGAGGTCTGCTGAGGTGGTTCGGGCATGTAGAAAGAATGAAGGAGAGTAGAATCACCAAACAAATATATGACGGAAGAGTGAATGGCGAGAGAGGGAGAGGCAGACCGCGCAAGACTTGGTTGGATGTGGTTGGTGAGACTCTGAGAAAAAGAGACGTGAAAAGTATGAGGAATAAAAGGAAATGTGTGACTCAGTGTATGAGTGTAAGTGAAGCAAAAGAAGTGTGCAAGGATAGAAGTGTGTGGAGGAAGGTGGTGGGTTGGTAATTGACAGACATATGGCATGGCTTACCCTGCAAGGGAAAGCGTCAAGGTGTGTTGTTGTTGCATTTGAACGTTTCACTCCTGTACACATCCCCTCTAAAGTTTTACAATGGATGCACGTAAATGGTATCTGGAAAGTTCACCGCCAGCAATTCATCGCCATCAATTCATCGCCAGCAATTCAAAGCCGCGGAAAATTCGTCGCAATGGGAAAGTTATCGCCTTGTATGGATCATGTTTTTCACAAAGGCTGTATTAAAAATGCGTGTGTGGACTCTAAGCCGGCAGAAGAATATAAGGACAAATAATCCAACAACAGTAGTTTTAATAAATACGATAATGTTTCATTTTTTTACCGGGGACGAAATGTAAGTAATCCACATTTACAAGTAATATGTCATTTGTTTATGACAACTGAATGATAATTTTTTAAATAATGTTATGCAGAAAATGTTAACAAAGAGTAAGGGAGGGGGAACGGAAGGAGGATGTAATGAAGAAATGGAGAAGTGTGTAGATGGAGGAGGAAGAGGGGGGCGTGTAAGAAATTATAATGAAACAGGTAATATTGATATCAATCGACTAGGAATCAAATATAAACAATATTGTTATATATCAACTAGGAATTTAACAGCAATTAAGAGAACGAAGATAAAAAAGAAAAAAAAGATGGTGAAGGGGTCAGAGGGGGGAGGCAGGTGGGGGGAGAAAGAAAGTAAATTTTCCGTGGCAATGAATTGCTGGCGGTGAATTTTCCCTGGCGATGAATTGCTGTAGGTGAATTTTCCGCGGCGTTGAATTTATGGCGATGAATTAATGGCGATGAATTTCTGGCGGTGAATTTTCCGCGGCGTTGAATTTATGGCGATGAATTAATGGCGATGAATTTCTGGCGGTGAATTTTTCTAGACCCCGTGTAAATAACCATTTATAATTTTTTTTACTAGAAAACAATATAATGCAATATTCTATAGATAAGTTGCAAAGTCAGCCGTAAAACGAATTATGAAACTCTAAGAATAGAGAACTTCCTGCAAACATCTAGAGAGCCTTGCGTGAAGTGACCCAATACGATAGTTCCTATGACAAAAAATTGATACAAAGAGTGTTATTAGTTGAACTACTTATATTGCTCCTCTTAAAATAATTATATAGCTCACACCATTCAGGCCTTTTCAGGAGACGAATTCCCACTTAAAACCTGCAAGATGGGTGTGTCAGGAGAAGCATAAAAGTAGTTTGAATGCGGTTGGGATGAGATACATGAGAAGAGTTTGTGGAAAATCTAGGAGGGACAAAGTAAGGAATAATTGGGTGATGAACGAATGTGGTATAAAAGCTAGTGTGACAGATTTGTATGAGAGAGGTCTGCTGAGGTGGTTCGGACATATAGAAAGAATGGAGGAAAGTAGAATCACCAAGCAAATATATGAAGGAAGAGTGAATGGCAAAAGAGGGAGAGGCAGACCGCGCAAGACTTGGTTGGATGTGGTTAGTGAGACTGAGAAAAAGGGGTGTGAAAAGTATGAGGAATAAGAGGAAATGTGTGACTCAGTGTATGAGTGTAAGGGAAGCAAAAGAAGTGTGCAAGGATAGAAGTGTGTGGAGGAAGCATATGGTGATGGGTTGGTAATTGGCAGACGTATAGCATGGCTTACCCTGCAAGGGAAAGCGTCAAGGTGTGTTGTTGTTGTTATCAGTTTTCTGAAGTAGAACCCATAATAACAATCTTTGCTAATCTGTTCAATTTTATGGACAATGATGTCTGTTAATATTGGAACTTACTTTAATATCATTAACACCGAGGACTTAGAAATGGAAATAATAAATATGCAGAACGATATTATTTTAAGGTCACATAAAAATGATGAAAACTTTTGTAATTTAGTTGACAAAAATTGCTATTCATTATCAAGAAAATGTGCCCTAAAAATATATTCTTACTGTGCTTAAACATACACTTGCGAGTCCATTTCTTCAAGCATGAAACACTTGAAATCCAAGTACCATTCGAGACTCACCGATTACAATTTAGACAACTGCCTAAGATCAGGTATCTCGAGTTATGTGCCAAATTATAGCATGTTGGTTGAAGATATGCAGTCTCAAGTTTCACATTGATTTATTTTTCATGTTTTTATATAAATTCTTTAATAGTTTTTCTCTTATATACATAAAAATATCATTTTAATAAATATTGGTACACATCTACTATTGTTACTTCACTTCCCGCCCCCAATAATTAAAGTTGCGCCCTCATAGATAAAAGAGGTTGCCGACCACTGATACAGAGAGATATCAACTGATTTTGCTTATGCACCCTTCACGTCCTCAGTAATATAAATTGCGCCCTTGTATGTGAAAAGGTTGCCGACCCCTGCATTACGCTATATAATTCTTATATGCCAAAAATTATTTTTAAATTATGGAACGTTTAATTTTGTCTCTCACTACCTCTCTCTCTCATACTGAAAAACCCTGATGCCCCTGAATTTTAGCCACAGATCAGACCAACCATCCACAAATGAACTCATTATCACACTCGTCATCTTACCACCAACCGTCCGCCCTACCCCATAATGGCATTTCCCTACCCATCCCAGTTCCAACACATTCTCTTCTTGCAAAAGAACTTAAACCTTTTCCTCAATCCTTTCAACTTATCTGTCTTAACGCCCAAAGCCCTGTCCCCCACTTCAACGAACTGCGCTCACTACTCCCGCCCAACAATCTACATGCTATTACCATTTCCGAGATGTGGCTGAAACCCTCTATCTCAAGCTCTTCTGTAGAAATACCCGGCTTCAACTTGTTTCGCAATGAAAGGACAGGAAAAGGAGGAGGGGGGTATGAATCTACATCTGTAAAGACCTAGCTTGCAAAGTAATTGCCACCAGCGACGCACAATACTCCCACAGACCTGAATATCTCTTCCTTGAAGCAGCCGTCAATTTAAAAAAAATTCTGTTAGGAATCGTTTATCGTCCTCCAAAAATCAGTTATCTATCTGACATTGACAATACCATCGTCAACTTAAGACACGATTATGAACACACAATCATATCTGGTGACTTTAATGCCAATTTTGCCTCAAGCACCTCCAATGCAGTGTTTTTTAAAAACTCTTTTACATCGCACAACCTCAGCATACTACCATTAAAACCAACAAATAACACTAAAAACTCTTCCACTTGGATTGATATATTAGTTACCGCAAATCCAGATAAAGTTTGCACCCATGGTCAACTACCTGCCCCGGGAATTTCATCCCATGATTTAATTTTTCTAGCCTACTCCCTAAACTCTCCAAAACATAGACGCAAAAGTTGAATCACTTAACACTTTTCATTTACATTTACTCGATAAATACACACCCATCAAAACCACACGCATCTCTAAACCAACCTCACAGCCTGTGGATAGCAGCTGACTTAAAATTATTGATGGCACAATGCGATTCAATTTTCCGTCTCTTCAAATCAAATAAATGCCCAAATACGTTCAATGCCTACAAAAGTATTAGAAACAAAACCAAGCAGCAGATTAGAAGTGCCAAAATAAAATTTGCTTATTCTATATCAGGCTCCAATGTAACAACATCCGCCCTATAGAACAACCTACGAAACCTTGGTATTGGTAAGCCCAAGGATTCTTCCTTACCACCAAACATATCACTAGATTCCCTTAATGAGATCTTCACGACTAACCCAACAACAATCGACAGAGAACGAAAATGCTAAGATATTAGTAGTCTTACTGTAAAAGCGAACGAGTCTTCCGGTTCTCCACAATTCCACTTTAAAGCTGTTTCGCAATTTAACGTACTTTCAGCAATATGCAGAATCAAAACTAAAGCTCAGGGTGCTGATGATATTCCTATCATGGTCATAAACAAATTAGTGCATCTTATACTCCCAGTACTCACTAACATTTTCAACCACTCCTTAATACAGGGAAAACATGCGTTAGTCCACCCAATCCCTAAGAAATCTCTCTCCGCAAACAATGACTATCAGCCGATTAGCTTCCTTCCCACTTTATCAAAAGCCCTTGAGCAACTTGCGCATGAACAAGTAACAGATTTTCTCAACACAAATAATCTACTTGACTCCCATCAATCTGGCTTTCGGAAGTCACATAGCACCACTACCTTTACTTTAGCAAAGCGTTTGACTCAGTAGACAAAGACATACTCCTAGCAAAACTCTGCTGCATGCGATTCTCTTCACCTTCAATAGATTGGTTCTCCTCGTACCTTAGTGACCTTTTCCAACAAGTCACCTCCAACGACTCCTCATCATCATGGCTTAATGTTAACCAAGGCATTCGCAGGGCTCAATTTTAGGTCCCCTATTGTTCTATTTATTAATGATTGTTCTCAATACCTAACTTACTACAAGCATCATTTGTACGCCGATGATCTCCAAATCTACTTAGACACCAAACCAAATAACTTATCTCTTTCCATTGCCAACATAAATCATGACTTGGCTCAACTTGAAGAATGGAGCTATGATAATCCTCTCAATATAAGTCTCTTGAAATCTCAGGCCATTTTAATCGGTTATTCAAAACTACTGGCTTCTATAAACCTTGCGGAATCAGTTCCTCTGTCTTTGAATGGCTCAGTTATTCTCTATTGCAAAATCATAAAAAATCTCAGTATTCTAATTAATGAAATGCTTACCTGGGATAATCATATAACAAAAGTCTGCAAGACAGTAAACTCTTCCTTACACACTCTAAGGCCTCTCACTAACATTCTTCCCTCTTCACTAAAAATACAGCTAGTGACCTCTCTAATTCTTCCTCACATCGACTATTGTGATATTGTACACCAGGACTTATCCAAGGATCTCGCCATTAAGCTACAACATTCTCATAATGCCAGCATCAGATTTATCTTTAATCTTACAAAGTCTGAGCATGTCTCAGAATACTTCCGTCGACTCTCCTGGCTAAAACTTGAATCCAGAAGAAACCTTCATCTCCTCTCTAAGTGTTTACAATTGTCGCCTGTAGGTGGCAGCTAAAAAATATAATTTAAAAAATATCTCTTAAACAATGCATTATATGGGAAATGTTTCAAATAAAGGTTGTAGAAAAGTAAATTTCCTACATCCTATAAATAAAAGACAATGTTTGTCTGTCTGTCTGTGGCAGCCATAACTCTTCAGAAAATAAATGGTAGGAGCTTCAAAATTTGGCAGCAGCTTTAGGTTGATCCTGAGAGTTGTAGTGTCAAAAATAATTCAAATTGGCCATGGGGGCTCGAGGGTGCCTATTGTTGGTCCAAATGCCGGTTTTTTAAGGATATCTCAGCAACCAATTGACCGATTTTGATGAAGTTTCCAATTATATCAATGTTTTGATGAGATAGATTTTCAAGCCTAAAATGGATAAAATCGGTCAACGGGGTCAAGGATCATAATGTAGGGTCGATCCAAATTTCACAATTTCGAGGGGTCACCATGGAACGGTCAGTCCAAATTTTGGCAATGTCCGTCTGCCTGTACGTATATATCAGGTAAGATCTGGCTGAACCAATTTCAACCAAATTAGGTAGGTACATAGAATCTAAAACATAAATACATGACCAAAATGATATATTTGGTATGGATAGACCAAATTTTCTGTAGTTATGCTTTCGGAAGGAAATGGCTGAACTTTGGGCCAAACCGAATACAACCAAATTTGGTACATAGAATTATCACAGAAATTCATGGCCAAAGTTCCATACTTCGACCCGATTAACTAAGTAGGGGTGCCACAATTGCAAAGTCAAACTTTTCGGTAATTATTCTTTTGGAAGGAATTGGCAGACCCGAACTCAAACAAATTTGGTATATAGAATTTTCACATAAATTCATGACCAAAATGCTATACTTTGACCTGATTAACTAAGTAGGGGTGCCACAACTGCAAAGTTAAACTTTTCAATAGTTTGGAAGGAATTGGCCAAACCGATTTCAACGAAATTTTGTATGAAGGAGTTGCACAACATAAAAAAAACAAAATCAAGAATAGGATTGTTATACAAAGCAGAGCTGCCACAATAAAAGTAATAAAAATTTTCTTTTTATAAGAGTTTGTGTAGAACTGTCTGCATCGATTTTAACCATATTATAATGTTTATTATGTACACATATAAAGCCATAATTGCATATTTGGACCGGATCAACTAAACAGGTGTGCCAAAATTACAAATTAAACTCTTTTAGTAACTATGGATTTGGCAGGAGTTGGCTCAACGGATGTCAACTAAATTTTATACATGTTTTTCACAAAATACCATAATTAAATCAAGATTTTTAAAGCGGAGCTTAAAGCAGAGCTACTACAATTAATAAATAATAAAAATCGTTTGTAACTTATGTAACTAAGCATAGTGTTTACAATAGTCGCTGGTAGATGGTGTGATGATGGCAGCTAAAAAAATAGTTTTTAAAATATCACTTATATGGGAAAATGTTTCGAACAAACGTTGTAGAAAATTAAATTTCCTTCAACTTTTATTACAATAATTTTTTACATTGATCAAGTAATAAAGCAAATATAAAAACAACGGTTAAGTGACAGGAGTAAACACCCACTTCTGGTTGACCAATTTTTACCAAAAACTAATCAACAAATCACATACACATACAGACATCGAGAAAATGGTCAAAACGAATTCAGGGGACCTGAAAACCTGCATTTCTGTTAAAATCTTGAAATCGATTTTTTTTCATGAAAACAATACTTTCCCCTATACAACATATGGAGAAAATAAGTCTCATAAAACTTGCAATTTCATAAAAATTGGAGTAATTATCCTTCAAATGTGAAATAAATTAAGAAATGATATTTCCTCCTCAAGTTCACTCTATGACAGAATTAATCAGGACAATTGACTAGATTTGCCCAAGGACCCTGAGAAATCTCAATAGGTGAATGAGAGTATTACTAGAATAGCAAACTTTTAGTTTTCCACAAAAGAATTTATTTAGAGAAATTTAATAGAATAAATGACAGTTTTCCAAAATGTGCTGTAGAACAGTCTTACTAGTTTCAAAAATCGAATTATTATACAGAATCAAAGGGTATCACAATAATAACTTAGGATCATTGATGTCTTCTTTATCAGTTTCCCAACCAGTGTGCCACAGCAGTGGCGGAAGTAGGCCGGACCCAAACCGTCATAGGGGCTTGGCCACCTCTATTTAGTATCTATAGACAGAGCCAGGCCCTTTGAGAATCATAAATTCAATAAAGTGGACAAGTCTATGACAATGGCTCTAATATGTAGCGTCATAAATAATTTAGTGTCAAAAACAAAATCTCCTCTGTTTCCTCAAACGTGGGTGACTTGTCGAGTTTTCATGTCATCACGCTTGCTGAGACATGGCTATCTGCCAGCATCAATGATAGTGAATGCTCCTTCTCAAACAGCCATCAAATTTTTCGCCATAATCGTGTTGGCAGAGGAGGCAGTGTTCTCATGGCTATAAACTCCTCCCTGCCCACTAAACGCCGCATGGATTTGGAAACTGCCTATGAAATCGTTTGGACTGAGGTTTATGCGGATGTTGATCCCAATTTTTCATCGAGGAAGGATACATTTTTATTGGCTGTTTTTATCGTCCCCCTGACAGCCACTTAACAGTCCTAGAAAACTGTTTTGACTCAGAGCTGCATGCCCTCACTTTAGGTCAAGTGATTGGGGACTTTAACCTATTCATCGCCTGGGCATCTCCCACCGGGGGTATCGGCAACAATCGCCACGATCAATTCTTCATCGACCATTTCATCCACGGCCTCAGATTACTCCAATGTAATTTAAATCCCACCCGAAATTTGGCAACTCTGGATCTTATCCTTTCCTATGTCAATGTGGGTTTTGTATCCTCTGGTAGGAATATTTCTGAAAGCGACCATGGCTCACTGGAATGTACATTATCCCTCTCCTCCCCTCAAAATTCTCAGTCCTCCCCACCCACCAACCGCAACATCAGAGCCTGGAATAAGGCCGACTGGCCAGATATAAACCGTGCCCTGTCTCTCTTGCCCTGGTACCTCCTGCAGCTCGGTTCACCTGACGACGCACTCTCAATACTGTACGAGATCCTGAATGGCGCCATCCTCGACTTCGTTCCAACGCTTAGGATATCCGCTGAAACTGCCCTCACCCTTAGAAACAAGGAAGCTGCTTGGAGGCTGACGAAATCTTTCCCCAACGTCCACACCCGCAACGTCTTTGCGATAATTCGACGACGGGCCAGGTCACTCCTCAGACGTGACTACAAAAAATTTGTGAATTCTATCGCATCCGAAGTAAAAGAAAATTCAAAAATGTTCTGGACTCCAATCAACTTGAGAAATCCTCCTGTATTCCTCCTCACATGTTTTCTGGGTCCCACACATGTTCAGCCAACAAGAGATCCACATTTTTAAAACAATATTTTTCCTCCAATTTTTCATCAAACCCCATCCTATCCCTCTCCTCCTCCCCCCCCCCCCTCCTCTAAAACCTATTTGTCCTCAATCTCTCTCTTTTATCTCGACCTCTCCTCATGAGGTCTATCGCCTTCTTTCTACCCTACCTCCTAATAAAGTCGCCGGTCCAGACAACATCGGCTCCCTTTTCTTTTGCCATACTGCATCCACCCTCTATCTGCCCATTTCTATAGTTTTTAATAGAATTTTTACAATCGGCTCCTTCCCGAGTATGTGGAAGACAGCCAATGTCACCCCAATTGTCTGCTACATCAATTTTGGCAAGGCTTTCGATTCCATAAACCATAAACTAATTACTCACAAACTATAAAACTGCTACAACATCCATGGCCCTCTTCTCTCCCTACTGTCTGATTTTCTATCTCTTTGTCAACAGCGTGTCGTTCTTGATGGTGTTTCTTCTTCCCCCATATCCATTCCCTCTGGCATCTCGCAGGGCCTCGGACCCCTCCTGTTTGTCTTATACCTGGACGATGTTGTGGATTCCGTCATCGCTAGCAGCTGCAACATTCTTTTATATGCAGATGACTGCAAAATCTTCTGAAAGGCGGATAATTCTAGCAATAGTGGATCTCTCCAAGTTGTACTTGATTCCATAAATAATTGGTGTTCTCTGTGGAATCTCAAAGTCAATCCTGCAAAATTGATTTCCCTAACCTTCACACTCCGTAGAAATCCTATACCCACATCCTACCTTTACTCCAATCAGGTAATCCCCTCTTCTACCTCACATAAGGACTTGGGCGTAACCTTCGATTCTAAACTTATGTTTGTTAAACACATCAACAAAATGACATCCATGGCCATGCCAATAGTTGGCCTCCTCCATAGATTCACCAAACTCAAGGATCCCCATGCTCTCAAATCCGTTTTTACTGCCTGTGTACTACCCCTTCTTGACCTCCCCATCAACCCCCGCTCCTCTTAACCATCCACTTAACTTTTTCCTTTCAATAGTTCGATATTGGATACCAAATTTCTGCATCTTAACACGAGACCAAATTTTTTCTACCCTCCATTTAACCCCTCTCCCCTTCAGACACAAAATCACCGATTTGAAATTTCTTTACCTTGTAATGAATGGCTGCTGCAGATCAAACATCACCTCCTTTCTTCGTGTACCTCCCCGCCCTACCCGTAGCTTCAGACTTCTTTATCAACTCAAATTTCGCCTCTCCATATCCCAAAGATCCATATTTTACCGTGTCCCACAATCCTTCAACTCCCTATCATCCCTCAATCCCTCCCTCAACCTGTTTTCATCACTTCCTTCATACATCTCCGCAGTAATGAGAAATTAGCCAGTAGTCCTTCTGAGCCCATTCCCATCATTATTTCATCAAATATTTTATTAATTTTTTATTATTGTTATAGTTGATTGTTATTGTTGATTCTGTTATTGTTAATAATTTGTTACAATATCCAATGTAAAAGGCCAAGTCTGGCTGTTTTTGGATAATTCTTAATAAATAAATAAAAATTTGTAAAAACAGGTTATCAGTTCAAACCCATCAAAATCAGTAGGGTGCTGAATAAATAGATCCACTTGGTCGCCTTAGTTAAAAGAGGGCCCATGGCTTACTTGTTTTGCCACTGTACCTCAGCACATTGGTGTCCCATCAAACATGAACTGGCATGCCATGGAATTTAGGGAGAAGCAATAGAACTACACTGGAAAATAGAGGGCGATGTGCCACCAATAATTTTTTATTTGTGTGTACCGCAGAATGAAAATGGTTGGGAAGCACTGTACATTTAGATCACATTGCTAGATCTAATTCATGAATAAATCTTACTACTCCATCCAAGTCCAGATAGCAGTGGCATAACAAGAGGCTGGCATGGATGGACAAATGCCATGGGCCCGGAGAGCAAGGGTATGGAGACCCTCGAATGTAGAATGTAGATAAAATAGACTTTTTTTAAGCAATTTTTCTTTTTTATTCCTTATTTCTAAATGAATTTCCAGTTAGTCATTATTTTTGGACAGAGTAATTTAAGGAGCCTATCCTTTTCAGCATATTCCTATTAATGGATTAATAAGTGTGATTTGGTGGGTTTGACAATGGGTTTTAGTTTGAATTGAACATATGGATTTGTTGGATTAGGGGGAGGGGAGAGAGGGAGCATCAATAATATTTTGCCATGGACCCTCCCACTCCTAGTTACACCACTGCTGGGAAACAAGCATGGTTGAGTCATAGTTGCAAATCTGAAGTAAAATTTAAAACATGTCCAAAAAAATGCTGAAAAAAATTGACACTTATGGTCAAAATCAACCTTTGGCACATAACAATGTTTCTTCATATGAACTAGAGAGAACTGAGAATGTTTACTCTGTGCATGTCCTTGAGACTCACTGAAATAAACCTATTGAGAGTGACAACATCATAGAGAGCGTTATTATTTATTAATAATTCAAGTCTGAACAGGTCATGGGAGAGATTTTGCCCCACCTCTTTAATACAAGAAAGCCTATTCTAGGTGATTATTTTATAATTTTAGAGATTTTTTATGACCTTTCATTCTCTATAAATTTAAAACAGGTTCATTATGATATTTTTAAAAAACTTAAAAGCAATTTTTTACTTGCTTTTTGTCGATATAAATTTGCATGATTATAACCAATCATTAGCCGCATTATCATTACAATTAGTTGGTGCTTGCATTCTGCAAGCATTTCAGTCCATATCAAAAGTAACACCATAGGATTTTGAGGGGGTACGGTGCATCGGGCAGTCCCTAACGTCACTACTATCAGGGTTGCTTCTCATATTGCGTTCCACGATAGTCATAGAGAAAAACAAACTTATCCACTCTGTCCTACTGTTGATATCCCAAATTTAATAATTGTGTTTGTGCTTTCAGTAGTACCTGAGAATTTCAATTAGGTATCTACAATACTCTCAATCACAGTGTGTGATGCAATTAGTGTTTTGGATACAATAAAATCTTACACATTATCGGAAGAAAACACTGGTGATGATGTTTTCATAATATACATGATATTGAAAATTAGAGTAAGCTAACATGTATGCTTAAGGGAATAAAATTGATGTTAATTCAGTTAAAGAAAAAAGAGAAAAATATATTTCTGTAACTCAAATAATTTATGCTTTCCATTGATATTCGAGTTATAGAAGTTCCACTGTATATATACAAATATATAAAAAATATGTTTCCGTAACTCAAATTTTCTATAACTCGAATAATTTGTACTTTCCCTTGAGATTCCAGTTCCGCTGTAATTCGTTATGACATCATTAGTTCCCATTAAAAGCATTAAATCAATGCAATTGTAACATATAATATTAGGTCTCTTTAAAAGCATTAAGGTCGTTGCCATGGTATTTAAAGATTTCCATAGTTGAAAAGGGGAAAAATTTACACTTTTTTATTAAAAGCAAATATTTACGCTAGTTCAGCACATATTTGAATTCTGCCTTCAAAAATTAAGAACTCTGTTTTTTCAGCTATACAATTGTTTTTTTCCTGAGTTCGTATCTCAATTTTAAGTAATTTAAAAATGCATTTCTAAAATGCCTTGCACCGAATTCCATCTTTTCTTATGTGGTATTGAAATGGAATATTGGGTTAAAAATACCCCTTAAATATAACTTATTCTGGAATTTCGGAATTTCCCAGAGGTTGTGCCCAAGGACCTATCTTCATGCGAATTTCAGCTCTGTAGCACTTCTAGAAGTACCTTAGATTTTATATATCATATATCCTATATATGTAAGAAGCAGCTATTTATAATGATACTAAACACTGGATTATCATTAAATCCCTGAAGGGTAGTTATGATACAATGAAAAAGCTTGTTATTATACCCAACAAAAATAATTTATGCACATACATATATACAGGGTTTCCCAAAATGAATATATCAAAAATAAAGTTGAATGATTATTTTATCATTTGTAATAACATAACTCAAAAGAAAATAAATATGATAAATTAGTCACTTTGTTTTTGGCATATTCATTTTGGTACACCTTGTGTACACACACACACACACACACACAATAGTCACAACTCCATGTAAAATTTGTGTACAACAAATCTTTTGGTATAATATTATGGGTTTATTTATTTCTTTGCAAAACTTAATATTTTCTCTTTATAGAAATAAAGTCATAGGTATATTTTGTTGAAGGATACACAAAACTGCAGCATATAAATATGCTGTCTTAGGCAGCAAAACAAAATGCTTTCACAAATTATGACCAAAAAAACTGTCGATTGATGCAGCGGCATAGCGAGGGGCAGTTGCCCCTGGGCACAGGGCTGAAGGGCGATAACTCATGGACCATATTCCCCATATTACATGTCTGGAAAATTGTACAAGGAGCAAAGGGAGCATCTCTGTGACTTGCCCCCAGGCGAATGAGAACCTAGCTACACCACTGGATTGATGGTAAAAATAGAGCATGTCTACCCTTAGAAAAGATGGATCTCCAGCTCAATCCATACCACAGCACTAATGATAAATGTACTGCCACAAAAAAACTCAAATTTTGCATGGAACTGTAATTTAGTATTCTAAAAAATTATACTGTTAAATATCATGAAAAGACAAATTGTTTTTAATGCACACAACTTTTTTATTTTGTAAAATTTGTTAATAAATTCCTTAAAATGTTCTCACTCTTATTTTTAATTGAAAGCCCATCAAGACATGCAAAGATGCCAAGCAGATTACTAAACAACCTTCATCCTATACTCTTGATTAAAATAGTTTCTCAAACAATGAATGAAAGTATTTTGAGATTTAAAGCCTTAATAATAATAATAACTAATTTAGTTGTAAAAAAACATTAAAATTTTAGTTTAAACTGAAACATTCAGGATTCCATTTACTCAGTTGATTGGGTAACTAACTTCTTCATGGCAGCCAGATCAAGACCAAAGTTGTGCCACCCTCCCATTTTGGTAAGATCAACAGCACCTTTCTTTGTATAAAAATCTATAGCTGGATTCCAATTAAGTACCCTAAAATCCATACGCCTGCAACCCAAGTCCAGCCCTTTCTGGAAATATGACCAAATAAAAATTCTACAGATATTTTCATTTAAATCTACAGTAGAACTTGTTAAAGTGACCACCTGCATATACTGACCATCTGTATAAAGTGCCTGAAATTTGATGGTACCAGCAGAAAGGAATAGGATTCCTGTATATAGGAAACTGCGCATAGTCTATTGTGTAATATGACCACTTTGAATGGGTTGTTATGGTTTTTCCAACTTGTTAAAGTGACCACATGTAGTTCTAAGAAAGCCCTTTAATGGTCAGTCTACGCACAATGGCAGCCCCAGATAGAGAACAGATAAGCACTGTTGGAAGCCATAACTGCTCTCCTGCTGCAGACCTTTAAGCACCTTTCACTCAAAAGTTTTCAATGAAATGGTCAGTTACCCCCTCTCATAGATTTACCCCATCCTTAATATCCTCAGTATAGCTTAGTCCTCATTAAAGTATACAGTACATTTTAGAAGTAGCCGAGATGCAAGCTAATCAAAAAGAATTAATGCTGAAAATGTAGATGTGATAAAATGTTTAGAATACGATAGTGAAAGAAAATTCACAGAAGCTTTTGGAATAAGCAAGAATAATATCAAGAAATGAAAACTCAAATACCTTGAGCAGATCGAAAATGAAAAGTGAGTTATATAAAAAAGTGAGAAAAACCAACAATGATGAAATTAATAAGGCAAGTAATTTGGTTCTACAAAATGAGAGCATTAAATGCTCGCATTTTGGGTCTTTTAATTCAAGAAGCAGCCCTTTAGTTTGCAAAAGAATTTCAAGTGAAAGATTTTCAAGCATCAACAGGATGGTTGGATAGTTTCAAGAAGAGAAATTTAATATCCCAATAAACATTATGTTGTGAATCAAATGAAGTGGCACAAGATGTAGTGAACTACTTCAAAGAAAAGTTTAGTGAAATGATTTCAGATTGTCAAGAAAAAGACATTTTTAATGCTGATGAGTGTAGACTCCTGTTTCGAGCGATGCCCAATAAGACATTAGCAACAAAAGGCAACAAATGTAAAAGCGAGAAACTTTCTAAAGAGAGAGTTACTGTTTCATTAGCTGCAAGTAGTGCGGGTGAGAAGTTACCACCATTTGTGATTGGAAAATCTCATAGGCCTAGGTGTTTTAAAAACATAAACGTAGACAATTTGCCAGTGATTTGGAGAGCAAATAAATCAGTTTGGATGGTTAGTGCATTATTCATTGATGGGTTGAATTTTGTACACGAAAAAATGAGAGAAGAAAATAAAAAAAGGTCGTGGACAACTGTCCAGGTCACCCAAAAATTGATAACCTGTCAAATGTTAAAGTAAATTATCTTCCACCAAATGTGACTACAGATTTGAAGCCTCTTGATCAAGGTATTATAAAGAATTTTAAGTCCCTCTACAGGAAGCTTCTTTTAACTTCAGTTATTGCAAAGTCAGACAATTTCCATTCGGTGACTGATTTTTCAAAATTTTTGAATGCACTGGATGTTGTGCTGTGGATTGCTGATGCATGGGACCAAGTTAACCAAGACAATTATTAAACGTTTCACCAAAGCAGGTTTCATAGTTAAAGATTGTCCTGTATCAGACCAACAGGAAAACAGTGAAAATTTGTTACATGTAAACATTGATTCTTTTTAGAATCCCTACCATCATGTAGCATTACTTCCAGTGAAATTATTGACATTGACAATGATATTCCGGTATTTGAAAGGATCAGTGAAGAGGACATAATATGAAAAAATTAGATAATGTGAACAACGAAAACATATTGCAAGACAAAGTTAATGACGAAGACCAGGAACAATAAGATGAAAATATTGCTGATGTTATAAATCATGAATTGACCAACATTGAAGCATTTGATATTTTAAAGAAGCCTCAAATTTTTTGCAATAAAAAATAGCACTGAAATTTTAAAACATATCAGTAGTGGGGAAAACTGTTTAAATGAATACATAGTGAAAAAGAGAAGAAACACTGTTCAACAAACCTTAGATGCTTTTGTCAAAAAAAACCCTATGTGATTTTAATAATAATTTAAAATATAAAAAATTAATTATGTTGAAGATATGCATGTAAATAGTAATTTTCCATTATTTGTTATTTTTGGTGGCAAATACACAATGTAGACTGAAGAGCGTTAAGAGAAACATACGAGTTAACAAGAAATGGAACGGTTAGGAGAGAGAGCTGGAGGAAAGGTTGGGAGAGAGAGCTGAAGAAAATAGGAACAATGTAGATGAGGAGTAGAGATACATCCATAGCAACATTAAAGATGTTGTGGAAAAGAAGGTAGGAAGATAACGGGTAAAAGAAACAAAAAACCCTGGGTCACAGCAGCCATGCTGCAAAAAATGGAAGAGAGGAGAAAGTGGAAGAACATAAACACTGAAGAAGGCCAAAGAAAGTACAAGGAGGTAAATAATGCTTTAAGAAGGGAAACAGATAAAGCCAGAGAACAGTGGATAAATGAGAAATGTGAGGAGATTGTCGAGTGTGAAAGAATTTGTAGAACAGACCTCATGTATAGCAAAGCAAGGGAACTATTCAAGAGAAAGGCAAGAAAGATAGGACATAAAGGACTCGTGAACAAAAGTGTTAAAATAGTCTCGGAGCCAGACAATGTAAAGAATGTCTGGAAAGAATACATTGAGGTGCTGTATGACAAAGAAGGAAAGCCAAGAAATATTGAATTAAATGAAAAAGAGGATGTGGAAAAAGAACAGCTAGGACCAAGTATTGTCGAGTCTGAAGTTAAAAGAGCAATTGATGACATGAAAAGAAGGAAAGCCGTTGGGAGTGATGATATACCAGAGGACGTTCTTAAGGTTTTGGGGTCGAAAGCAGTTAAGCTACTCACAAAATTCTTTAACCAAGTATATGATACTGGCATATGGCCTGAAGATTTTTTAGATGTTGTTATGGTACCACTGGAGAAAAAGAACAATGCAAAATGTTGTAAGGATTACAGAACTATTAGTTTAATTTCTCATACAGCTCAAGTTCTAACCAGAATAATAACCAAAAGAATTGAAGGTTAAATAGAAAAGGAGCTGCAAGATAATCAGTTTGGTTTCAGAAGAGGAAGAGGGACTAGAGATGCTATAGGATGTATGAGAATGATGATAGAAAGAGTGCTAGAAGTCAATAAAGATATGTATTTTTGTTTTGTAGATTGGAAGAAAGCTTTTGACTGGGTGAAATGGGATAAAATGTTGGGTATTTTAAATAAAATAGGAATAGATTGGAAAGATAAAAGACTGTTTAAAAACCTTTACTTTGATCAAAAGATTAGAGTCAGGGTTGAAGGAGAAGAAACAGAAAGTACTTCAATAGGGAGGGGAGTGAGGCAGGGATGTCCTATTTCACCAGCGATATTTAATATTTATGCAGAAACAATAACAGAAGAAGTGTTGATGGAAGAGAAAGGATTTAAGATAGGAGGTGAAAGTATTACCACCATTAAATATGCAGATGATCAGGGATTAATAGCAGAAGATTAGAAAGAACTTCAGAGGATGACAGACAGACTAGTGGAGGTTGGCCAACAATATGGAATGAAGATCAATGCCGAAAAAAAAAAGTCATGGTGGTTTCAAAGGAACATAAAGAATTAAATATAATGGTAAATGGCCTAAAATTGGAATAAGTAAGTAGTTTCAAATATCTTGGCAGTATTTTAGCGCAGGATGGAAGTAGTACACAGGACATCAGAAGTAGGATTTCAATGGCAAAAGCAGCATTTAACAAGAAGAAGGAGCTTCTCACAAGCAAGAAAATAAATTTAGAAACAAGGAAGAAATTAGCAAAATGCTACATATGGAGCATAGCTCTTTATGGTGCAGAGACATAGACGGTAAGGAGAAAGGAGGAAAAATATTTAGAAAGTTTTGAGATGTGGGTATGGAGGAGGATGATGAAAGTGAAATGGACAGAGAGGAAGAGAAACGAAGAAGTATTAGAAATGGTGGGAGAAGAAAGGATGCTAATAAAAACAATCGGGAAAAGAAAAGCAAATTGGATAGGGCACATTAAGAAGACAGTGTTTACAAAGGACAATCTTAGAAGGAAAAATTAGCGGAAGAAGAGAAAGAGAGAGAAAAAGAATAGGAATATTAGATAATATAAAGCAGGAATATAGTACTTATAGAGGTATAAAAGAGGCTTCTAGGGAAAGAAAGAGATGGAGGCAGTGACTCAGCTAAAATCTGTCTTCGGACAGCAGCATGATGATGATGACAGTAAATTTGTTTTAAATGACCCTGTTTATTCATATTTTATGCTAATACAAATGCCTACAAGATTGCCTAATTTTTCTAGATATACATACAAACTAATGTGGGTAAATTGTTGGCTACTTTTCTGTATAGTGACCACCTGTCTATAATAACCAATAGTTTCTGGTCCCAAGGGTGGTCACTATAGACAAGTTCTACTGCATATCATTTCTTTCAAATTAATTTTCAGTTACATTATAAACCACAACTATGGATACTTTCTTGAAATTTTCAAGATAAATCTTATTTTAAGATGACTATGTATAATAATGTTTAAATTGACATTTAGTGATAATGAATCAAGGATAATGCATGAGAAAAGACAATTATTAAGATGGGTTATAATGAAGGATATAAATCACTAATAAGTATTACTAATGTATCAGGTTAAAGATTTCTATTCAACTTATTTATAGAAAAATATAAGATTGGATTTACCTTTACAACAGCATCAAAAATCTTTGAGCCATGTCCTTGCCCACGATACTCGGGTGAAACATATATATCTTCAAGATACATTGACTTTCCTTGCCATGTAGAATATGCTATATAATATAAGGCATATGCAAAAAGTTTCCCTTTACTTCCATCTTCATGCAATTCTTCGATGACATAGCACCCAAAGCTTGGATGGTCAGAGCTAAATCCATCTTCTTCAAGAACTATTAAATAGGGCAAACTATCAGTGAATTTCAATACAAAATCATTCAGAATATTAAAGAATCAGGTAAAACTGAATTTAATGGTTTAATTTATACTTATTATTGTCAGACAATACCTAATATGTAACTAAGTACCAGAAAAAATATCAATAGATTTTAGTTAGCTTTGATTTGTTTGGTTAAAAACTGTAAATATTTCTTTATACTATATTTCAAAACCAACAAGTTCCAAAAGTATTTCCTTGTATCAAATTGATATACCAGTACAGAGCAAGTGATCAAGAATATTGAGAGATAGTAGGCAAATTGTTACTCTTGATGTGATATGGAACTTGAATTCATGTTGCAATACCAACTTGTAATAAATAGTAATCAATTGATTTTTCACAAAATGGTTGGAGCAATTGAAAATTCTATTCCTAGATTTTATATCACCAGCTCATACTAGGATGCTCATCCTGCTTGGGTTTAGAAATTTCTGGTGTTCTTGGTCCCAGATTAACACCTATTGGCTTGAAATTGAAAAAAGTCAAAATTTATTTTATAATCAAATGCAAATAAATAATAAAAATATGTATTGAAAATCACTAAATGTCCTAGTTATGTTTTGATAGTACATTTATATTTTTTGCTTTTTCTTCCTCAGTTTGGTTACCACAACTTATATCATCATCGCTAATCTGTCCATACACAGGTTTGTGCTTAAGCTGATTCTCCACATACTCCTACTTTCTGAATTCTTTTTCTTGTCTTGATAGCTCTTTTTCTCATTCAAGTCATCTACCAGCTGAAACCTTTTTCTACCACTTTCTCTTTTTCCTTTCAGTTTTCCTTCAAACATGTCTTTAATGATGTTCTCCTCAGGTAATGTCCAATCCAAGTCAGCTTCCTCGTTTTTAGTCTATGTAATCATTCAATTTTCTCCTATTCTTCTTAGTGTTTCCTCATTTTTCATCCTATCTGTCAATTTTATCTTCAGCATTCTTTTCCATGCCCACATTTTGAAGCTTTCCATGCGTCTGATGGAACTTTTCCAGGGGGGGGGGGAAGGTGATAGGCAAGCTCCCAGTCGGGTTTTGTGGGCTTAATATTTTATTGGTTTGTTTCAAGCATATTGCAGGGGGTCCCTACCTCCTTGCCTGGCTTCAGAAAAATTACCACATTTATACCCTGACCTAACCAGACATCAAAGGTTGTTTTCCCTCGACACAGGCCTGATCCAGAGGGGGCAAATGCCCCAAACCCCACTGCGGATGCCCATATTTCCATGTATTTTATATAATTTTTTCAGTTTCTGCTCAATGTAAAGCAATTCTCCATATTCATTTCTTGCCTTTTGCATCTATGTTATTATGCTATTAGCTTTACCTTAATCCTTACAATCAAATTTTATTCTTTTCCTGATATTCACATGACCTTGGATTTTTCTACATTCATTTCCATTCCATATTTTCTACCTGTTATCACCTATTTATTTATCATTTCCTAGAGTTCCTTTTCCTTTCTTGTTAGACGTACTTAACCATCAGTTTATTTTACCGTTCTTATAATCCTTCCTCCAATTTTTAAGTTTCCAGTGCCTTCTAGCACTGATAGGACCAGCAAAAGGCAACCTCATCTTACTCTTCTCCTGACATTTACTTCACAGATATCAGCTTCCTCCAATCTGGCCTTCACAACTTTATTCATACATAGATTTGTGGTCTCCTGTCTCTCCATATACCTATATCCTTTAATATCGTCATCAGCATTACTCCATTTACTCCATCAAAGGCCTTCTGGCAATCAACAAAACACACAGCAAGGTCAGCTGTACTATATTGCTCTTTTTGATATTATTCTCATACCCTCAATAGCATATCTGGTACCTCATCCTTTTTTGAAACCAAATCAATCTTCCTCTAGCATTTCTTCAGTTTTTTCTCTAGTATTTTTGTAACAATAGTTTCTTCTCATTTCTTCTTTTGGGTTTTCTACCTTTCCTACCTTCCTCATGGCTTTTACATTTGAAGTACCTATATGTAAATTACCATGCTTATTACTACCTTTTCCTTAAGTTATATATATATATATATATATATATATATATATATATATATATATATATATATATATATATATATATATGCATACACACACACACACAGATAATACTAATATAATCATTACACTGGCTTCAGTCGACAAAAAGTTAGCATATGAGTTGAGGAATATGTAATTAGAAATGAAAAAATTAATTTGGAAAATATACTGATAAATCACTTTTATACATGAAGACTTATTTTACTATAAAAAATTACAGTATATAATATTTAAAAGGAATAACATGTAAGATATTTCAACTCCCACTTTGTTGGTTGAATAAAATACTTCTCCTTAATAATTTCTAACCTTTAGCATCAATTTTAGGTCCATTGGGCATTTTTTCAAAATCTGCTAGCTCCTGAAAAAATTTAGAGAAAATTGTTATTGCAATTTTATGATTTTTGAAGATGATTTGAAATATCAATAACTGAACTAAAATAATGGACTTCTTTATACATATTTCCCCCTAAGCCAATGAAAACTTTCATTAATGTCGAAAAAAACATTTATACAGAGAAAATGGCTGACCATTAATACAAGTGAGAGACAGTAAAAACTACAGAAAGAAAAAGTAGAATTTAGTAGTAAGTACTGAAAAAAGTTATTTCAAGGATGCTAGGAAATAGGTAAAAAGAGAAAAGGAATATTACATATTTTAAAAGAAGAGAAGATGAAGAGAAGGACCTGAATGGAACAGATTGGGTTGGCTGAACCAAAAAACTACCAAAAGGTAGACATATGTACATATGTGATTTATTCTTATAGGTAATTCATTTGTATGGAATGTCCTTGAAACTTTTAAACTGGTGTTTACGCAAGTTAAAAACATTACCTCAATACAGTTTGGAATTTGATTTTTACACAAATTTTAGAGCAGAAAATATTTCTAAATAAATAGAGAGCGCGTCTTTAGACAATAGCATAAATGTAGTCCACACTATTTTTGTATGTGATTTTTATTAATTGCAATATTTACTTCATTTTTAAATAACAACTACTTAATTATTTTCTATGGATTGACTTTGTGCACTCTTATTTGGACCCCTCATAATTGTTTCATGCTTTCTTTAACTTAATTTTGCGATGGTACATCTCTATTTAACCTAACTGGCTATTACTAGTTCGGCCACAAGTTCTCTATTCAGAATTTGGTGCTCGTTGTCATAGAGATAACAGCTTACCAATAGTTTAGACTGAATAAACATCACCACATAAAAATACGATTTCATTTAATAAGATGACCAGATATTTTTTACCAAAAAGGACAAATGCAGTTATTTTTAACAAAAAGGAGGATAAATTTGATGATGAAAAAAACCTATTTACATGGCTTACTTCATATTTATTTTGATAAAATTATAGTTGTAAATGAGCCCATGCACTACATCAGGCTTACAGCATTCGATATTTTTCATTCACCAAAGAAAATTTCCATTTATTTACTCAAAACTTCTCCATACATAACTGCTCAACTAGAGGTAAAAATAATACTCAAACATTACCTACCCCATCGACTAAACCTCTCAAAAAGAAATCCTCATCTTTCCTGTAGCAAACTATATAATGCCCTTCCTAATGATATAAAGAATCTAGACAAAATAGAAATATTAAAAAAAGAGTAAAACACTACTTATTGACGAATTCATTCTCATAAATGACTATTTGCTCTGAATTATGGCAGATTTATGTTTATTATATATTTATTAAACTTGTAATTAGCATATATTTACCTTTGACACTCCATGTTTACATTATAAACCCACGGAATGAATCAAGTATTATTATTAAAATACATTACATTATTATTAAAATACATTGTAAGCTTGGAAGAAAAAAACGAATGTCTCGATTTAATTTTAGAAACAATTTTTTCACAGTAACACGAGATATATATCTAGATTTACATTATAATCAGTCAAATCACATAAATTTCAATTACTGCAGCTCAAAAGTGAATTAAACATTTTCAACATTATCATTAAGTAATTACAAGTGCTCTAGACATTTGAGATAAAATCCAATTCCAACATTGACAAATAAAAACCAAGTAAAAAAGCATTAAAGATTCGCCAAAAAATATCCTTAATGTAATAATAATTGGAATTTTTATTTTAACGGGAATATTTAGACCATTGATTCCATTCTTACATATAAGCCAGTATGGAGAAAACAAACAACCATACCATCAGTGGGATTTCATGTACCGCGACCAGCCAAAATGTTGCTTATTCTAAATAAAACTGTAAAAATTACTCGAAAACTATAATTTCTGAGCAAAAATTTGTTCAAACCATATATACATATTTATTGAAATGGAAAGCTTCTTAAGAGGCTGAAATTTGTAGAATGATTGAAGATTAATGATTGTAATGTTTACTCATGAATGTTAAGTATAAAATGAAACATTCATTACACGGTCCTTCCAAAAGGAGGGCATCTGGTCACCTTATATAATGATACTTTTAAAAAACAGCGGGCTATATTTTTTTGGCCAAGTAGGACAATTTTTTTCAAAGGATATAATTATCTGGGAGGACAAGCCTCTCAAAAGGAGGACTGTCCTCCTCAAAGGAGGACGTCTGGTCAGCTTACATTTAAGGATTACCCAAATTACAAATAAATGTTTTACATAGCACATAAATTTCAGAAATTAAAGAAATTTTTTTAAAAACGTATTACGATTACATGACATAAATACTATGTTCTCCTAAAATAAATAAAATGTCGCGATGGTTAGATGACAGGAAAAACAAATGATACCTGGATAAGACGCCGTATTTCCTGGCAATCATCCCTTTTTGCCTCTCTTAACGTTACTTTCTTCATGTCAATAACTGTCTCTCTTTTTGAATTAGAAGCTTCCGGCATGGAATTAAGCTTCCGGGCTACCGGCATGGAAGAAAGCTTCCGGCTTGAGTAACTTGGCTGCGACGATTCGGAAAACTAGGAACTTCGACGATCACAATAAAATGTAGTTCGTTCAACCTGGTTTTAAATTTCAACTTTACTCTCCGTATTCCACAAGCCTGTTTAATTTATTAATTTAACTACAAATTGATAGTTCAAAATCATTAATTATTATATGGGACAATAATAAGTTTTTCAACATATATATATATAATTTACAGGAATTCCAGGAAACGTATTTTTTTTAGTGAAGCGACAATGTTTTCGTTCGAAGAGTAGTAAATAAACTTTACGTCTTTATTGTTCAATGATCTATAGCGAGAGTGCATAAAATTCGAGATTGACAGTTACCGCTTCCAAAAATATGGCATCAAGAAGAATGACACTGTAAATATTGCCAAAGATTATCCAAGACAAAATAGTTAAAAAGGTTAAAAAGTTTCTTAAAACTGCAATGCCCTCTGTCAATGTTATAAACATGCATCTGACTTGGCGTGTGGTCGATTGGGTAATTTCGAAGCGGCAACGCTTGAATTATTTGCCAATGTTTACGCGAGAAATTTGCGGTATATGGCTCTAGCTTCTAAATTTCAACACAAGTTAAATTTTTTAATTAACGATTAAAAAGCTGAGAAGCTTTTCTAGAATGTCAAGTCTTAAAAAAAAAGCAACCAAGTCTTCCCAGTATATTATGTTATTTATGTCAGAAAAGAATAACCCATTGTTACACATATTGACTGTAGGGGATGTGATAAATACTCGCGATAACTTAACCCATTAAAGTCCAGATGTATCTTTGGATACGTCTGAGTAAAGAAATTCGTAAATACACCCATGAGCGATAATTCCCGTTATTCCTTTCTCACTTTATAGAGGGAAGGTTTCTCTGGCAGATGTGACCCTTTGTGTCGCTCGCACTCGAGTACCGATACTTCTCCAGACCCTCTTTACCCCGGTATCGCAATTTTCAGTCTGCCTCGAGAGTTAGAAGCGTTCAGATGTATTTCTATACATATTCTATATATAACTATTTCTTTCATTTTTGCGGTGTGCATTGCCAATGGTTTGATGATAATGTAATAATATTTTGAGATTTTTAAGAATATATTTACTAGTACATATCATCAAATTATTTTTAGACCTATTTAAAGATACATCTGGGCACTCGTGACATTATTTTCTTCTCTTTAGATTTTCGGCACTTTTTATTACCTGGAATAATCAACCATTGGAAGTTATTTTTACGTTTTCGTAAAATGTATTTTATATATTTTTTATTGTTATTATCGATTATTTTCCATTTTTATATAGTTTTATGCATTGAAAAATGAAACTTTTTTAGGTCTGAGACTATAATTATAAATCCTCCTGATGAAGGACCTGGTGTTGATACTGATGCTTCAGACCCAGAAATTACTGGAAGTCCTCAGCATTTGCCCCAGAGGATACTGCAAGCAGAGGCTGTGATCACTAGCCCTGAATCAGAGTTAGCTGAGTGTATTCCTTCTACATTTATGGAAGCAGGGCCTTCTACTTCTACAGTTAGCCCGCCAAGTTCAACGGTGTAAATGGCTAGGAGGGCAACGAAGAGAAAGCTAAGTGCAAAAACATCTCAACCTATGTGGTCCCAAAATGCTAAGGCTGTAAAGTACACAATTCCTAATTTTGTCTCCTCTAATTTACCCAGCAATTTATTAAACGTTAAGTCTCCTTTTGAAGCATTTTCTAACTTTTTTCTCCAGAATTAATTGCATTAACAATCAAACAAACAAATTTATATGCAAATTTGAAAGGGTTGCATGGTTTTCAAGCCCAATTAGAGGAAATTTATACCTTTTTAGGAATTTTGTTGCTATCTGGTTATCACCAGCTGCCCTATCATGGGCTTTATTGGAACACAGGCACTGATTGTGCTGTTGATTTAATGATGAATTCTATGCGGAGAAACAGATTTGATGAGATTCTCCGATATTTCCACAAATTGATGGCTCTGATAGACTGTGTAAAGTCTGTCCTATGCTTGAAATTGTAAATAAAAATTTTTAAAATCTGACTCCTTGAGAACACTGTTCAATTGATGAATTAATGATTCCCTGTTACGGTCGGCATGGAAGCAAACAATTTATAAGGGGTAGGTAAACCTATACGATTTGGCTTCAAATTATGTTGTCTTGCAGATTCAAACCTGTATCACGCGGAACCCTATGCTGGGACTCACACCAAATTACCAAAAACTGATTTAGGCCAGGGAAGTGATGTCGTTTTGGGTCTAATTGAAAAGTGTAACTTGCTACCAGGCACAAAATTGTACTTCAACAATTTATTTACTTCTGAAGATTTACTTAGAGAACTCATGAAGAGAGGGTATGGGGAGTCAGGGGCACTGAGGGAAAATAGAATAAAAAGTTATTACGGGTTATCTGAAAAAAAAAAGTTGGGCTGCACTGGTAAAATCAGATGGAAATTTGACTGTAATGAGATGGAATGATAATAATGTGGTTTCTGTGATGACCAATTGTATTTCACCTGAGATGCAGACGACCACCCGATACTTTGCAATTGATAAAAAAAGGATTACAATTCCTATGCCAAAAGTAATAGCTATGCACAACACACATATGGGAGGAGTTGATTTAGCAGACCAATTTATTTCTACCTATCGGACAAATATCCGTAGTAAAAAATGATGGTTTACATACTTCAGGTGGCCCTTAGATATGTGCGTTGTTCAGGGGTGGCTACTATATAAAAGGATAGGAAACAGTATGCCATTACTACAATTCAGGGCGGGATTGTGTACTTTATATGCTTAGGCATTATGGGACACCAGCAAAGAGAAGGACACAACCATCATCATCAGCAGGAATTGATGATCTCAGAATTGATTGCTTAGACCAGGGCCCCTCAACCCGGCGCCTGCAGGTGCCATGGCACCCTTCATAAAATTCCTTGGCACCCACTACTAGTACTATGGCAAGTCATTTGCTGGGGAGGTGCATAAGATAGTACAGAAGAAGTACAAATACAATTATCTCATTAAAAATTTCAAGATTCTTCTTCTTTATTACTAATAAATTTTGTGTTCAAATCAAAATTTTTTGTTTGAAAATAAAAAAAGAATCTAACCCATTTCTTTTAGCTTTATTTTTCTTTGTACGCCCAATTGGCGCCCGCAATACTCCTCTGAATTCACAAATGTGCCCTCAAGGCTGAAAAGGTTGCAGGCCCCTGGCTTAGACCATCTTATTGCAAGGGGAGAAGTAAAAAGTCTTGTGTTGTGTGCAAACTATAAATGTGGAACAAATTCAAAATTTCTTTCCAACCTGATTGCTTTTCACAAATAACAGTGTGTAGCATTTTGGCCCTATTATGTAAATAATCACAGAAATTTCTATCAATGTTTCTACATATTATGTATGCATTAGTGAAATTCTGCTCTTTTTATACTTCAAAATATTTTTAGAAATTTGTATTAGTAAGGCCTATGCTTTTCTTGTGTATATATGTATTTCTCTAAGAGGTTTTGTGGATCATTTAATGTATGCAACTATTTGAAATAATTGGTAAAGTGAATAATAATATTTTTAATGTTAAACTAATATTCAACAAGAAGTGAAGAAGCATTTAATATGTTGGTTATATTTTCATAAAGTTGAACTTTTCTTTAGGTAAATAATGATTACAAATAAATTGTTTAACGATAATAAAACATTTGTCCTGAATACATTTTAGTCCCTAGAGTGCCCAGATGTATCTTAAGATACGTACGAAAAAAAATGCATATGAACTATGAATTTTTTTAAAATTTTCTCTAGGACATTTAATGTATATAATGCACACTACCTAAAGAAAATAACGAATTCTGAAAAAAAAATGTTCCTGGACTTTAATGGGTTAAGTGATAAACATGATGGCATTCAGGGCCACTTCAGATGGTGCCCCAACAGCCTGCCTAAAGCCCCTGTCATTTAGAGGGCTCTAACAGTTACCCCTTTTGCCCTTGGGATAAAGTGGTCCTAATGGTGACTTGAGGATAGTTATTTGCAAGTGTCATAAACCTAGATGGATTATTACTTGTCGAGTGGATAACTCGATTGATTGCCCTTTTCATAGGAGTATTAAAAAGCACACCTACATTTTTGTCAATTCCAACAGGAATGTTTGTGACATCATAAAAATCAATTCCCATGGAAACTGACATTGAGCAGCTTGTATCAATGGATGAATATGCACTCTAAAAAGTTGTCAAAATTTTGGTGAGAAAATGATGAACCATCACTGTGGCCTGAACACACTAATCAATTGTTTAATCTCCCCACGACCGTCTACATCTCAAATGGATAGCAAGGGCTGTAACAGCAAAATTTCCACAATAATTATTTAGATATCCCTCTCTCCATATTGAAAACAGATACTCCTAGGAGAATAAGACATTATTACTGGAAACTCTAAAGTACCTCACAAGAAAGTATTATTTCTATAGTAATGATTATAATTAATAAAAATTCAGAGCATAAGTAGCTAGTTCAGAGAACTGGCTACTGATTTTGTGCTTATGAAAATTTGGTAAAATTCGTATAATGATCAATTCCTGGTTACACTTCTGAAAGCTCATGAACAGGTTGAAATGTAATTTTTAATATAAAATTGGTATTATATATATATATATTGAGAATTGTTTAAATGTCAAAAGGTCTGAATATAGAATTAATTTCAAAAATGCTATTTTAAGCATAATACATTACACACTATTTATCTTTAATGAACATGTAGGTTGTTTAAATTGTTACTGAAAAACTTGTCAGCTTCCTATTAATGCTTAGCCACATCTATCAGTCAATCCTAATAATCTCATCGAACATTCCCCAGTGGGGAAAGGGAAAACAACTTTTGATCTCAAGCATCTTTTTGAAAGCACCTCTCCTCACTTATGAGAACGGTGTTAGTTAATAGGATATTTTATACCAAATATTTCTCCAGCAAGAACTATCCGAGTGCTTCAGAAAATATATTTCATCTAACTCTTTATTGTTATGGCCAGCAAAATCTATCACTCTTCAAGACACCAAGCAGTTACTCAACAGACAATACATAATACCTATAAAAGCAATGAATTTTACATTTTTCATATGAAGGTAACTCAGCTTCTGCCGACCTACAAAATAAATATATACAATGGTGGATACAAAGGGGGGGTAATTTCCCTGCTTAAGGGGGATAATCAATATTTATTAAATTATCATTTCATGTTTTTATATTATTGGCATTCTATAAATATTTTGCTAATATCTAACCAATGTACAACATATACTCTCTCTCTCTCTATAACAAAAATCTTGTGTATGAACCTCCTAGGTTTCCCATGTCTCATTCTAAGGTACTTCTAGATGAGCTAGAGATCTAAAATTTGGCATGCTGGTCAGACATAGGTTACAACGAACAGGAAAAATCTCAAAAATTTGCATTTTGAGAGGGCCTTTTTGGACGCCATTTTTCTATTTCAATAAGAGAAGCATCAGAATCAATGGAGTGCATTCTAAATGTGCCTTTTAAAATTGAAATATGAACTCGGGATAAAAAGTGTTTTGTAGATGATGGAATGAAGAGTTTAATTTTTAAGACAAATCCAAGTCTGTGCTGAATTAGCGTAAAAATGTTTTTAATTGCAAAGAAAGTATATTTTTCGGAGGCACAACGATAAAAAAATTCCGACTACCATAGCAATGAGCTCAACGCTTTTAAGGGAAATGGCAATCTAATTAAAGATTGCATTGGCTCGATGCTTTCAATAATAATTAAAGACAACAACGAATTATTGATTCTGATCCAGTCAACTTGCAGCAAATACTTTGATGCAGACCATAAACTAAATGTTCTCCTTACCATTGGGTTTGTTTTTGTCGATGCTCCTCATTTTTTCACACTTGATTTTTGACTCTTCTACTCCGCTTGTTCTTCGTTTGCACCGTATTGGGATAACAGAGGAAGATGGGAGTATAGGGGAAAGAGGATAGGGAAAAAGAGAAGGGAGAGAGGAGAAAGGGATGGGGAGCGAGAGAGTGAAAGAAAGCAGAAGCTTGGTAAAGCGGGAGGTTTGCTGGATGGGAGGTAAGGATAGACAGACAGACAAACGACTTTATTAGGGCGAAATTGAGACTATGTAGTCCCTTCTTACATTTAACCCTAGAGGGAGGTAAAGAGAGAGGGAGAAGCCCAAAAATAGGGCCAGGTATAATTTTCTACCTTAAATTTATGCCGAAAGGTGGTTTAGGATTGCACATGGCAGCGGATGAATTTTCCTTATGGAGCGAGACACAGGGTTGATGACTATAACACCCCAAATCTAGGATGAACCTCCCTTTTTGCAGACTGTCAAAGCAGAAAAAAAATTTGACCTATTTTCTCACTGATTGTATTTGGTGTATATTTCAAACATGCGCATTCAGTATAGGTATACTAGTTCGTTCATTAATTGAAATGGTGTTACAAATTTTTGTTCGAGAAAAAATAAATTTTTAAAATGCATTTTTTAAAAATTAATACTGTATTAAAAGAAATCTGGATTGTAAGTTTGAAATGAAAAATTTTAGTAGATACAATTATTTTGTCTTGTTTCATTTGTTTAAAAAAAAATCCATAACCATATTTCCTAGTTTTACAACTCGTTTCAGTCAGCTCGTTTATTTGTCGGGCATCAATACATCACACGATAAAGTAATCACTCCCTGCCATACACATCATGGTGTCTCGAGGCAAATTAACACACGATGAGTTTGTTGTGATTTATTATCGCATGTCGAGCTTGCCGTGTGATGAATTGACCGCGATGTATTGACGGTGCACCACTTTGTATTCGAATTTAAGACCCCTCAATTTTTGCTAGATTAAATTTGGAAAAAAAACTCGTCTTGGATTCGGGTAAATACGGTATTTGTTTTCTTATTACCCCTCCCTGCTCATAAATTAGCAAATCTTGATGATTAAAGTGACTCCCATTGAGTTTAAATGCTAATTTGATTTACTGAGCTAAGGCTACCACAGTAATTTTAACCATAGATCAGTTTCAAATGTGTTTGATAATTTTATCACCCTAGAGCATGAGAGGGCAAACTATGGCCCGTGATGCCATATGAAAGCAAACTGTAATATAAAATACAGATAACATATTTGTAGCTGAAAATTATGGTCAGATAATCTTTTCCATTGATGTTATGGGGATAACATATTATTATTGATTTTCACTAACAGGATCCTTACATTATCACAAATAACTTCTGATGTGAATCCTAACGTGGCCTGCCAAAGCATTTTCACCTATTAATGTTGCCCACCTAAGAAGCTGTAACTGTTAATGCGACCTGCCATGTAAAAAGTTTGGCCACTCCAGCCCTCGAATATGGCATATGAAATTGATGACAGGCAACTCATTTAACACAAAAATTTTAAGGTGATCTATGTTCACAATTCAACAAGTAGCCATCCTTGTCAATTTTATATTTTTTTTAATAGATAAAAAGTTCATGTTATTTTATTTTGGCTAAAGGAGTAACCTCTATAATTTATTTAAGACTTTTTTATTTAATGCAACAACGAGCACATTTTTGTTTCTAAATCTACAAAATGACTTCAAATTATTACAAAAGCTGTTCAAAACCTTATTTCCAAAAAACATATCACCACAGATAGTATGCTTTACTTAATTACTCAATTATAAGTACATATTGCATGTTTATAATCCTTTCTGGCGAGCAGGTAAAAATGCAAATTTTTTTTTCTGATTAGTTTTGTCTCATACTATTGCTTTATTTTTTTCTTATCACTTCAACCAGAACTTACCTTCTTAAAACTCCATATTATACCCAATATACGAAAGGCTGACCGTAAAAATGCTTTATATATAAAATTTTGTTTGGATCTCATTAAAAACAGATTGATTTCTTTAACAAAAACATTTTCACTAGAAAATTAGGCTTGATTTCATTCTACTAAAATGATACCAATTTATAGAGAGCAACTTAGATAACAATTTTACCATATGTTGAGGGATCAAACAGCAACCAATCCGGGATAAACAAATTAAAATATTAAAAATTTGAAGAATTCAGTCCATATTTATTGGTATAACCACCATAGTTTGCAGCATTAGTTAGAATTACTCAATAAATTTTTCTGAGTTTACTAATGTCTGTTCTATCAAAAGGTCATTTAGATCATTTGAATCAAAAATAAAATTCAAGCCCTAACATTTAAGACTGTTTTACCCATCCATTCTATTACTTAACTTTAAATGCATAATGTACCTCAATATTATTCAGTTTATCATTAATTCAGCATTTGAAATAATCAAATTATGCACCTGGTTCACCATGAAACAAAGCTATAAATTTGGTATTTACATATGAATGTCCATGAAGAGCAAAATAAAACTGAAAATGGATCAACCAAAAGCACAGAGAAATTTTTCCTGGAGCTAAAAGACAATGCCACAAATTTGAAATTTATGATTATGATTTAAAAAATATAACATTGATTTATTAGGTATTGTAAAAAGGTTTAGACTGTAACTTGCACATTTGAAAACAACACATTCAAAAAGAAATTTTGAGCTGGCTTTGTTCAATAAGTAAATGATCTTTGACGGAATAAATCAACTTTGTACAATTAAGTCAAATTTTATAGTATGTTGTAACTTTATCATCATCCTCAAAACATTCAATATTTTATTCCAAATCTCAATCCAAGGTGACTGTTTCAATGTTAACTCCATATGCTACTGCTATGTCATTAACACATTGCTTAGTTATTATATTTGAATAAAGAAAATACTGAAATTAGTGAGGAATATTTTATACTTAAGACAAATCCTTTGCAGCCTCTTTAGAATAATTTATTTTTAACAGATTTATAAGAACTTAAAATGTTATTAAAATTCATTAAGGGAATAAACATCAAAAGAACGAATTTTAGGAAGAAAGATTTACTATAGCTATAGAAGTACAATGTATTTTTGTAAAAAATATTTAAAATATTATTTAGCCAAGATTTCATGATATAAGTTTCTCCAAGTATAGGGTGGTTATTGAATCTCAATTATCAGTAATTACAGGTTAAAAGAAATTTGGCTAAAAAAAATCTATAAATTTCATTTCTTTTCAATTATACTTCAAAACTTTAAACAGTTTTACCAAAACAATCACCTACTTGATATAAACATATTAGGCTAATGATCATGTTAATTGTGATACAATTTTATTTTCATAACAAGT
This sequence comes from Tanypteryx hageni, assembly GCA_028673005.1. Classification (NCBI taxonomy): domain Eukaryota; kingdom Metazoa; phylum Arthropoda; class Insecta; order Odonata; family Petaluridae; genus Tanypteryx; species Tanypteryx hageni. Next base: position 178,961,504 of record CM054112.1, on the reverse strand, counting down.
TAAAAAACAAAATCGATGCAATACTTAGTTTTGAATGCAAAATTCTTCACCTTAAATGTAATGAGTAATTATTAAAGCACATAATATTAAGAAATAATTATAATTAAAACTCTTAAATTAACAAAAAATCCACCTTACACATCTGAAGGGTGATATTACATGTATATCTTCCAACAGTATTAAATTACAATTATATTATACTATGTCGCAGCAATTTCAAATTTAGCAGTAAATTGGAGAGAACACAATAATCAATAACAATTAACTCCAATAATATTATTTAGCAACACTATTAAAATCAATGACTATTTTTCTCATGTAAATCAAATGTGCTGCAGAGTATGTAAAAATTCAGATTGGGAAGGCTTGGGCTTTCAAATATACAAGTACTTAAATATAAATGTTTAAAATCCACTAAAAATTTCACCTAAGCAATTGTTTTTACAGAACAAAGCAATCAAGTTTTAAAAGAATGATATTTATAGTTACAGATCGATATTCCAAGATAGGATTCAAAAAGGCTCACAAGTCAAACATATGCCCTGTGGAAGGTAAAAAAAAAATAATACAAGCAAAATTTTAGTGGAAACTGTCACCTCTTTAGTACCAGCTCAGAGTTTTTAAAAGCTTCCTATTAGTTTATAATCGAAACAGCAGCATTACACATATACATGAAATGAATTCTCACAAGTGACTACCAAATGTAAGGTGTCAAAGCAGCATAATTCTGGATACATAGTTTTTTCATAGTTCAGTCATGATCCAAGTAGTGGAAAAAACAAGTAATGTTTGATAACTTCAACATTTAAATTTATGACTAATCGTTCTTACAAAGCAAGCCGGAATGTGAACAAACAAGCTCAAAGTAAAGACTAAGGACATCCTCCCAAGACTACGAGTTATCGTTTTTGTGTTAGAAATGTATATGGTCTTGCAGCACAAGTATTAGTGAGTGGTGTGCATCACAATATTTTTCTATGACAGAAACAACTGCCCTTCCTCTCAGTTGAAAGTTTTCTCAAAATCCTTCCATCAGATTACAGTTATGGTGTGGATGCAGGCCAAAAGAGAGCGCTCATAACTCATTAAATTTACAACTCTCGATTCCTTTCAATATTCTTCTTCATCATTAGGAGGCTGTGAAACATCACCATCTGCATCTTCTGGTGCAGCAAATCCATCCTGAAATAAAAATGTTCATTTACATCTCTCACAACTGACAAAAATCTGATGTTGCCACCACATGGCTTTCTCCATACCTGTAATATTTCTAAAAATTCCAAATAGATTAAATGATAAAGAAATTTTTATGGAACTGCGAGAAACATTTAAAGACTTTACAAAGAACAGAAATAAACTCAAACCATAGCCTTCTGATATTGGATATAGCCACAAAGCTCCGACAATTGAGAAAAAAAAGGAGTGTTACTAAGATATAACTAAGCGTCTATTGTTAACAATAGTCGTCGGTAGGTGGCGTGGTGGTGGCAGCTAAAAATATAAGATATCTCTTAAACAATGCATTATATGGGAAACAAAGGTTGTAGAAAATTAAATTTCCTACAACTTTCATTCCAATACATTTTTACATTTGTCAAATATTAAAGCAAATATCACAAAATAACGGATGTGACAAGAGTAAACACCCACTTCCGGTTGACCAATCTTTACCAAAAACTAATCAGTTCTTCTGACTTTTACAAAAATGTTCAATATAAAATTTCATGTTGACCTGATTAATAGTTTTTGAGTTAGAGCACCCACAAAAAAGCAATAACACACAGACATTGAGAAAATGGTCAAAATGTGTATTTCCGTTGAAATCTCGAAATTCAAATGTGGTGAATAATCTCTGCGAACATGTTCCTGAAAAATGTAGACTGATGACTCTTAGAATTCGGCAACACTGGTATTGCTTAATAACTTTTATTTCTGGTAGAACTTTTACTTAAGTTTATTGTAATTATTCTTGTTCATGTTATTTTCCACGAAATCTTTCTCTTATTCCGTTTAACCAATTTGAAGTAATATAATTCCGTGAAAATGGCTGACGCAAGATTTTCAACGCCCTGTGGAAAATTTCCATTAAATGTTAGAGAGATTTCTAACCAATATGGATGACTATGAATCTAAGCATCTTCTTCTGTTAAGCCAAATAGAAAATGTTGTTACACAAGAATTTCATAAACAAAAAAGACAAAAATTAATTGTTAACTATTTCAATAAAAAATAATGAAAATCTTTGTATTTGGAATATCTACTGACAACATAAATGTATTATATGTAAATAATTTTGACAAGGTCTTAGATTTCTACTCAGTGTTAAGTTGCTATTATTTTGTTTTTTTTTTTCAATTAACTGTTGAATTTTGTATATAATAATTTTTTATATTTATAATTAAATTAGATATATGTAATAACAATATTTATTACTTCTTTTTCATTCATCATATGTAAATAATTTCAACAAGATCTTAGATTTCTACTCAGTGTTAAGTTGCTATTATTTTGTTTTTTCAATTTACTATGTTGAATTTTGGATATAATAACTTTTTTATTTATAATTAAATTTGATATAATAACAATATATATGACTTCTTTTTCAATGTTTGTGAACTAACTTGTTTTCTCATTTTTTATTCCCAAATTTGTCGTTAACATCTTTATAGTGAACCTCTATATATCAAAATAGCAAAAATCTGGTCACTTCAATTTCACTATATAGAGGTTTTACTGTATTGATATAATCTTATGGCAGAAAACAAAGTTGTGGATATCTCTAATACACATAAAAATGTAGGAAAACCAGGCACAAGTTCTTTATAGTACTATTGGTAAATTACCACTCATGATGGCTGCATTGTATCGCAAATGAGTAACTTCTGTTAGACAATTCTCATTCATTTCTTCACAAACAATCAATATTCTTATAAAAAATCATCTGAGTTTTTGTAATGTGTTTGAATGCAATGGCAAGTTCATTTTCTCTAATTTTGAATGAAATGGAACCGCTGTTATACGTAAATTATAATAGCTCATAAACTGCATTTTACTATCTTTTACAAGATGCATATTAACAGTAACACATTCTACTGTTATATTTTAATACTCATTCATATTTTGTGAATTTTTATAACTTTAAGTTAATTATTTAATTAGGCACAGGCTGCAAAAAATGTTTCATTATTGCTGATAAGTATAGATAAATAACTCAAAGGAAAAACTGCATAGTGTTCCTTTGTTTTTTACAGCAGAATGTGCCATGTATAGGTTTTTCTTATTCAGAATCTGGTCATCCTATTTTAACTCAAGACAGCAATCTTCCTTTTATTTTAGCCAATGGGTTAATAAAATAAAATATATTTCATAATTCCCAAATACAAGAACTGTGTATAGCTATGTTAGTAAACATAGTGGATCAAAGCTGTTAATTTGTTAATTCTAATTCGTTAATATTATGAGATTTTCATTTGAATCAATTTGAAATTTTTATAAATATAAAATAAGTAGCAATAATTAACAGAATGGAATCATTTTGCATAAATATTAAATAACCACCAGGTAAAGAATGCTTATCCCTTTTTTAGCATTTAAAAAATCAAATTTGCATAATTTGGCCTAAAAAAATGGTGGTTCAATAGATAAAGAAAAATTTACCTATGCTGATTATTTGCATTCCTACAATTAGGCAAAATTATACCTCTCGGAAATAAATAAATTAAAAAACATCACAAAATTTCTGCCAATTACAATATTTCATTAATTTAGGTTTTTAACTTACTTACACAGCACTTCTACTTATTTTTCATGATTCCATTTATGTTAAGCAAAGTCAGCATTCTTGCATACATAAGAACAAAAAAGGAAAATCACTTATAATACATTAATAATCAATCTGATTTAATACTGACACTGCCTTTGGAGCAAGTAATATTCCAACAAAGATTAAGGTACACTAAAAGCCATCAATCAATTCATTCAAGTAAATGTTGTACTTACTTCAGTGGCATAAAGAATATCAAGTATCTTTTGTACCAATGTGTTGTCAGTTGTCATTGTCTCACTTTCCTGGCATATTACTTCTATTTCTCTCAGCTTCCCAAAATAAAAATCTCTCTCCTTTTCTAAACCTTCGACAGTTAACTTCATATCTAGAAGCTGAAAAAGGAAACTCATTATATATCTCCATTAGTGTTAATTACTACACAAAACATTTTTCAGATTTTATTTAAAATTATTATTTTCCTTTTTTAATTCTTTACCTCGGCTGCTAATTCTTCTACGCGACCATTGTCTCCTTTTTGATTGGATCTCATTGGGACATTTCTAGAAGGTGCTTGCGCCTTGGGAACTACATCACAAAAATTGGGAAAGAGTAAACAATGCTTAGGCAAACAAGAAGATATATTCTAACAGATCTAAATCATATTGGTTTAAACTCGTAGAAATCAAAGAACACAACAAAGAAGTAATATAGAAGAAGGAAGGATACACTATCCTAATTAAAATAGTTCACAACTCTTAAAGTATACTCAAGAGTCAGCATAAACTTCAAATGATCACTCCATAAATCAGTCTCAAGCAGAAGACAATTTTTTTGCATTAATTAAAATCCTACAAGAACCCAAGTTAATATGTTTTAAAAGCTTAACAATGCAACCATCTAGGCATAGAAAGAAACTTATGACATTCATCAAACACATACAAAATTAGTGCTCCACATGCAAATATTAGAACTACATGACAAGTAAACCAAGGTAGTATGCTCACAAACCTAATTGGTTAAAAAAAACACAGCATCTTAAGATAGGAGTGATACAATACCCTTTCACCAAGAAGCTGTAGGACTATTTTCAACATTTCTAAAACAATCAGTAAAAGTACAAGGAATAACATTAACAATCAAAGAGGTTTCTTTTAAAGAAGCAAATCTGTCTCCAAAAATTATAGCCATGACATGGCCAAGGATTTTAAGTCATCAAAAAGTTATCAACATGAAAAAGGACTTATACAAGAAATTGAGTTTTTGGCAGTCAAGGAAATGAAATAATTAAAGAATACCGAGAATAAAAGAAAAATTTTAAATGTCAAAATAAAAATACAGAGAAATAAAAAAATAAAGTAATTTCCAAAATGAGTAACTTACATGCAATCTTATACTTCCAAATTACTTTACTATACAAAATGGTAAAAGCTCCTTTAGAATGTTTTTATAAAACAAAATTAAAATTGAATGCCAACTTCTATTTAATATCTACATCTATGCCAAAGTAGTTTTAAGCAAACAAATTAGCTCAAGAGAAAGTACTGTCATTAAAAATTAATTTTCACTCCATTAATTAAAAGAAAAGTTTAAAAATAATTCAGAACTATAATAATTTCTAAAAACTTTAAATATGTATCTACGTTTACTGTAAGACCAGTTTGGGAAGATCATATTTTGCAAGATGTTCAATCAATTCAAAAGTTGAAAAAAAGATAGTTTGTGAATAATGCAAAATAAATTTTAAAGAGCATGAATTAAAAAAATACAATTTGACTTGACTCATGCAATAGGTACTCAAAAGTATATATGTAATATATCTGAATAAAAAATATGATACTACTGAGTAAAACTCAGTTTGACCCCAAAAAATTATACAATGCTCCCTGGTAATACCACATGGAATTCAGGACATGCATAGCAACATATGTTGTAAGACCTTGCCCTGAGTAACAACAAAATGGTCCCATCAAATACAACTTTTTACTTCAAATTTCAAGTTTTTTTATTGCTATGCATCACAAAATAATAAAAAATACTGATGACAATATAAAGTCAACACAGAAGAATTATTTTTTCAAGTTCTACATACTATGTAGAGATAGTAAGGAAGATCCAAATCCATGGCATAAGAAATGGCATTATAACCAGGGAGCAATGTGGTTCCAAGTATGATATGAAAATTCACCCGCTCGTGCGGCTGGGCGTGAGAAAGGTGGCACAGTGGCAACATTCCCAATGGTGGCAGCTGAGTTGGCATCATTCCCCCTGTTCACTGCAGGTATGGCTCTCTTGGCAGGAGGGTTAATATGCCCTTTAGGGGCTGATGCCCCACCTCCCCCTAGCATTTCACCACCTCGCATCGCCAGTGCTTCATACATCACTCCACTGTAGTTGGCATCAAAGAACTTCTTGAACCATTGTAGGAACTCAAAGTTGTCTTGGAAACGTCCCTTCACCAGCCGGTCAATTGGCACGATCTAAGTGGGGAAGTGTGAGGAATATGCAGGCAAAGGTTCAAAGCAATAAATTCATCAGTGCACCCAGATTTTTCATGCAAAAAATGCCACCAATTTTGAAAAAATTGACAAGCACAAAAATGGAGGGATAAAAAGGCATCTATTGAACAGTCTAAAGACTGATCAAACATAAGCGGTATAGCATGAAAAAAACTAATAAAACAGGATTAGGCACATAAAAGATAATGACAAATAGGTGAATTTCTCATAAAAAATCAATGACTGTGCTGAAAAAATACAAAAAAGGAATTTAAAATGGATAAAAACACAAGAAAATGGGTGAAACAGTATATAATACAAAAATTTTTTAAATCACAACGTTATACAGCAATCAAATCACCAACAGTTGCTCACCAAATATGCATACAATTTATGGTACTAAGCAGGCCAATAAGGTAATAAAACAAAGATTATAATAATACATTACCAAAAACAAAGAGTATTACAATACAGTATAACATTTCAACAAATGCTGGAGCCTAAAGCATTCCATTGTCTAATGACAGTGATATGCACACAAAATCTATATAATCTACTAGGTTTTATATAAATAAATAGCAAACCAGTGAACTGCCAAACATACAAAATATACAAAAACTTTGGACAATCTAAATTAACCAAAAATTGGGGGAAATTCACAATATCTAAAAATGCAAAAGCAAGTAAGTAACTTCAATGAGAGTTATTTGACTGACAATTCTCAAAATTTGACTTACATGCCAGAGACATTTCTTTGTGTGGCATTTGAAGTTATATGCTGTTAATAATATGTACAAAAATAGAATGCTTAATATATATTTATTATGAAAAGAACCACACCATTAGTATCACACCAACATGTATTTCGATTATAGTGAGCAAAATACAACAGTTAACATCATTTATTGTCGTCATAGGAAATTGAAAGGGACACTTAGGAGTGATTATTCTATGAGGATTCACTTAGAAAATTATTGAAAAGGTGCATCTTAAGATCATTGATACAATTATAGATTTATTAATTTATATTTATTTTGAATTTCATGATAAATTTAATGAAACTATTTGAAGATTATTAGAGTTTAGTATAGTGTTCTTTCAATGTTATATATTTATACTTTATTTTATTAATCTTTGAACAAAAGAATTTTATCATTAAAATAATGATGATCCATTCAATAATATATTTAAATAGATGATGACCCACCAGTAAACCAATCTCTTAAACTTTCTAGGCTGCAACTCAAAATTATGGTTTAAATGACTCATGCCCTTGAACAGTTCACTTGTGATTAATAGCAACGGTATGCTTATCAAATTAGCATACCAGTTATAATGTGAAATATAAGATATTAACCAGTACACCTTTTGTATTAACCAGTATGCGTACCGGCCAAAAAAGCCCTGATAACAACTACATATAAATAAATAAATGATAGGAGGAAGGCTATATCAGGGTAACATGAGTGACCTGGACTATTAAGTTTAGATAGCCAATGAAGATTCTAGGGAACCCACTTAAAATGGACTGGCAACCAAATTTAGGACTACAACCAAGGGGAACGAACCACTTCAATTCAACTGATAAATAATGAAAATGAAAAAGGTCACTATCAATGTATTCATAAACAGCTCTTAAGCATACGTATATTATAAATATCAAGATGGCTTAACACCTAAGTAATTTGAATTCAGATTTGGCATAATGATTATCTAATGGAAAATCAACATTACGAAATGTCAAAATGCAAAATATAACTTGTCATAACATATTCACCTATCATTTTATTCATACTGTTTGTTGATGGTCCGATTTCATTTAATAAAATAATTGTCATAAATTAGCATGTTTAAAGAGAGATAAATATGGTATATAACTTTACTGGAGCTCCTTTACCACTGAAATACTACATAAAAAGGTATGAATTACATAGGTTAAAATGTTAACTAAGATGATTAAATTTGTTGAGTTACATATTAGAATATGACAGAGCTTAATATACTGCAATATATAAATACAATAGATAGTTGAACAGTATAAGTTTACATATTCATTGGCTGTAATATAGATAACTTTGTAAAAATGAATAACTTTACAAAATAAGATAACTAAATAAAGCAATAAAAACTTGGATAGCCAATTACTGGCAGCAATAACTTCCATTAGTGAAATGTAACTTGTAATCATACTGCGAACATGATCACACCCAATAAAAACATTGAGGATTATGTCAAGAATGTTATTTCGTTTTCAATCTAATTACCATTTAAAGGCACTAAGTTTAAGATTTGACTTAAAAATAAAATTCAATGAAGAGTCTTTCATTCTTATGTAGAAAATGAAATTATAAGTCAAAATATAAATTAAGGAAAAAAGCATGCAACAGTGAATTGAATTTTGGTGCCTTTGGTTCATATAAAATGCTATGAGATCAACTATCCGAGTAGCTTGTAAACCAACAAATCAAAATCAATACAATTCAACTCCAACATACAAGCCTTGAATGTATAGTGTACAACAAATAGACATTGAAAAACGTTCTTCTATGCCCACAAGCTTATCTTGGTCCATACTCCTTGTAAGCCTTTGGTCCTAACCTGAGAAAGCATTTACACATCAGATATCATCAAGTTCACGAATTTTTATACTTGTAAATGCTGAAAATACAGTTGAACGATTAAAAATTTTCTTTTAAAAGTATATAATTTAGCTCTGAAAATGCACCAATATTCAACTACATTGACAACACACTTTAACATAAAAACCCTCCTCACTTGCCAATTATGCATCCAAAATTTTAAGATTCCAGAGGCGATGGCTTGAAATAACGTTAGAAAACAAACAGAATGATTTCTAGGGCTTTATACAGCCTATCATCATTTACCAGCCTGCCGTATGGGCGCAGTCCGTGCCACAGGGGGCAGGGACACTGGTTGCACCACGGTTGTGGGGGGCACCTGAATTGGTGAATAAGTTGGAGGGGCAGTCCCCATGGGCTTTCTTGATACTGCAGCTGATGGTAATGCAGATGCCTGGTGATGTTGATGTGCACCAAGCCCAAGGGGGAGACCTCCACGAGCCTCATAAGCCTCATATTCACGCCCATCATAGTTGGCATCGAAGAACTTTTTAAACCATTGCAGGAACTCAAAGTTGTCTTGGAAACGCCCCTTTATCAGCTTGTCCACAGGAATAACCTACAGCAGCAGCAGCAGCAAACAGGTGCAAAAGGATACACCAACATGTGCAGCAAAAGGTACAGAGAAGCCAAAGGGTGGTGGAAATAGGAGACCAGCATTATAATAGGTGTGCGCTTCTCAAATTGGGAAACAATGTGCTCCAATAATTGTTTAGAAGGCCAAGGTAAAAATATTGAAGCCTAGCTTTAAACTTATTACAAAGAAAATTACAAATGTTAGATTGAGAAGTTTTAGCAACAATGGTTACTATTAATGGCACAGCAATAAAATCAAAATACTGCTTCAAGTTAAAAAAACACAAAAATTTATATTATTAAATTTATGGTGCATATTATACACTGGATAATTTTCAACAAATATGAACATAAAAAGTGCACAACAGATGAATTTACAATACGATACAGTGAAATAGAGTTGAAACATTCTTAAAGATTCTTGAACAATAATCAAAGCAAAATTCAACTACAAATATTATTACTCCACAATGAAATGCACATACAATCTGAATGACGACTGTTAATACAAAATCATGTACAGAAAAAGGATACGTATATAACAAAAAATACAGGATCAAGAATTACATCAATATCTACATTTTATAACTCTATAGAGTATAATGTCCCTGGCATCCTTATTAATATTGAATTTAAATTCTGAAAGAAATTTTTAAAGACTGTGGCAATTCCAAATCATGTTTTGATCATTTCTGCCTGTTACACTATCACATTGAAAAAGTTAGTTGAAGTATTCATTAAAAATATTATGAAAACAAGTTTAAAATTTTCTAGTGAACTGTACACCCAATTCTTGTGCCTTTCCAGTTATTTAGTCAATGATAAGTCATGTCTTATTCATCCCAATCATTGAATATCTTACTGAAACCATGCTCATAATTATTAAAACAGAAATATGCTACAAGCTTTAAATGAAAAATGTCTTTTATTGTAAAGCTCACATTTCCCCTTTGCTTTATAAAGTTAAAATTTAGGTACTTATAAATACTACACAACAAAGAAAAAGAAAATTATAAATAACCTACCATGGGGCATTTTTACATTAAATATAACCCATAAATGTCTTGATGTACCCAAACACTAGCTATGGTTTAGCTCCCACATAAAACTAACCAGGTTGGTGAGCTTTTTCCCTATTCACTATGAGATAAAACATTTTCCATGTATGTGCACTTCAAAAATAAAAGACAAGAGTACATAAATTAATGGAAAAGCAGAACCTATTAACTAAATCACAGCTGCTACTACACTAATTAAGTGCCACATGAAATTCTACACTGCTATTTAACATGCTCTTACTTCACACATTAAATTTCTTGCAACTCCAAATCACATTTTCTTTAAATGAGGCATGGAAAAGTCTACTTTTGGCAGATCTTTTCACTCAATGTCTTTTCCAGAAAAGTTAACATTTGGATTAGTTTCACATAATCATAAAACAAATGGTAATTATTTATAAGCTGTAATAAAACACATCAACATAAAATTAACTAAAACACCGTATCCTACACCTTGTTACTCATTTGAATCTTTTTTCTTTCTACCATCAATTAACCTTCAATTCACATGAATGATAAAACAATGGTTTGTTCATTTTTACTTATAATTATATCTAAAATTGTATGATAAACCCTACCAAATGTGGTAATCATCTTTTTTTCATTTATATAAGGTCTACAAATTTTTTTTCTCAGCCACACTTACCTCTCAACTACAGCGACTTCCATTTAATGAAAACCTTTCAGATGTAAAATGGAGATTTAAATTAAACTATAACTTAACAAGTTTTCAAGCCCAAAGAGGAGCAAAAGAAATAATGATCAATTATATTTCAAATTCATTGTAAAAAGTTCCTGAATGACTGAATTCTGTAATTGGCAATCTAGATCAAATGAACTATTGGAAATATCCACAAATACATGAAAAACCAGAATGAACTTCAAATGAATTAGAGATAAGCATCCCCTTGTCAGTATATAAGAAAATTTTAAATATGGAATCTATTTCTTAGCAAAGCAAGGCCGAAACATATTAGGTGAAAGAATTATAACAATTAGAAGTAAACAGGGATGTAATCCTGGAAAGTGCATTACATAGCAGACAACATTTTTTTCCATAAGGTTTAATGATATACAGGGTGTCCTGCAAAATGTGTGCATAATTTCTGGTGGTGATTCCTTAGCTTATTCTGCATGAAAATGTCTATATCAACATGGGTCGAAATGTCAACCGTTACAGAACTACGAGCACTTGAAGTTCGATTATTGTTTTGTAAAAAACTTGCGTAATGTGCATCACACAAACATCATTTACACTCCAGATGTAGATTAAAGAGACACATCTTTCTGTATATGGAAATGTGAGTTGGAAACAATAACGTTGGATCAAAGTCTGACCTCAAAAACACTAGTTTCCATTACACTGATTTCTGCGAAAAGCTAATGGCACCTTCATACAGAATGCCTGCACCAGCCATATAAATTCACATGCTGCTGATTTCCCATTCTCAAGTTGTAATGAAAATATCCTCAACCACATCCAAGTGGAGCAGCCTGAGGTCGGCATACTATACATCTGTAGTTATACCTGTCCCCACAGAGCAGCACCAGTTAAGTACAGCATTGTACAGTATGCCTCCCTGTTCCTTGCCGACCTCAGGCTGCTCCTCTTGGACTTATATAGAAAGATGCATCTCGTTAATCCACATCCAGAGGTGTAAATGATGTTTGTGTGATGCACATTATGCAAGTTTTTCACAAAACCATAATTGGAGCTTGAACTTCAAGTGGTCGTAGTTCTGTAACGGTTGAGATTTCGACCCATTTGACATTTTCATGCAGAATAAGCCAAGGAATCACCACCATAAATTATGTACACATTTTGCGGGACACCTTGTATAGTGGGATGTGTTCCTGGTTTAAATGGTTGGATATTTTATTAACAACAAGTTATTTTACAGTACCTCGTTATGCAGTAACTAAAGCTGTCAGTCCCAAAATTTCTTATGTAAGCACAGTAAAAGATGAAAGTTTAAATGCTTTAATGATAATATTTAAAGCATCACACCAATGCAAAACCACATTATGAAATTTAAAAAAGTAAGCCATTTTTACAGCAGTTTTTCTTTAATTTCATATGGTGTTATACAGAAATGCAATGGTTTCAACTCTATTAACACATCCTCAGTGCAGAAATCTGGCCTAATGCTTAGACATTTTTTGATGAGGCTTTTAGCTTAATTATGGTGCAAATAAAACATTGAAGTTTTTTGTTGACATAAATAAATGTTGCAATTTCATTTCAGGGGAGGTAGAAACCGACAAATGGCATGAAAAGGGACTCTTTTGCATACTTTTCTAACCATGCTTGAACACTTGTAAATGAGAGAGAGATATGTGAGAGTGGATTAATTTTTCAATCTGCACGTGGCAATAACAGATCTATATTTGATGAAGTGACATACTTTTAAAATTTGTGAGGTGCAGACTAATTTATCTTGGTAACATTTTCTGATAAGACAAATTGTATAATAACATGAAATAATGTTACCTTTAAATAGCTTTAATTTGACTTAAAACATTTTTAGTGTGATTGTTACAGGTTTCCTCATACATATGCATGTGAGCAGGCACTTCTGAGATTTAAATCCATGTGTCAAGATTTTTCTACTATTTTGGCTGAATTTCAGAATAATTGAGTAATGGAATGAACCAATTTTTATGAATAAGCCAGAGCAGGAAAATGGAAAATCCAAGCTAAATGATCATGCAAACAATCAATCAGAAAAACTAATAGTAGTGCTTTTTCTTTAAATGACAACATAAAAACATTAATATTTACTTGGGTAATTCAAAGAATGGTGCACAGTATCATATATAAAACAATGAGGTTTCAAAATATGGCCTTCAAATTGGTATATATTTCCTGTAAATAAAAGCAATAACAGTGAAGTGAAAGTCACTTAAATGACAGAAATGGGGACAATTATTCCTCTAACCCTATAGCTTGTCTTTCTCCTATGCATTGAATGACTGATAAAGAAGTTTTTTATTATAAGAGTTTTATAATAATTTATACTCTATTATCTTACAAATTGTGACATGCCTACAAGCAATTATCAAGAGGACCATAAAAACTTTACAGAAGTACCTAAGATCCAAACCAAAACTTAAAAAAATTCATTTTACTTTAATATAATAGAATAAAACTACCAAAGACATATAATGTTGTGAATAGATTGATAGATGTGATAGATTCAGCAAATCTGAAGCGATAAAACATGATTTAAAAACTAAAGGAAGATAGATCTTGAATAATGAGTATAAAATTAAAGTCCCATCATAGATGATAAATATAAGCAGATGCACATAAAGAGAATAAGGTATGGTCTCCATTAAATACTTGCTTTACAGAAAAGTAGCATTTGAGAAAATCATAGAAAGTCAACATATCCTCTGACCTTCATGTTAAAAACAATTTAGCAGGAATAAAATGTGATAAAATGCCATAAACAAAGTCGAATGGGAAACAATATCTAAAAATAATTTAAGCTGGCTAAAAATTATCTCTAATAAAGGAACAATACAAGAAACATTGTGTTATATATTACTCGGGAAATGGTAAGACTGCTACTAAAAACGTAAGAAAGGTATTTTAAATCACTGACTTCAGCTTGTGCAAGTGCTAAATGTACCATGTAATTTTCATTGGTGTCACAAAACACCACATATGTATCCTAACTACAAATAAGTCAGCATTACTGGTACCAATAATAATGCTACTTATACAAGAGAATTGGGGAAGACAGACTGTGAAATAGGGAAGGTGTATATTAGAATGTCATGAAAAGGAGAAACATTTTGTATTTTGAATGATAATAGTGGTAAGTTACTGATACAGCCTGTTAATGAGGATGTATAAAATATTTCTTGTGAATTGTTTTTAACATTTAGATGCCACCACTGTGCAAATACAAAGAAGAATGTGAGATGATCCAAAGTCACTGTTATAGTTCTTATTTTTAGGAATGTTCAACCTTTACAGAATGTTTAATAGGTCATCTTAAGATATCAGTAATTGTAAGTTGAAACATCAGGTTAAACATCTGCCAAGCTTGATTCTCGAGTCTACTATTCTTTGTGTGTGCAGTTTTATTTAGCCATTTAAATGGCAAAAAATATTTTAAAATTATTTTTATATAAAAAAAGAATACCGCAAAAATACTTTGTGAGAACAATAAATGGTAGATAAGGATAGGCAATGAGAATATCAAATATAAAAAAATCAACAATTATTCAAAAGAAAACATACAGAAAAAAATCGAGTAAAAACAAGGGCTTTAAACAGGGTTTCACTCTTCAATTCACTCGGAGAAAAAAATCGCTAATCTCCTAATCCTAAACTTCCACTATTTTACAAATGTTAAAAAAAATCCATAACTTAAATTGTAAGACGTTTTCAAAATGGGAAAAAGCACTTGAGCATCAAAACCATATCACTACGTCACAATGAAACAAAAATTATTCTATCAATGACAATGCCGTTCTCTGCATCAGATATTACCCTCAATGACGGAGACATTAAAAAAAAATGATGACTGGGCTTTTTTGAACCACAAGATTTATTTAACAAAAATTGCAACCCAGTTTCATCTAGAATGTCACCATCAGACGCTGAAACAAGAATAAATATGCATAAAAAGAGGGATCAATGGTGGAGGGCAGGGGAAGATGGGTTGACTTCTGGGAAATTTAAACGTGGGTTCTTATAAACTTTGGGTGTAAGTTTTCACAGTGCTGTTCCATGAGAACAGATGAGCTTTCAGGTCAACTCAAAAGCTCATCTAGCATCATGGGTTCTTACAGTTATGTTAAAGGAGGGTAGAACAAAGGAAGGTGAGAATGAGTGTCAAGAGAAATTAAGCAGCCATATGCTTGTGTCAATATACAAGAGCAATTGAGTGTGGATGGGCAGGGCATGGCATGAAAACCAGGAATTACAATAATTTACAATGAAGAGGATGGGGAAGAATGAGGAAAAAACAGGTTTATAGGTCTTTGACATAAGGTGGGGTGGAAAACAACTGAAGGAAGGGGAAGAAATGATTAACTAATTGGGAATGTTGGTCATGTGCATGTGGAAGTATTTATAGTTGTCCACCAGATATAATTAGTAGAACAATGATGATGTTAAACATCAAAACCTGGCAGCAAATTTGTTAAAATCTGTGGTTTCAAAAAGCTGTCATTATTGTTTATTTTCAGAACATTATGAACATGGATTATTATAAAGTTACAGCTGATTCCATAAACTACATACAATGTTTTATTTCAATATTGTAGTAAAATAAATGGAGAAATTATTCAATCACAACATTTAAAAAATATAACTTAGTCTGTGCTTGTGACAAAATTATCCTCAATTATAATTTAATCATTTTTTAACATATTTTAAATGATACACTGTATTTACTCGTGTAATTTCCCCACCTTTTCACACATTTTCTTAATACCAAAACAAGGGTGGGGCAAATACGCGGTTTTCCTCCTATATTAAGAAAATTAACTTTTCAGAATAAAGTATAGCGATAATGCAATATAAAACTTTCCCTGTTATTTTGCCTTCCACAAACTGTTTTATAAAAACACTTTTATTGAAACTTGACAGTCTTCAAGCGAGTCACACAGTAAACAATAATAACCATCGTGCAAAAATAAAATAGGTCTGGTTGTTACAAAATGATTTAAATGCTCTTTCTGCATAGTAAGAGTGGGGTTATTGTTTTTAAATTGGTTTAAAATGAGATAAACTTGATATATGGATGTATGTAAATCCAAAAGAAACATTGGGTCGAGTGCATAAAAAATAAGCAAATGCTTAAGATTTCTATAACTTTTTAAGCAAATGCTTGATTTGGGATGAATAAAAAAATAGCATTTGCTTTTGCTAGAAAGAATAAGCATTTGCTTATTTTTAGGATTTTTCTGAAGTATTTGCTTAAAATTGTGCAAATAAAACCGAGCTTTTGCTAAATGCTTTAAGCATATGCCTAAACTTTTTTAAGTGAGTTAAAGGGCTTTAAGATATTTCTAAGTAATCTACTTTCATGATAAGGATCCTAAATATAAATATGGCAGTTTATGGTGACACGAAAGGTTTAAAAAATATGAGAAAAGTTTCAACAACCAACGGTTATAAAAATTTATATTGTTTCTCTGAAGAAAATGTTAAGTATATTTCAAATCTGTTACTCGGAGAATATCAAGAGAGATGTGGCGGAGCACTGTCTTCCAAACAGAAGATAGAAATATTTTTAAGGTACTTAAGTGAACCCGGATTTCAAATAGGAGTCGGGGAGGATCTCCACATACAATGCACAACTGTATGCAAGACCGTAATATTTGTGGCGTCCAAAATCACTATAAAGGCAAATGACTGGATAAAATTACTATAACTAATTGAATAAAAATGCACCCATGATTTGTGATATTATCGAATTCAGTTATAAAAGAAATAGTTAAAAAAATTAACTTTTTGAAAACATATAATATATATTATATATTTATGTTTTCAGGTTGAAATTCAACTATGTAAAACTTTAAATGTAAACAAAAACAAGTGAGGGAAGAGTTGCAAAGAGCTTTCTTCCATAAAATTTAAGCATTTGCTTAAAACTGAGTAGCAAATGCTTTTGCTTTTACTGTTTGCTTGATGCATTTTCTTAATTTTTATTCACTCAACTCATTGTCTCAGTAAAAGAGAGGAAATTATGTACTGCAAAAAATAATCTTTTATTCCTTCGCCATAATATGGGTGGGGCAATTATGCAAGTAAATAGAGTATTTGTGGATGCATGTCTCTACACAAAAACAATATACTGCAAAATAGATAGCATTTTAGGCAAGATGATTAACAGTAAAAACCCAAAATTTAAAGGTAAATCGTGCATTAGCACAGTACATTACCTTGTCGACACCCATCTTCTTAAAAGAAGCTTGCAGAATTTTGAAGTTCTGAATATATTCATGTTCCAAGTTTGTTTTGAACTTAACTTTTTTCAGACTGATGCTACCTAAAGATTTACAGCAAATTTATTTTTTAGATATAATTCAATCTTCAACACAATTTAATCCTAAATCGACATCAAATAAAATAAAAGAAAACTAAATACCTGCAAACAGCATATCCATAAATTGACAATAAGCAGCTCCAGTACATAATTCTTCTATCTTTCCAAAATTAGCCTGCAGGCAGTCATTAACCCAAGCCAGCATATCATGCCGACTAAGATTTTCTGAAGTGACATTGGTTGAATACACATTTACTGCCTGCATGATTAGGTAATTACCTCTATAATTTAACCTACAAAAGATAGAAAAATCCCAGCTGCAGTTAAAATAATTACCACACATGCAAAAGAAAAAGGATGCTGTTCAAATCTACTTAAACATATTCTCAACATATATGTCAATCACTATCGTTTAAAACGCCTTGTTTTCAGAAAATTAACATTAAATGGGTGATAAGAGGCGCATAAAATTTCACTCATTATCTGTAGATAGTGCATATTAATAATTGAAATGGATGTAAAATGGTACAATGTATTTTAGTTAATCAAGAAAAAAGTCAAATGGGATTGCAGTAACAACCTACGAACTGCAAGTATTACAATTTCAAAACTCATGCAAAACGAGAAAAAGGTCTCACTTTTTCAGATCTACTAATAATCCTAGCTTTATTAGTTTTTATTCATATTACACCGCAAAATATCGAACAAGAACAAGTTTCTAATGTTAGGTAAAAAATCAAAATAGCATCAGTAGGCAGAAGAGGTAAAAATTAAAATCAACAGCCAATAAACTTATTACTTATAAAGTAATAAGTTGAACACAAACATAAATATCGCATGTAGATTCTACTATAGTGGAATTTCACCGAATTTATTAACTACTCAAACGTGTTGCTAACGTTAAATATATTCATCCAACATATATCGCAAATTAAAAAATCTGCGACGTGATAAAACCTAGAATAACGTATGATGTCACCTAACGAAACGCCTAAATGTGTCATTCAAATTAATACTATATTAAAACGCAAATCAACCGCATGTGCCGCTAGACCATCTTTTTAGAGATTAATATATATTAATGTTCTATATCTAGAAATAAATAGCTCAAGAAAATTGCAATTTTTTATTAAGGTCAACCGATGAGTGCTGGCCGAGTACTTTTAAAATTCAGTAAAAGTAACAGCAAACATTTCGCTAAAACTTGGAGCAAATTAGCAATGAAAATACATTACCAAACGAATTACTTAAATGTTAAATAATAACAAATATATTTTCTGGATATTTTAATTTTAGAACAATTTCAAAGTAGTTAACCTACTTTACGAAGAGTCGACTGTCAACTTGCAAATGATATGATTTAAGATGTCAATACTTTAAGGATACAAACAATGATCCGCCCGAATTTTTACAAATACTAAAAGGCAATATTCCGGATTACCTAAGTTTTGTATTTACATATATAGTGTGCATTCCACTTAACGACGTTATCTAAAATATGAACATCACTTAATTTTCTCTTAACTTTGCTATGCCAAGACTTTAAACTGATCTAGGGTAAGCGGTTAAACTAAAATGATATTATAAATCATAAAAGTATCAGATAAACCAATAAATATAAAACAAATTGTTTTTCTGTTGAAATATGATCTAGCACGTACTTTACGCCACACCGATTCTTAATTTGACCACATGATTCACAAATAAAACAGTAAAAGTTAACAACATTATGATAATGGATATAATAATTATTAGAACGTTTATAATTAAAACAATTCATACCTGAATTAATTCTAAAAACCCTGACTTGCACCTTATGAAATTATGTGGTACCCCACAGTTCTACCGGAGCAACTGGTACGAATTTTCCTTACACCCGATTGGCCCACATTGAACCATGCATGTCGAGGGATTTAGTTTAATCGAGAGTCATATATTTTTGCGTGGTAAAAGATCCAAGGTAATGATTGGTGTTTTTATTATCATTTTCCTGTACTGACTCACAATTCAATATTAAAATAATAATTATATTTCAAAGTCCTATGCATAACTACAGTATGATAAATTTACAGGTGCAGCACTTACTCAGGCCACATTTAAATTTACTTATAAATCAAATTTGCAAGTAAAAGTAAAGAGTAAATAATTTTTATGCGGTGCGAGGTAATAAGAATGAAATCTAGTTTGATTGGCTGTTATTAGTAAGAGAGTAACTAATAACTCTTGCATTAAGAGAAATTTTTGTTTGTATAATTTTCGCGTTTTCTGTGCGCACTAGATGGCAGCCAAAACATTTTTTAGCGGGGTGACGAATTAAGGTTTTTTTCTTAAGAATTTTCATTTTATTTAAATTAAGGCATTATAGATTAAATGGCGTTTCCGTTAATTTTCCTCTCGTGCAGTAAAATATCAATTATTGTCAGAACCACTTTAGACCAATTGTTAATATTTAAAAAACGCATTAACCTTTAATTACAATTACACAAGTGAGTTGTTTTTTCTATAACGATGAATTTGAGTACAGATGTAAGAAAGAATAGTTGTTAAATTCCTTTTGTCTTATTAAAGTTCTTCAGTTCATACAGTTTTTATTTCACAAAAATGAAAAGTTTAAATATAAATTTGGTGTTTCATTTAAAAGATCTTCGATATAAACAAGTAGCGAGACGTTTCTGAAAATTATTTTCAAGTGTTAAATTTCAATTTGGAACTGTATTTTAATTATATCTTCCAGAATGAATATTTAATCGTAAAATTTTAAACCCGGCAGAATTCTCTTGCAGTTTCTAACCAGAAATTGTTTCTTACTGAACTTAATTAACAATTTATGGAACCTACATTTGTCTATGTGAATTAAAATAATAGATATAAATTCTGCTGCACCTATGATACTACATAATAAGGAATACAAAAACATGTTATAAATACTTAATATTAATTTATGTCCATATAAAATGTTGCAATATAAAACGATCCCGTAATACGGACAAACGTAAACATTTAGGAAAATACGTTAAAAATTGTTTTATAAAATGTATTCTGGTCAGTCGTTTTTCTTACATGAGATGAAATGAATTAACTTTTATTAATAAGCTACGTTTAATTGATTGATACCTCTTTCATAACAAATTATATTTTTTAAATTAATAGTTCTACCCATGTAATTATACAGTGATTCACCAAAGACGAGGCCAAGAGTCTTATTCAACAATAAGTGTTTTAAATTAAACCTTTATTTATGGAGGTAACATTGATGATGATAAAAGAGTAGAAATTTAATTTAGCGCATTTTCGAAAGCAGGCAAATGTGACATTTCCTCTTGGTTCACCGCACGCGTTTGAGGTTTGTATCAAGCACTAAAAAATTGCCTATTAGTTTTTATTAAGTGAGGAGTTCTATCTCATCCAAAGTTAATAGTTTAGAACACTAGTCAACTCTCTATTTATGCATTTCCAAACAAAGTTAGTCTATTCCTACAACGGTGGGAGTGACTAGAATCTAGGGTATTACCATATATGATAATACCCAAGGCCGCTGAGAAATCTAGCTCCAATATCTAATCATTCAAATTTCACCAAGCCGCGGTAGTTTTGCATCATTTGTCTGTGTACGGAGTAAGAATGGGGGCATGACTAATAGCATCCTCAAAAGTAAAACTTCGATAGTATCTTTGAAATATGCAATTATCCCATCAATTTACGTCGCATTTTATATTATTTTTAGCTCTTGATCCCCTTATCGTCCAAAATTTTGAGATGATAACGCATTTTTGTGACTTTTACATTTGGTTTATAAGAACATGGTTATATTTAAGAATTACAATTATCTTAGAATAACATTACTATTTCCACTTAAATTACTAATAAAATATATAAAATAATAGGTAATATATATTTATCATTATAAATGTAAATAAATGTGCTCAAGTTATTTTTTTACAGGAAATCTCGAATATTTCGTCATCTAAAGAAGCATCAAAACCGCTATCACCGGAAGAAAAAGACAGGAAAGCATTCTCGCCTTTTGCATGAGCAGGCGGTCTGACCTGATTCGCTAGCATAACTGTACCTTTTCAATTTTACAGTCGGTGAGTTTAGGTATAATGGGAATGACGTCATTATTTTCGGAGTAATCATAATAATTTTTAAACCTACTCTCCATCCAAACGTATTGAAATATAAATCCATGTAATGAGAGGTTATTCCACAAGGTATTCTCTAAAAGTTTATCCACAAAACTTCAGAATGTCATATTAAAATTTCCGAATGAATTTACTTCCAAGCATTTTATTTCCTGTAAATGAACAAGTTTAACTAAATGGAAATTTAAAATCCGACTCGGATATGCATTTAAATAATATTTATTATGGTTAACTTTAGAATCGATTTTATTCTGAAGGGCGTTCTTTTAAAAAAATATCAGCAATTTCACAAGGCAGAATAACAGGAAAGCGTTACATCCGGTAACCAGTGCTGCGGAGCATTATGTTAAGAAGTTTTCTTTGAAGAATAATTCCCTTCGTATATTTTTGCCAAGGCTATCTTTCTCAAGTAAAATGATTCACGCCTTCCAATAAACTTAAGATCTCTTTAGCCAACATAAATGAATGAATTTAGTACCTAATTTACGTTTAGGTTATTATAACCGTTAATATGAATTTAATTGACTCATTATGATGAAAGATAGCGCATACTGCTTTGAAAGATGTTAGATATGTGCCAGTGCGGCTCCGGCAAGCGTTACAAAAGTTAAGAAGTTCGGGTCTGACATTCATATGTGCTTTCTTGAAGTGGGTTGGAGAAGGGAACGGGAGGTAAGAGATAAAGCATGGAGTTGAGTCATTGTTGAGTACTTTGCTCTCTATGGATTTTCCGTCACATCAGCTTTATCATTGCGTACAGAGAATAAAACTTCCAATCATTTTCTTGTGATCAAAGAACATTTCTCAGGAATTTTTTTTTGTCTGTCAAGTCAGGGCGATTAGCTTGGATAATTCGTTGTACATTATTGGTGCTTCTTTGTAAAAAGGGACGGATTGAAGGTGTCTTCGGCCCTTGATGATATAAGCTCCTCATACTTCCATAGAAAGTATGGGCCCCGCTCTAGGCTTGGACCCCGGGCGACTCCCTCCTCATTCCGTCGAGTTTAATTACGATTCATTGTATACAGTACTGACTTGTGATATATTGGGAAATCTCCGTCTTTGAAAATATTTTTCCGAATGAAAACATGGGGCAAACAGCAAACTCTTCGCATGAGGTGATTCTTCGCTCGCGACAAACGTTGGGTCGATTCTTTCTTCACGTCTGCCATCCTTTTACGTCACGTTTCTTATTTAGCTTCGTATTTCTTAGTTAGCGGCACCGTCGAGTCTGTTCCAATCTTTTTAACGCATTCAAAGTGAAAGGGTTTACATGGGCCGGCAAATGAGATATCGAAAGTAGCAAACTCGAAGAGCGACGAAGGAGAAATGGCTAAGCTTCGGAAAACCAAGAAATATATCGCCTAGCTCTACAAAATACACTTCGTTGGTAGGGAAACTTAAAACAAATCTTAAGGCAACTAGTTAAACCTATCTACTTCTTTATGATTTTACTAGACACCAACAGTTAAACAGGAGGGCAGCGATGGTGAAAAAGCCGAAAAAGTACCATATTTACTGGCATAGCCCTATCCTTGACTTAATTCTGTTATTTTTATATGTGAAAATTAGAAAATTGTAATCCTGAGATAACCCCGCACAGCCCATTTTTTCCCTTATGCAAAACTATGGCTTTAATTCATACATTTGAACTTGTCTTACCTTCATTAGATATTTTAAAATGTTTTTTATTATCCCTACAGTGTACTATTCTGTTATACCTCCGCCACTAGTGCCACCGCCTGCAGCACTCCCCGCAGGCGAATGTTACCTGCACTAAAGCTATTGATAACCAGTTGCAGAGAGTTCTTTAATGATATTTGTCATTTGTTGCAGATGCAGAAGGTTATTTATAAATGGAAGGTAATTTGAAAACAATGTTTTCATTTAAAAAAATTGTCATGTATTAGACACTGATGAAAAGTGCATTCAGTTCCTACAAGAACATGGAATATTGCATAAATCAAGAGTGTTATTAATTATTAATTAATATTATATGAAATGTAAATAAAACCAGTAAAAATCCTTTTTGAGATGATTCTTGGGCGAACAAAATGTTCCTTTGAGGAGGAACCAAAAAAACTGCAAATAACACCCAATCCGGTCCCCGCAGGTGGATGTTACCTGCACTAAACCTATTGAAAATCATGGTACTGTTCTGTCAACTGGTTATCAGTAGTTTTAGTACAGGTAACATCTGCCTGCGGGGATCGCAGTAGGCAGCGGTACTATGGTCTGTTTCATTTATCTTTGTGACTGACATTTCGTATGTACTCGGGATGGCTCATGTGTTTCGCTGCTAGGAGGTGAAGAGATGTTTCCCCACCTCCTAATGAGGAGATGTTTCCTCGCTGAAGAACGCAAACTCGGCACTGCCATATCTACTAAACTGGAATACGTTGCGGAGAGCTCAGAAAAAAGAGAAAGATGCCAGCGGCGAGCTACTGGGACGGAGGGGCTTGACTGTTCGAACAACAAAGGCCTCTGCATGTGGCAATACAGCACTCAGAGACTCAATGTATGCACAACGGAGGCCAGAGAGAGAATGAGCTCTCAATGGGGGAGGCTCCACCTACTTCATTCCTATTAGTTCCTGTAAGATCACATGCTGGAAAGATCTTTTTTTCGCTCTCTCTCTCAGCTGTGAAGATATATGAAACAGGGTATAGTGGTGGGGGTTTAACAGAACAGATCCCCGTACAGTAATAAAATACATTGGACAACCCGTAATAGATTTGTTAAACTTGTAGAATTATTTACAGCCAAACGAATTAAAATATCAAAATTTCTATAATCCCAATTTCGTTATTTTACAATTTCTACCTTTACAAAAATTTTTAGCTGAGTAGCACATTCAAATATACATTTGCAAATTTTTAGTGGCTGCATTGTTGCACTTTCTTGAGATTTTCGATTTTTCTATCTGGTTTTGCACATAGTCCTACCCACATAAAAAATTTAGTCTCCAGGTCATCTAGAAGTGCCTAAACATTAGTACCATCTTGATATATATATGTTATTACAAGTAGTTGGTGCTTGCATTCTGCAAGCATTTAAGATCACTTTGTTTATTTTAGATTAAGAAATATCATGCCTTAAAAGATTGTTTTGTGAAAACACACACCAGCCGTATTCAGAGTACCACACTGAACAAAAAAATCCCAAATATCAAATGTCACATGATTTAAGGAGAATGGAGTTTGAAGGAGCAGAGGGAAAGAGAGAAAGGTAAGGAGGAGGAGGATGGGGAGGGTAGAGGGGAAGAGGAGCATGCAACTATGCATTCAGCGACCTTGGCGCGTTCAAAAGGCTAAATCGCTCTTATATGATCTGTAAGGTATTGATTAAAAATTTTGTTTTGGTAGAGGACAACATTTTCTACAATAAAGTCCATGACACCTTGTACATATGATTACGAGTTTTTGAGATAAAAATTGTTAATATGCAATAATCGTTAAAAATACGTATAGCTATCGTTTAAAATATGTATAGCTATCGGGTAATGCATTCCCTTGCACTTATATGATGTAAGATGGATTAAAATATTTATCCATATGGAGAATAGAATTTGCTACAAAATGAACATCCCCTAAAAATTAACAATTATGAAATTTTCGATATTTTGGTTGGTTTTGAGCAAAATCCTATAATTGTACCAAATTTCAAGTCTCCAGCACATCTGGAAGTGCTTAAACATTAGTATCCTCCTGATATATATATATATAGCACCTCACTATCCGATTATTGCGCCTTACTCCTTGAGGCTTTCCTCAATCGAGGATACCCTGCCGACAGTCCGCAATGAAATATATCGTGCTGTCTTCACCCCCTCCAGACACCCACCAATCTTGAACCCACCCTCGAAGACAGAAGTCCCTCTGACTCTCACTACAACCTTTCACCTGGGGCTGCACGGAGCCCTAAATAACATCCTTGTGGCCGCCCATCCAATTCTCCTTAACACACCCACAACTACGCTACTCTTCCCTAAGCTCCCTATGATATCCTTCCGCCGACCTAGGAATCTTGGCGACCTGCTATGGCGCAAGGAACTCCCCACCGGCCATCCACCATCCCCCGCAGGGTTCTCCCCTTGTAAAAGACCACGTTGCCTCACTTGCCCCATCTTAGATACTTCTTCCTCATTTACCAGCCCTGTTACCCAAATCTCCTATCCTATCTTATCCTGCAGCACTTGTACCTCCAAAAACGTAATATATCTTCTTACCTGCACACAATGCCCTGCGTTCACAACCACACCCCTTAACATCCGCATGAATGGCCATAGGAATAGCGTCTCTCTTAGGCGCCCCCTTCCGGTGGCCGACCATGCGTTAACCCACTCCCTTCCCTTCAATAGCTGCTTCACAGTAAAAACTATTCGTGCTCTTCCAAGTAGTTTAGAGTGAAGGATTGGGCGATAGGTTACAGGAGTTACGTAGAAGAATGGAGGACTTGAGGAGCATTTGTAATTTGTTTTTTTTTTCAATTTGTTTACATAGCAATGGAAGCTATGGCTTGAAGATATAATCAGTTAACATATGAGTTTTAGAAAAATTAAGTGCATTGCCCTTGAATTCTAAAAAAACTGTAAATGGGAAGTTTTAATTTAATTCTTTCATCATACCTACCCGTCATTTTGATGGGCACTTCCATGAGTTATTTTTAATTACAGGAAAATCTCCATCCATGTGTGGATTAACCAGGTAGTATTATGAAATGAGTTTGAATTTTTCCACTTACATGGGAAAGAAGACATGGACTTCACTGATATATCTAACATCCATCAATATATCAGATTCATCAAACGTAACCTGTTTCAACAAAAGAGACCTGTTTCTTATAAATTATCTTGAATTTGCAGCAGTCAGTGGCAGAGTAAGACCTGGAGCTCGTAGGCACCATGACTTTGGGATCCTTTTCTCATAGTTTGTAGTTTTAAAAAACTATGGTATCATACTGAAAAACTTCTCTTTTTAAATTATGGCTTTTTTAATAGAAAACATCCTTATCATTCTATTATTTTATTTACAAATTGTTTTTAACATTTTAATTTATATTTAAGATTGATATTTAACAATAAGCCATTAATACTGCTCTATTTTTATATTTAAAACATAACAAGTACTTCTAAAGTTGTAAAAGAAAAACTGGATCCAGAAAATAGAAAAATTATACCAATGATCAATTGAATGAAACTATAACAAATATAACATCAAAGAAAAGGAATTTGAGAGATGACATTAACTAAATGAAATAAAAAATCTTGACATAATAATGTATTTTTCCAAATAACATGAGAATAATGGTCACATATATTCATTTTTTGTACTTTAATGGAGCAAGTTTCCTAATAAATAAAGAAAAATCAATTTCTTTAACAAAATCATGTTATATGCAAATTAGACTCAATGAATTCAGATATTCTTGACACATTGCTGTTCTTTTCTCATTTTTGATATGAGAAAGTTTTGAAAATGACCTCTCTCCTTCACAAACCGAACATGGCATTCTCAGATAAATCCTGAAAGCAATGGTGACATTGGGAACACATTTGTCTGACAAAATTCCTTTCATGATATCCATGTCCTTCCAGGAACTTCTTGCATCATTCTCCTGTAGTTCCCTGATGTTATTCTTCACATGCTCATGGAAATGGATATTTTTCAACGAGTTTTTTGGATGCTTTTCTTTTGACTTCCACATTTTCATTCGTATAGTCAAAAGGGAATTGTGCTCACATTCATAGGCCACAGATCACTTCTCTATATTCATGATGAGACTCAAATATAACTATGAATGTTTGAGTTTTAAATTTCTCTTGAGGGGTGAATGTATACTCAGGTACTGATGTTTCATCAGCTTCCTTTTTACGCTTCACTTTTCATTTCTGATTCATTCTGGATCTTCCCTATCATCTGCATAACTTGTTCCTCATAGGTGTAACATCGGTTTCTTCCAGGGGTCCGAGAGCCTTTTGTCACCCTCAAGCCCTGCTGCACCCCCCCTCCCTCCACAGTGGGCCAGATCACCCCGAAAAGTTGGCCAAAAATTCAATTTTCATCTGATTTGCATGAAAATTCATATATGGCGGTTTTAGGGGGCTCTCATTTCGAATATGGTATGAAAAGTAGGAAATTCAAAATGGTTGAACCAATATGGCAGACTTTTTTCTGGAATTTCATCCGATTTACATGAAAATTCATATCTGCGAGTTATAGAAGTCGCTTATTTCGAATTTAAATATGGAAAGTAGGGAATTTCATATGGTGGAACCAATATGGCGGACTATTTTATGGAATTTTTCCATAAGCATAAGTTAACTTATATGTACCTGGCATTTTTAGGGGTTGCTGATTTCAAATATAACATCAACAACAGTATGAAATTCAAAATGGTGGATCCAATACGGAAAACTTCTTCTAAAACGTTGTCTGTTTTGCGTGAAAATGCACACTATAGCTAGAAGCATTTTCTGCATTGGTGTTACAATTTGTTAAATATTGGTTCAGACATTTTGAATTTCCTATTTTTCATATTGTATTCAAAATGAGCGACCCCTAAAACCACCAGATATGAATTTTTATGTAAATCAGAAGAAAATTGGATTTTTAGCCAACTTTTCGGGTGATCTGGCCCACTGTACTGCGCCCGGAGGCAGATTTATTATAAATTGCAAGGTGGGACGAAGTGGCAGCTTAATTTTTTAGGAAACATTGTAGACATGTGCAGAAGTTGCCCTAAGAAAAAATCAGACTGGAGATGAGTGGAGAAAAAGTTATAGGCTTCGTCAAATCGGAATAATATCATTTCACCTTCCACTCGTTCGAGGTTTTTAAATTGCATCACGACACTGCACATGCAAATGCCATTTGCTAAATTGATCATGGTTATAAGAACCCTATATCATGAGGAATTTTAAGGCATACAGTACAGGTGCCCGGCACCCCTCGAGGAATCAAGGGGGGGTCCACTGGACCCCTTGGCCCCCCCTTGTTATGCCTATGCTGTTCCTCAAAGTGGTTGAAGTCATTACAAACAACCTGAAGAAACTCGGTTCAAGACTTCATATGCTCTATAACACTCTTTAGTTTAAGTCTCCCAGTTTGCAGCAGTAGACTAACATGATGGATGTGTTCCAAAACATCAGTCCAGAATACACAAAGAAAGACTGATTCCAGTTCACACAATCTAGCAGAAATATTTCTAGCTTCTGCTCGAGTGTCACTATTCTGATCAGGATTATCATGCAAAATGTTTAATATGTCAATTATGTCCAACATAATTCACTCTGAGTGCCTTCACAGCATCATGCCTTGCAGACCATCTTGTGTCAGAGTGACTTAATTAGAATCACTTTCTTACTTTCGGATTGAGACTTCAAGGTATATATGAGTCACCTATGGAACCTACAGGGGTCCCCAAACCTTTTATATCACAAGTTTAATGTATGTTTACAGAATCTCAGTAATTAATAAAATAATAATTTCTCATATAAAGTAATAATCTTCTTCTTTCAGATTAATACACCTTGTGACCTGTTTTTTTACGTAAATAAATTTGTATAGTATTTAACAAATATTGTACCAAAATGTCGGAAATTTTGGATTAACCATGTTATTCAATTATCCATCATTACCAGTCTTCTAATTAACACAGGTAATCGAGGCTCGACTGTATTATACTTCTTACTGTTTCATTTTGAGAAATAAAACAATGTTTTCTTAAACAATTAATGAGGTAGTAAATAATCTTTGGTGGAAATTCATATTGCCAGGAATTTTCCCTCGGGAGTCACTAGGTGGAGCCTGCTCTCCTCCTGATAGCAAGTAAAAAGACTTTTATCAGTCAAGGTTCATGTACATGGATTGACCTGGGATGAACGACTTGGATTGTTTGACCCAGGTAGAGAGCGCAAACTGTTCTGACAGTTCAAACTGAGTCAAATTGACAGTTCTAAATGAAATGGAGTCAAGTGTATTACTTGGTGCAGGTGTGCAATTAATTTGTATTGCTATACAAAAAGAACTCCAGAAAATTTGAAATAAGAGAATAACTAAAAACAAAAGAGAGGCTTGCTTGAGAGAAGAGAAAGGAGAATTATGCGGCATGACCAGCTCGGAACCACTGGTTATCAGCTGACCCATCAGCCTGATAGAAACCAACATATTAGCATATACATATATGTGGGTATGATTAATATAAAAGTTATTAATGAACAGAAGTCTTATAAACCAGTAAATGCATTATTGGTATACTTTACTCTGAAAAGACCACATTCTTACTATTTGCTCCACATCTGTTTTAATGTAGATAAAGAGTCTAAAAAAGTGGAGAAATTACGCAAGTAAATATGGTATGTCCCTTTTACTTATTTATGTCCCTGTGACAACAAGTGCAAACCTGAGCATGCTATGAAAATATTAATGAACCCCTTAAGTTTTTATAAGTTTGCTACTTCTGCTCTACTATTTTTTTAACATTAAAGCATAAATACTGTTAAAAAAATTCAACTTACACTTGCACTCACCATCTAAGTGCCCCACTTCAATTCAGCCACTTCCAGCAATCTATTCTCAACAGGACCAGCCCAAGATTCTTTGGTGCCTCATATAAAGATTCACTCTATCACACCCTTTACTTCAGAAAAAATTTGTCATTTAAGATATAAGTTGTTGGTGCTTGCATACTGTAAGCATTCAAAAAACCACCATACAACAAGATATAAACTCATAAATAAACCAATGCGACAGCATTTGAACTACACAGAGCCCATTTATATAAGATAATAATTTTAATTTTCTGTTAAATTAAGGCATCTATCCGGAATTTCCAAATTCTCTGGCAATCAGCTTAGTGTCCAAGTTTTTCAATTTCAAGTTTCATGGCCCAGATCGAACTTTTTAAGCAATAACTATAATCATTATTCAGACATTAGCTTATATGTTACACTAAAATTTATGTAAAACTTAGGATATTTTGTGTGTTAGAATTATAGTTTTATCATCCATGCCTTTTAGTCCGTATCTGGCTAAAAAAATCATTTAAAATTATCACGTCATCATATGTATGTAAACGTCATTGGCTGAAATCAAATGGATTGTAATGCAGTCTAAACATTAAATCAATGCTCTTGAAGTAAGGAAAATCAATTCCCATTGAAAGGCATTGGAGTTGTTGCTATGGTAGTTCATATTTTTCATTGTTGAAAACCAAAAAAACTTTTCATAATTTTGATTAACATCCAATTATTATGCAAATTCAGCATGAATTAGAATTCTGTCTTCAAGAAAATAAACTTCATTCTTTCATCCACAGTATAGTGCATGTCTTGACTTTGTATCTTAGTTGTAAATAATTAAAAAAATCTGATGTGGCCACCACATGACTTTCCCCATACCTGTAATATTTCTAAAAATTCCAAATAGGTTACATACGTAATAATAAATACTTTAAGACACTGCGAGAAAAGTTTAGACTTTACAAAGAACAGAAATAAACTCAAACCATAACCTTCTGACATTGGATATAGCCACAAAGCTCCAACAATTGAGAAAAGAAAAAGGAGTGTTACTAAGACCTAACTAAGTGTCAATTGTTAACAATAGTCATCGTTAGGTGGCGTGGTGGTGACAGCTAAAAATATAAGATATCTCTTAAACAATGCTTTATATGGGAAAATGTTTCAAACAAAGGTTGTAGAAAATTAAATTTCCTACAACCTTTATTCCAGTACATTTTTACATATATCAAATATTAAAGCAAATATTTCGAAATAACAGATGTGGCAAGAGTAAACACCCACTTCTGGTTGACCGATTTTTACCAAAAACTAATCAGTTCTGACTTTTATAAAAATGTTAAATATAAAATTTTGCATTGACCTGATTAATAGCTTTTGAGTTAGAGCACCCGCAAAAACGTTATCACACATGGACATTATCGAGAAAATGGTCAAAACGTGTTCAGGGAACCTCAAAACGCGTATTTCCATTGAAATTTCAGTAGATTTTTTTCATGAAAACAATACTTTCTCCTATACTACATATGGAGAAAGTAAAAAGCAATTTCATATAGCACTGCAGTCTTCAATGCTCTTCTTATGCGTGTTTAAAATTGGACATTGGGGTCAAAAACACCCTTTAAATATAACAATTTCTGAAATTTTGGATTTTTTCCTGGGGTTGTACCCAATGATGTATATTCATGCCAAATTTCAGCTCTGTAGCACTTCTAGAAGTGCCGAAGGTTTTATATGATATATATATTTATCATATATCTTATCTATGTAAGCAGCTATTTATAATGATGTTGATGTATATATTGCTTCTTTCAACAAATGATAAAAATTGGAAAATGACAAGAAAATGTAATTGAAATGCCTACCCTTTCACAGAAATTCTTTGTAAAAAACACTTATCCACTAGCCTTTAACATGTAGTCAACTGCTCAGAAATGCCACCAAGGTTATGGATCTTGGACAGCCATCCAGTTCACAGCTTTCTTGGATTGACCTAGAGTATCAGTTAGAGATTGCTCACTCTTGACTGAAATGGTTTTTAGTTTTAATGTTTGTTTTTGATGTTTCAGAAATTAAATAAGTTGTGTATCAGGATATTTTACTGGAAAAAATATGAGAGGCAGGATTGCAGTCTCACTTTAGTAGGTACCTCATTTTTTAAAATGGAGAAGATAAAATGAATGGTACTCTTTGTACCAACACTCCATTTTCCCCTATCCAATTGAATTTGGTGAGGGATGTCAGCATTTGATTTTTTTAAACATATGAAGGAGAATATCAGATATAATAAGGCTATGAAATAAAATACAGTTTCAGCAATTAAATTTTATGTTTAGCAAGAATGATAAAATACAAACAATGTTTTTTGGAAAATGTTATTTAGTATCTTCAATTGCAAGGTTTTTGGCTGTAATTACGGGTAGATCTTTTATTCCATTTTTATCCACCATCTGAACTTTGAAGTTTGGAAGGTTAACTATTAACCTCTTATGAATTTCTCTAACACATTTCTTCAGGAGTTCATATCCTTGCTCAGGAGTCAAATCTGAAAAGTTTGAATTAATTCATTAAAATATAATATAGTCATGCCAGTCATAAGAATTTTATGGAGCATAAATAACCTTTAAGATATAGAAAGCTAATTGAAAAATACAAAATATTGAAGTTCAAATTTAAAAAACCTATCCCAAAAGAATATATGAAAAGCTCTTATTACTATTAACTTACTATCAGCCACAGATATTCAATATATCCTATTAGTTAACAAAGCTCTACTTCTCATATAATTAATGAGGTCAGGCTCAACTTTGTGGAATTTACTCATAATGAAATACTTTGTGGTTTCCACAACTTTAATATAACATGACCGGTTTCACTACGATCGTAGCATCATCAGGTGAAAATATATAAATTGTTCCATATATATAGGGTAAAATGAGGGGAGAGAGGGAGATAGTAGGGGTTACAAAGAAAATGAATGGGAGGTAATTGGATGAGTGGTTGGGAAAAGAAGGGGGGGAAGCAAACTGTTACAAAATTACAAAAACTTGGTAAACGGGCCAAGGCAACCATGTAGATACAAGGTAATTACAAAATTTTTTGTAAGTTGAATAGAGGAGAATGATTGTCGAAAAGGTATGGAGGAATTTAGGGTTGAAGGAACTATGATGGTTGAGGTTTAACAGATGTTTCGCAAATTGGGAATTCAAGTTATTTAAACGGAAGTATCGTTTATGTTCTTTAATCCTCTTGTCAAAACTCCTCCCCGTTTGGCCAATGTAGACCGCTCTGCAATCATCACATGCCAATTTGTATACACCGCTTCTTGAGGACAACTTTATCGAGTCTTTAGCATTAAGGCATAATTTAGAAAAAGTAACTGGGGAGTAGAAAGCAGGTTTGATTTTGAGTTTAGGAAAAAGAATGGACAATTTATAAGAAATATTTCCTAAAAATGGGAGTCTGCACCAACTTAGAGGTTTGGGGTTGAGACTAGGCGGAAAAGAAACGATTTTTTGGGAGGCAATGAGAAAACGTTTTTTTGGAGATAATTTTATCGATTAAACCAATATGGCAGCCATTATTGATGGCTATCTGTTTAATGGTGTTAAGTTCTATAAGGAAATTGGGTCTACTTCTCATATTTAATACTTCAAATTGAAAATTTCATGCCATATATGAGAAAAAGGAGGCTATGGCAAATACCATATTTACCTGAAAGGAAGACAAGGTTTTTTCACAAAAATGCCATTAAAAATATTAGGTATCGTCTTAGAATGGAGTATAAGGATTTAAGGTGAGAATACACCCCTATTTTAAATGCACCATGAAACACCCAGATGTCTAGTATATGTTCGTTAAAATATTTGTTATTGCATAAAGAAATATATCGTATTTAATTAATTACTACAATACTTTAAAAATTTAAGGTCAAATTTCTTAAAATTGCTCCCACAGACCAATGGTTCCACTTCAGCAGTAGGGAAGTGTTTAGAGCTGGGTAGGTAATCGCGTGACAAGTTGAAAAAAAAAATGACTACAGCTGGGCGGTTCTGTGCGTAATATGAAACACAAAGTCATGTAGGCACCAATTAAGGTGTCTAGTAATACAATGTAAACAAGACTGATACAATTTAAACGTATCTACTACAATTTAAACATGATGCTTTGCGTTTGGTATGCCAACGGCAGATGTAAAGTGGACGTGAGTTTCAGAGTGTAGAAAATTTATGAGAGCACTTGAGTAGTACATGCTTCACTGAGTTTTAAAGTGAAATGGTGACAAGTTATTATTTATAACTTTTAAATAAGATACCCCAAACTAATGGCAGATCACGTAGAGAAAAAAGGAACTGCGGTAAAAGGGAATGTATTGAAAGGAATTAGAAGAGGTTATGACAGAAATTTTAAATTAATGGTGGTGAACTATGATGAAGAAACAAATAATTGTGCAGCAAGGAGGAAATACAATTTGACTGAAGCAAATGTGCGAAGGTGGAAGCAAGCAAAAGAAAAACTTAAAGGTGCTAACTCAACACGGAGATCATTTAGTGAACCAAAACAAGGTCGATTTCACGAATTAGAAGAGGAAATTGCAAACTTTGTGCATATTCAAAGAATGGATGGTAAACTGGTGATGCGGGATATATCATTAAATTGAAAGCCCAAGAATTAGCACAATCGCAAAACATTCCACACCAAGAATTAAGGCTAGTAATGGATGGCATGTGTGTATGATGCGTCGTAATAGTTTTAGCCTGCGATGAAGAACTTCACTTTGCCAGCGTCTACCTTCCAAATTCATGGACAAACTAATAACTTTCCAGAGGCATGTAATTCAGTTGCGGAAGTCACAATTACCTTCTGAGCCAAATGGGTAATGCAGATGAGACACCCATTTACTTCGACATGTCATCATAAAAACTTCCGGGAATGAAAAACTGAGCATTACTGTAATGCTGGCTGTACTAAAGGGTGGAACAAAGTTGCCGCCGTATGCTATTTTAATATGGAAAACAGTGCCCAAGGAAGTACTACCAAATGGAATAATTGTTAAATGTCAAGGCCAAGGATGGATGTCAGCTGATTTAATGAAGGACTGGCTAAGCATAGTGTGGAATAGATGACCTGGGGCACTTTTAAGGCAGAGAGCAATGCTCATCCTAGATGCGTTCAAAGGCCACCTTACAGAGGAAGTTCAAAATACCCTTCATGGTATGAATACTGACCTTGTAGTTATACCAGGAGATATGACATCACAAATTCAAGTGCTAGATGTTGTAGTAATGAAGTCCTTTAAGGATTACATAAAGTCATTTTATTCAGAATAGCTTTTGGCAGGGGACCATGCATTAACTCCTACATGTAAAATTAAGAATCCCTGTATACCACTACTCTGTAATTGGATCATTGCAGCATGGAAAAAAATAGATCCCAATAGTATCTCAAGGGGGTTCAAGACAATTCCCTTGTGGACAGCTTTGTTTCTTTCATTCCTCCTTTTACAAATTCTTTTTCGTATTTCGCATTAAAATTTAACTGGGCGGCCACGTTCATATTTTTTTTCTATTTTGTTAGGTTGTGGTCCGGATTTTTTCTCAAGTAATTTAATGCATGATTGTTTCATGTTTGGACACACTCACTATACGCTCACCATCAACAATTACTTTATCAAGTAGGCGTGCATTAAGTAATTTATTTCAGTTGATGAGAAATTGGAATATTTAATCGAGATTTTCAGAAAAAAAGCGGGGTTTACAGTGATCCTGGAATCCACACCTAAACACCTATTAAGTTTCATATAAATCCATGATCCCACTACCATGTCACTGTCATTATTAACACGAATAATTTGTTTATGAAATATGGCCCTAGATTGTATTGGGATAATTTTGATTAAAATTATATAATAAATCTAATATATAAAAATGACTTCGTCATCGTCAGTGGGTGGGAAAGTGGAATGCTATTTTTAACAATCTTCACAAGTAGCTAGAAGATTGACATTTGGGGGGAATGTTCGATTCTTAAAGTAAAAGCCAATTATAGGTCCCCTGAACACGTTTTGACTATTTTCGCGATAATGTCTGTGTCTGTATGTGATAGGATATTTACTTTCTCCATATGTAGTATAGGGGAAAATATAGTTTTTATGAACATGAAAAAATGTGCAAAAGTTGAAATGATTGTTACCATATGACATATAATTTTATTCGCCGAAGACGTCTGGCATAGCCCGGGCATCTCCGGGTACTTTCAGCTAGTATTATATAAATTATATAATTGGCATTGCTATCTAAAATTTGAAAATTTTATCATAGCAATGGAAACAAAGCTGTCACCTAGCAAAGTTCAATGTACTGAACATAAATATAGACATCTCTAAAACAATTCGTTCTATGAAAAAATGTTTCAAACAAAAGTTATAGCAAATTATATTGCATACAACTTATATAATTACAAACATTTGCAACAATTATGCCCTAAAGAAGACACTTGAAAAAAAAACGAAAAAATGACAAATGAACCTCCACTTCTGGCTGACCAATTTCAGCTAAAATCCAATCAAATCTTGATTTTCTAATAAAAACTTTAAATATAAAGTTTTGTGCTAATTTGATTATAAGTTTTTGAGTTCGAGGGTCAAAAAGTTTCTATCTCACACAGACACACCAACATTGCCGAGTAAATAGTGGAAATGTATTCAAGGGATCTCAAAACATATGGTTATTCTTGAAGGTAAAATCAATTTACCCCTAAATTCCCATGTATAACGTGCACTCATGCATAATGCGTAGGTTGATCTTAGCCTATTTTCCACAGGCCTCCGAAGTCTCTAGTATAACGTGCATGCATGTATAGCGCACTGATTGAATAGTGAATTGTTCAAAATTTTCTTATTCATACTACTATATTTCACAAGTTTCCCCCAAAAAGATATTTCAGGTACTTCAACGCTATAGAATCTGCTCTGCTAGTTGATGATAAAAATCATTCTAATGATTTGTTTTCCTGCTTTATTTTTTTCATAACTAAAATGAGTTGTTCTTTGTAAAGATAATTCTTTCTACCACCAGAATTCATTCTCAAAGTGTTAGTGGGAGGAACAGTCATTCTTCATCAGATAAAGGCAAAGATTTGTCAAATGAAAATTTAACTGATTCATTTGTAAATTTTAGGTTTTCCCGGCGAATGGCTGCAATGAAGTTTTCTCAGGTTTTCAGTCGCGTGGTGATAGGTTTCCCAACGTTTTGATGGCTGTCTCTCCCTGTGGGAGACACACTAAAATTACTGGAGCCCCATTTCGACGACGCGATAATAGACCTATTCTGCCTTGCCTTACTTTCCATGTATTTCATGTACGATGGGACGTATTATGAGCAAACGGACGGCGTAGCCACAGGATCCCCACTCTCCCCAGCCGTCACAAATTTCTAAATGGAAAAATTTGAACGAAAAGCCCTCGCCATGACACCTCGGCACCCCAAATGCTTCTACCAATATGTCGACACTTTCATCATTTGGCAGCATGGGGAAGGGGCATTAATTGAATTTTTGGATCATCTCAACAAGCAGCATCCGAACATAGAATTCACTATGGAGTTAGAGAAGGACGGCCGCCTCCCCTTCTTAGACATACAGATACAACGGAAACCGGATGGGAAGCTGGGACACAGTGTCTATAGAAAGCCCACCCACACAGATTTGTATCTCAACGGAAGGAGCCACCATCATCCAGCCCAGCAGAGGGGGGTCATCAGGATCTTAATACATCAAGGAAAGAGAAAGCCTCAAAACGGAGTTAAGCCACCTACATCAAACTTTTCGACAAAATGACTATGAGGAGATGGACATCCAGAGGGCCCTGAAAAGGGCCAGAAATCTGATCGTGATGCATACCAAAACTGAGGATAAACCAAAGGCCACGGCTTGCCTCCCGTATGCCTCCACAGTATCAGAAGGATCTCTCGAATACTGGCCAAGCATGGGATTAGAACAATACACAAACCGCCTACCAAGATCAGGGGCCTCCACAGAAAAGTGAAAGATAACATCAGTTTGAGGACACCGGGCATGTACTCAATTCCATTCGAGTGCGGGAAGCACTACATTGGACAGACAGGGAGAACCATTCATGCCCGCATGAAAGAACATGACCAGTGCATCAGATTGAGACAACCAGAGAAATCGGCGGTCGCAGAGCACCTCCTGAACGGTCATAAAATCTGCCTCGATGACGTGAGCCTAACAGTGGCCACTTGAATATAAACCCTGGATGATCACACTCAAGGCATCTCAGATACCCTGAGGATGACGGCAGAGACAGCCATCGAAACGTTGGGAAACAACCAAATCACCACCTGGCTGGAAACCCGAGAAAACTTCATTGCAGCCAATTTACTAATTTTTTTATTAAGGAAAGTGTATGCATTTGGTATGGGGATTTGTTTTCATATTCTGAGAGGAACTGTACATGTTAATCCAACCAACCATGTTAATGTTGCTTGATTATTACATGTTAAAGTTGTAATAATCAAGCAACATTAACATGGTTGGTTGGATTAACATATACAGTTCCTCTCAGAATATGAAAACAAATCATACCAAATGCATACACTTTCCTTAATAAAAAAATTAATAAATGATGGAGATGAAGACTGCGGCAAAATTGATGTTAAATAGAATTAACTCCTTAACCGTAAAATTCAAAATTAGAGACACAATGAAAAAGGGGGAGGAAAGGCAGGAAAAGGCAAAAGACAATAAAAATTATAAACTTACATGTTTAAGGGTTGTTACTCCACATCAGGTCCCTGGCATGGAGTAACAACCCCTAAACCTGTAAGTTTATAATTATTATTGTCTTTTGCCTTTTCCTGCCTTTCCTCCCTTTTTCATTGTGTGTCTCTAATTTTGAATTTTACAGTTAAGGAGTTAATTCTATTTAACATATGGGTTATGTCAATATGTCTGTCAGAATGGCTAAGAGTTATTCTATTAGCCAATGTACATGCAAGTGAATGAAAAACTTTTTCCATTTTCTGGGCCTCACAATCCTGAAGAGCTGGATTCTTCTATTGTCATGAGGAGGCAAATTGTCACACCAAAATTTCAGACTAGCTCTAGTGAGGAATCTATTGGAAGCCACCAAAATGGAACAACCCCCTCAACACAAGTCTCAAGGAAGACCATCTTCTCGAGCAAGGGTTCTTAACCTATGGGGCCTGCACCACTAGGGGGTGCATGAAGAGGAACCAGGGGGTGCATGAGGTGCTCCCAGAATTTAAAAAAAATTAATTTGCCTTGAAAAATTTCAAATTTTTTTTACTAGACGAGGAGGTTAACATTTGTGAATTTTGGTGAGTAATGATATTTGGCAACACACAACATTTGTATTATGTACTTAGCACCTGGCAACATGATATTTTTGGAAATAAGGACAAGGTTCAGATTCATCTGCTGTCTTGAATGTGATGTGAATGAAAAGCCACAGTGCTTTCTTTGTGGGCAAGTTCTCTGCAATGACAACATGAAGCCCTCAAAGCTTCGTATTCATTTTGAAAAAAATGCATCCTGGAAATTCTGAGGACACCATCGAGACATTCAAAGAGAAAAAGGCACAGTTCCACTCTTCTGGTACACAACCCAAGTTAGGATTTGCAACAACGCAAAAGCCAGTTCTCAAGGCATTCTATAAAGTGGCTTACCTCAATGCAAGTAATAAAAAGCCTCATATGATTAGGGAGACTTTGATCAAGCCTTGTGCGCCGGGTTGCTGTTAGGAAAACAGCAAATAAAACTGATAGCAGAGGTATTGCTGTCAAATAATTTCAGCAAATGTCTTGAATCAAGTTATGGATGAATTGAGAAAAACTCCTTTTCTGATTGGAATTCAGTTGGATGAAAGTACAGATGAGACTCAGTGCAGCCAACTCTTGGCTTTTGTGAGATATGCTACTGAAATGACAATCGAAAGAGAATTCTTATTTTGTGTGCCACTTTCTGCTACCACAGAAGCCACTGATGTGTTCTAGCACATCAAGGATTTTTTTTCCAAGTATGAGCTTGACTGGAAAAATAAATTTGGATCAATCTGTACTGACAGCATACTTTCCATGTTGGGGAAAAAATCAGGATTTTCAGCACTAGTCAAGGCTGAAGCACCACAGGTGGTCATAACTCATTGCTTTCTGCATCGTCATGCCTTGGTATCAAAAACTCTGCCTCCAGGATTGAAGTCAGCTGTGGATGTTACTGTGCAAGCAGTGAACTTCATCAGGGCTTGAGCTTTGAATCACTGACTTTTCGGTCAAGTGATCACTCAAATCATGGAAATACGGACTGAGATTGCTATGTTTCTTCAAGTAAAAGAGAACAAACTCTTTGATCAGTTTGAAATGCAAGACGTCATCCTATCCTTGGTGTATCTGGCTGATTTTTTCTCATATTAGATTGTCTTGAACATTTCAATTTAGGGGTCACAAGTGACTGTATTGGATGCTAGTGAGAAGAAGAAACTGGCAGTGGACAAGGTGCCTGGAAAACAATTTTCTAACTCTGGAAAATGTTTTGCCTTCTGGAGAAGGCTTATTTGAGACAGTCCCAGCATCAATTCAAGAAGAGATTTTCATTCACATGCAAAACCTCAAGGAAGCATTTGAAGAGGAAAAAGTCTAGGAGGGTTAGGTTAGGCAAGTAAGCCAACCAAGGAATGGGCTCTTCACATCTGATCCAATGATTGAGCAATTGCTCATTCAGGAATGTTGTAACACCATGAAGAAAGCAGCAACGATCGATAGCTTAAACAAAACTTTTTGAGCTTTTCTTTGCATGTGTTGTTGCTTTTCACTGTATCTATGTTAGTTATTCATAATAGATTTTTAAAATTGGGAAGATCATTTCTAATCACTCTATATATAAAAAGGTAAATGTGCAATTTACCTAACAACAAACATTTACTGTAACATACAAAATTGAACCTAGAAACAAATTATGAAGGAGTGTCATGGGAGAGAGGCTGAAAGTTTGTAGTTCTACCAATGCAACATGGTTATTAAACTTTCGAGCCATTGCAAAATTAAGGAAACAAATATCTTGGACTCTTTCCAAAAATGTCTAACATAAAACATTTAAGCAAGGAAAAAGGCCAGATATGGAAAATTGCTAATATCAAAGGCAATACTTAAGAAATTTATTTATTATCAAGAACTCAGAGACAGTACAAGGCCAATTACACTGAATATCAGAAACAATTTAACAATATTGAAATAACAAATAACAATAACAACAAGGACAACCACATACAACCATGACCAAGGCGGGATTCGAACCCGCGACCCTAGCATTGGGAGCCAGACACGCTATCCACCCCTCTGCCGAGGTCGTCAAATCACACAAGTTAAATAAAACCACAAAAACAACTAAAATTTTAAACTTAGGAATCAGCACCAAAAATAGCAAGTTCAGATACCAAATATACAAGCAAGTTTATTCTAAATTTTAACCCATGCAGGGGAGAAAATTATTTAAATTATTTTCAACACCTTCTAACATAACTTGTTGAAATTTGCCTCAAGCATAAGAATATGTATTACTTTAAGAAGCATATCAAAGTATATCAAGAAAAGTATTGAATTATAATGTGGAAGTTGATGAAGTTTCCAGAATTCAATTTTCATAACATTTCTTCATAGTAAATTTTAAATGAGTAGTTTTCATTTGAAACTTATCAGCTTTACGATTGAATTATAATGTGGAATTTGATGAAGTTTCCAAAATTCAATTTTCATAACATTTTTTGCATAGTAAATTTTAAATAAGTAGTTTTAATTTGAAACTTACCAGGTTTATGATAGCGATCCATAATACTTAATGAAAAGAAACCTCCATAACCATGAGCAGCAAATGGTACTTTTACAAGAGAAGCCAAATGATCTAAAAAGTACAGCTCTGCACCAGTCTCATCATCATATCCAGCCAACAAAAGGTTCACTAAGTATGGAGTCTGTGAAACAATTAGTTTTATATATGAATACCTTAAAAGACTTCCAAAAATGACTTTATAATTTATTCATAAAAATTTCAATTTTTGCATTTACTTCCAATGTCAATTATATTAAGCACTCCAATAAATATTCATATACTAGTGCAAAAGCCCATCCATGTGACAGGAAGGGATATATTATGTTATTTAAATTAAATTCTCATACATATTATCGCATGCATGTTGTTAAAAACTGGATGGTAAGGAGACTGACAGCACCAGGGGGTGGAGAAGTGGCGAACCCTCAAGTGTTCACCTATGAGCATTTGGGACAAAGGCACAGAGAGAGAGAAATTCCTGCATTTTTAGTGCTTTTCGTCATTGCTGAAAAGCACTATTATCTTCGTGATGTCCATTTGTCCGCATATATCAGGGCAGAACCAATTTAAACCAAATTTGGTACATAGAATCTTCACATAAATAAATGCCAAAATGACACTTGGACCGAATCAATTCAGCAGGGGTGCCACAATTGCAAAGTTCAACTTTTCGGGAATTATGAATTTGGAAGGAATTGGCCAAACTGATTTCAACGAAATTTCATATGAAGGTGTGCAACATAAAAAAACAAAATCAAGAGGTTTAGTAAATATATAGAAAACAGGGCTGCCACAATACAAGTAATAATTTTTTTTACACATTGAACTGTTCGCATCATTTTTAACAAAATTTAATATTTATAATGTACAATTATATACAAAACCATAATAGCATACTTTGGCCAGACCAATCAAACAGGGGTACCACAATTACAAATTAAACTCTTTCAGTAATTATGGATTTGGAAGGAATTGGCTGAATGGATTTTAACTAAATTTTGTATATACGATTTTTACAAATTCCCATAATGAAAACTAGATGTTTAAAGTGGAGTTAAATAGCAGTCTACCACAGTAAAAAGTAAAATATTTCTTTTACATGTATTTCTAGAGAACTGACCACATGGATTTTAACCAAATATGGTATATATAATCTTCATATAAAAAAATAATCAAAATAGTTCATTTCAACCAGGTCAACTAAACAGGGCTACCACAATATCAAGATTAGAATTTATCTGTAGCTATGAATTTGGAAGGTATTGGCTCAACTGATTTCAAAGAAATTTCATGTATAGGGAGAGCAGTGGCGGCTCGTGTATAGGCACTGCAGAACTGCAGCACCCCCTATTTCCACTTGATATTATCGATAACATTTAATATAATGAGTCCTTTTTTCTTTAATTCTTTCTTTATTTTTGTAGTACAATATATATTCCTTAAGCTTAATGTCAGTACTTCAGTAGCCATCCCCCAGTTTATGAAAAAGATACAAAAATCTTTGTATGGAACTGTGCGCTTCACAGTGCCAGCAACGTGGTGTTTGACTGTTGTGCGCATGCGCACATAGGAGGGGGGTGGGGAGGAAGGCGGGACTGCCAGGTAGAGAGAGCACTGTTGCTCTCGCAGTGCCAGCTCTGGCGTGATGGTGGAAGGAAGTTTTTTTTTACTCAGTGTGTGTTGTGCTTAAAAACCGTGTACCATATTCTTGAATGTGATAAAGTGTAGAAGAGTGTAGAATTAGATTATTATTCTGCTTCC
Organism: Tanypteryx hageni; assembly: GCA_028673005.1. Lineage (NCBI taxonomy): Eukaryota > Metazoa > Arthropoda > Insecta > Odonata > Petaluridae > Tanypteryx > Tanypteryx hageni. The sequence continues at coordinate 178,917,674 of CM054112.1, read as the reverse complement.
AGCTATTCTATTTGATTCATTTTTTTTCGGTTCTTTTATGGATTTCATTTTTAAATGAATAGATCAAGCTTGAACTGTAACAATTTAAGTTAAAGTAAGTAAAAAATGTTTGTTTGTTTTTGTTAAGATTTTATCAAGTTCCTGAATAAATTTTCTTTTTATACATGTTTTTTTCCTTTTACACAATTTTAAAACAAAGGCTAAAAATTTTCTGGAGCAGCACCCCCACTAATTTTAGCTACGAGCCGCCACTGAGGGAGAGTATAGAATGGCAAAATGAAATGAACATGCTAAGTACGGATCTAAACAAGAAACAAAGGATAAAAATTTGAAACAAACAACATTTGTATGAAAAAAATTGCTACCTCAAGAAAACATTAAAATTACTTTATCGTAAAATAACAGAAATTTTCATTAATTTATACTCATTATTTGGCTCTACATTATCATATTTTCTAAACATGGGTACATTTTTGTAGTGTCATTATCCATTTTACAGTAGCTTACATTTTTAAATCTAAGTAACTACCAATACATCAGCAGATTTTAATACAGGATTGCATAGCCTTTTATCTAATCGATAATTATAATAAACATTTCTGTTAAGGATAAAGGTGTATTTATGCCATCTGTGGAAAATAATGAACTAACATGTATAATTCGCCTGTTTAACCCTCGAGTACGGTCGCCTGGGTGTTTAACACCCAAAGTGTTTTAGAAATGCAATATTTTTCAACTCGTCCACATTGTTATATCCAAATCTGTAGTAGCTGCGTTTTTAGGCATTTAGAGCATATTAGCATGATTTAATTTTTTCTGTATTCCCTTTATTTTTCTTCTTCTCAGTTGTTGAGTTGTGTCCACGCTAGCGTGTTCTCCTTGTGCTGTCTTTTTCTGTGTTTTACGGTGTAAAAGTTGAAGCTGGTTTCTAGATGTGCAGCCACTAATTAATATTTGAGCGAAACTACCAAATCTTTCCTCTAATCTTTCATGCACATGCCGTAAATACGCGACTCCAAATGCTGAGGAAGGAAGCACAAGTGGTGAGGTATTCCTAATTCCCAAAAAAAGAAAAATGTCTGAAAAATATTTCCGATGCCAAATATGTAAAGGTAAGGATCGGAAAACTAAGTCTATGTGTTAATTCTGTGATATTCACGTATGTCTGGAACATTCAAATATTTATTGTGATAATTGCCAGAATAAAATATCTGCCCGAATGGAGATTTTAGAGAGTTCAGATGATTGACGTGGATGCATCACATATTTTTTACACAGTTTAATCAAATATCAAAAAAAATAATGTCATGTGTTTAATATAAATATTAAAATTAGACATTAAGTAAAATTTAGTTAAAAATAAGAGTTACGCTCATTAAAAACAAAGAAAAAATATGCTGGGTGTCCGACACCCAGCGACCTGAATCTTGTTTGTAAAGTAGACGACCGTACTGGAGGGTTAAAATACAGGTTTCACTCTCTTTATGAGGAGGTTGCGTTCCAGGAAAGTGGCGCATAATGCGAATTCACATAAACAGAACCCATATTTACATGTAAAAGATAGGGATATGTTCCACAAGGAATCCTAACACCCATCCAAGATGCTCTTCTTTAGCTCCATAATGACTTCTTATTCACTAAATGCAAACTTAAAACAATTAACACTGTAAATTATAAAAGGAAAGAGCCGATCACAAGTGGTGGCTGTTGTGGATGACGTAATAGTAGAGGTTCTGGAAGGTTGTCTTTGCCCAACGCAAGTTCTGTGGGCAAGGAGACAAAACTTCTCAAGTGTGCCCAAGCAGTATCACATGAAATCTCCATCTCATCTCCACTCTCATCTCTTTTACTGTGGTACTAATATGCACAGCATAAGAGACAATGAGAGACTGAATGGTCACCTTGTGGTGTAGTGGTGAACTTTAATGCATTTGTATTGCACTGGCCGCATAATTGCATAAGAGCGAATGAAAGACATAAAAAGAAATTCAGGCAGCAATAAGTTTGTCGCATAATAGCGAATTCGCATAAAGCGAACCTGCATAAAGAGAGGGAAACCTGTAATAATATATGCACCTGTTGGTATATATCTGAACTAAGTTACTAAGTTTTGAGTTCTCAATGTCTATCATAACCTACAAATTGCAGTTACTTAAGTATTGCAATTCAACTAAGTAAATTTAAAAAATGCCTATAAAAGAAGTTTTGTGAATGATGTTGAATTATGAGAAATAAATCGAAAAATACTGGTATGGAAAGATGTTTTTAAGTACATACAGTCTCCAAAAATACTTCTGGAGCCTGTCTTGTGACAGGCATACAAACTAGTTCTATAATTCACACTTGCCTGTAACAGTACATGTATGTAATATCATAGTCAGCAAGAATGACAAAAATGAAAGCAAATAAATTAGATATTCGGCTGAATTAACAACAAAAATTTTCAAATATATGAATTCATGTGCATTCAATTCCAGTCAGTAGGCAGATGGTCTAAAATGTTGGATCATATCCTCAAAATTTATTTTTACATGCTTAGCTTGATATTTATCCAATACAGGGATAGGTACACTGAAAGCAACAATTTACGAAAATCACAATCACTAGGTAAGCGCAAAAATATTGGGATATTAGATATTGTTGCATTTGGTGAAAGGATAGCAAAAGAAACATCAATATTTGAATGACTATGGGGCTATGGTTACAAATGATACAATGGAATTAATTTCATGAGGAGGAGTAGTCGGAAAATGTAGTGAAAAGCAAATAGCACAATATAACCAAGACTTAGAAGATTGTGCTCAACAGTGTTCCATTACAGGACACAAAATAATTACATTAAACTTTTAAATCTGAGAATACAATTCCAGAATGGAGATACATGTAATAATGGATTTTTAAAATCTGAAATTGTAAGGTTGTAGAATGGCTGAGACATGTATAGCATACTCATAGAGGAAGTCAATTTTTGATGATAAATTATATCAAAATCATCAAAAGAAAAGTCGAGTTTTAAACAATTGTCAAAATGACGCGCTGGAAAATGGCCCAAGGCAAATTTATTTCATAATGACTAGGCCCAAGTGTAACTGCAGCGAAGGAATGTGCGCGCGTTTTCGTTTGCCTATTGCAGTATTATATATATTAATTCATGAAAAAGATCGAAAACATATTACCAATAGTAACCTGAATACATGACTTGCACAAATTCACTCAAAAGTTGGTTGGATTAATGTAATACAAAGACGTGAAACAATTGAAGGTAATATTCTTAAAAAATTCAATCTATACTACGTTTAATGAACCTACAATTACATAGTATGAAATTCAAATCAATTTTGGACAAACTTTACCCCAACTAAAGTGATCTTTTAAGATGTAAGGCATCATTTAACCGTGGATTGCAACAAGTAAGATAATGCAGAAAGAAAAAGTAAGACTCGGAATCACCTTGCTATATACCTCTAGTTGTCAAACTGAAGGCTTTTAGGGGACAACAAAAATCCAGTTTTATTTTTCAATTTTATGTACGGATATACAATAAAATTGATTTTTGCAGAAATATAATAGAAATTTATAAATTTTAAAATTAATATTACATTTATTATTTGAATGATGGAGTTCGGCGGGTCGCGATAAGGTTGACTGTTGAGGGGAATGAAGGTGCAAAAACCTCAGGAGCCACTTCTATATGCAATAGAAAAACGGTAGAATGCATTAAATTACCAACCTGACTTCTCAAATAGTCGGCTAAATTTCTTCTGGTGAAAGTAGCAGCTGCCTTGGGAGATAATTCATACCCATTCCTCATTTTGTACAACTGTATGTTTTTCGCAATGTATTCAGCAAATTGGGTAGTATCTCCAGACTCCCCAGAAACAGCCATTACCATTTTATTTGAGATTTTGTATAATTTTTCCTCGTCTGAAAATATACGAGACTTCATCAAAAAATCGAAGGGTACACAACTCACGGTCCGAAATTTTCCAAATAAAAATCTTTATTTTTCTAGTTCCGTTGCAAAGTAAATACTCACCATCTTTCATTACCATTATACTATGTGCATTGGTCATATCAGCAGCAATCATGACATAATCTTTAAAAGCTATACCTATTAAGCACTCCATTTTCACCAGTCACTACAAGTCACTATACGTAACAAAATACTGTCAATATCACCCCCACCACAGACTTATCCAGCGTACAAGAGAACTTTTAGTTCTTAGAAGCTTCCAATATTCTCCAGCAGTTGCCGAGATTCTTCACCATGTAGCGCAACAATCTTTCAGTCCTTTTACAATGATATTCATTATCATTTTATTCCTTACTTTAACGAGTTAATATTTGATTTCAAAATAAATGAAGCGACCATAATGCTGAATTATGATTATTACATATTAGTAAAAAAATATAAATTAGATTAATCAGACTCCTGAATGATATTTTATATTATTTTTTCCACCGAGGGACTTTTTGCATTATATTCGACAGAAATGCTCAAAAGCATGAATTAATCAAAAAAACGTAAATTTTGGTAATTTTAATAAAATTTCTCGGCTGACTTTTTGTAAGTTCGCATTGTGATATTAGGATAAAAATAAAATTATGCATAATTAAAAAATCATTAAAATTATTTAAAAGAAGATGCAGAATAGTAAAAACCTTTCGCCACTGTTAATTTACCGTAGGTGTTGTAGTCTTTGATTTAAACCAAAACTTTGAGGATTATAAGTACCGATCTGATGAGTGATTTGTTAAAATCAGCAGTCGACGCGGGCTTTGATATCGTAATATTATCGATACTTATATCATATCGACACATGCTCTTTGCTCGACGGACACGTAAACGTATTTTTGTTTTGGAATAAGTCCATTTACAACAAATAATGGCAAATTCTTTAATCTCCGTCTTGGGGAAGTTTTACGATGAATATGTTCATCACACTCCCAAAAAATTGAAAATCATCGACGCATACTTATTCTACGTTTTTCTCACCGGCGTTATCCAATTCGTTTATTGCTGTCTTGTAGGAACATTCCCATTTAATTCATTTCTTAGTGGATTTATATCATGCGTAAGCTGTTTCGTTCTTGCAGGTAAGCAGTTTTTTAATAATGCATTTTGGATAAATTTTTATATACGGCAAAATTAACGATGACATGTTTTCCAGTTTGCCTGAGGTTACAAGTCAACCCCCAAAATAAATTGCAGTTTACCGGAATCAGCCCCGAGAGAGGATTTGCCGATTTTGTGTTTGCACACATTATCCTACATTTGGTAGTTGTGAATTTTATTGGTTGATCATGAACATTTTTATGCCTTCAAAAAATTATCAATAAATGTTTTAAATACTTTGTACATTTTTTTCTGTAGCAAGCCATTCCATATTAACTATACAATTTTTGTCACTTGCGCTCATACTCGCGGTAATGTTGTATACTGAGTTGCACTTTATAAATATAAAGTCGTGTATGAAAAGTTTGTAAATGTTATTTTGAAAATACATTTAATAAAAAAAACAAAAATTTCATGTTGTAATTTATAGATATTTTTCTGTAGACGTGTGAAATGGATCTTATTTACGTATAATTGAAGACATTTTGGAATCAAGTAGTAAATTTATTTTAAATGTTTTAGTACCTTTTTTTAATTTTTATTAATACTAGTATACTTAAGTTGTTCATAATATTTGCTTTTGGATCAATTTACTAGAATGTTTTCTGAATATTTAAAACTCGTACAAGCTAGAAAGATATAAAAAAAATCCTGAATGTTCTAAAAAAAATTCATATTTTGTATCATACTTATTTAAAACCCAATAATGAAAATCAGTAAATAACCAATGAGTAGCATAAATAAAAAATACTGTATATTTCCACTTACAAATCTATTATGACCAGTTTTGCCCGTTACAGCATCATCAGCATTTAAATTAAAGTGAGTCAATTTTAAACCCTTAATGGAAGAAAATGTTCCAAAAAACACTAATAGCCATTTCACGATGGAGTTTATGATTTAATACACAACAGATCCTCTCTCAGATGAAAGTTTCAGGGATGTTAATCCATGAAATTGTCCAAGTCACCAATTTGTCCCTCCAAATCTTACAAAAAAATTCTTTAGATGATTTGATTAAATTAGCTAACTAATAAAAAACCTTCTTAGCTAATAAAGTAATAAATAAATGAAAAACAGCACAAATAACTTGCTTTAACGTGTTATTTGCAGTAAATAAATAAACATTTATTTTTCATTCTTGTTGAACAAAAATCATTCTTTCTCCCCTTCCAATGGCATTCAAGATGTCAGATATGGGACGTCCAGCTTCCCACATCCTCACAATGCGACCTCGGGTAACCTCTGAACTGTAAGCCATTGTGGTGTTGTGCTGAAAGCTCGTTCTGTTTTGAACAACTGGACCTTTGCATACATGTGGTTAACATTACTTGACCTTCCTCAGCAACCTTCCCTCCTTCACCCACCTTCCCTCCTTCACCCACCTTCCCTCCCTCCTAGTATACCATGACCTGACCCTCACATCCCTTCCCACCCTCCAACTGAACTACTGTCATTCAATTTCTATGGAATTGTTGAGTCAACAGCCACCATCACAAAGTCAGACTTAGAATATCTAAATTTAAGGAAATATATCAGTGTCATGGTGAGCGTGATTGCTTTATTTATTAAATTAAAAAATTTTGATACGTAATAGGCCCCGAGCCCACACTTTGCAATGGGCCCTACCATTTTCCTAGCTGACTCGGGACACAATTAGTGATACTTGAGCCATTAGAAAAATAAGAAAACTCAAAATGTGTCAAAGAAGTAGGCTAAAATTACAGCTTTTCTCAGAAAATGGCATAATAAACAACTAAGTGCTACTGGTCATTTTAGGCCTAACTTCTCTATCAGATATTTTTCATAATATCATGCATACTTTCTTCTCCATTATTCAGGTTAATCAAGGGTAGATTGTACAAGGAAATAATTTTACCTTCAAACATTATGGCAAAAATGTGTTGAATTTGATGGACTCTGTTATTGCTCATAGTAAAAGACCACCATACTAATGCTATGTCTCATTTATTTTGCTTAAAAAACATTCACAAAACTTACATAGGCACTATAGAAATTTTATAATCATAAAAATCAATTTCATAAAAATTCAACTAATCAAGCATTTTAAGTACTAAAATGATAAATAATCGAACAAAATGAAATACATTTGTGAGATATATCTTAAAAATAATATTTAAAGGGATGAGGTATATTATTATACAATTAGGGTAGATAATTGGAAAACATTTCAGTCTTTTGTTAAAAAATATGAGGAACAAAAATAGAGACCAGTATTTACAATTTGGTGGGAAATTTTGGTGTAATCCAGTAAACCTTCCTAGGATAGTATAAAAAGATATTACATAAACAGTGCCACTTTAAATTTTGTTAGTAGACCAAGTAAAATAAATAAGAAAATAATCATAAATTACTTTCATAAATGTACATTTTCAATGGTAATTTGGATAGGATTACTTTCACCATATATCACAATAAAATCTGAAAAGGAAAGCTATAACAAAACATTTTTGTGGCTATAAATCAAACAATAACATTTTAAGATATAACTAGAGATTTAGGCCATGATTCGAAATGAGTCGATTCAATGCATTCTTACAATCCAAACGAATGCTTTTAAAATGCAGCTACATGATTGAAATAAATCTTTAATAGATAAATTGGATAGCTAATTCAACTGCCATCTATGAGGCATTTTTTACATACACACCAGCTAAAATATGAAAGCTTTTTTAAAACAGTTGCTGCTTCAGTGAATGATCTTGTTCACTTTTTGACATTTAAAATTGATTAATCCAAGTAAAACTTTTGCAGATATTTCAGGAGTTTCCTGAAATTTGAGATTCTTGTATACTATAATTTTAATGTAATTAAGATCTTCATAATAGAGAGAATCATCTTGAAAAATTTTCTTGAATTAAACCAAGGGTCCAATTGTGGGATCTGTACTTCTACTGGAAGTTTATTTACTTTGATCAATCCAGTTTTTATCCATTACTGGAAAAAGTAAACTGCTTGGCAACCTGCAACCATGCGAAAAAATATTATTGGTTATCATCTAATAAAACGATTTAGCGATTTAATCATTAAGCATTTGCAGGTATTTTTGTTGGCTACTTGCTCAAGCATGGGAAAAGTTATGGGAAGTGCCACTTGGGTAAAAAAATCAAAGAGGAGTGCTTGAACAAGATACAGAGATGAAGACAAAATTTAAAGTATTTATTCTATCCAAGCTCCTGTCATGAGGATGATTTAACTGAAATACATAAATATATCAGTATGTATTGTAGAAATAAAGAGTTATTTGTTAATTCCACAAACTTTTATTATATACGACCTAGGTTTTGTTGCAATGCAACATCATCAGGTGAAGTGAACTCAAAAGCCGGTAGCAATTTATTGTAACAGGTACAGTGGGTGGGTGGGGGAGAGAGTGATCACTGTAGGAAAGGAATAACGTATGCGCATAGGAAGGGGAGGGGGAAAATCAGTTGAGCTAAGTGAAGTCCAGTAAGTTGGGTCATGAGAAGACAATGGGGATAATTGGAAGGTACAAGGTGATCGTAGAGTTTCTCTGCAGTAGTATAGAACTGAATGGATGTACTCACTGGCTTTAGAGGAGGTGCTGAAAGTGTTCCCCACCATTATATTTACACGTCTTTCATGGTATCCTCCATTAAAACAGATGGCCTTACACTTCTGGGTGCGTCATGCACAGAACCAGTTTTACAAAAGTTTCTCACTAAATCGTGGACAATGTCGTTATGAGGTAATGTTGCACCTGGAAACCATCCCTGAAAATTCTGCTTAACTGATTCAGTGTATTTATCGTGGTTTTTAAAGACAAGCTCCACTAAAAACGATCTTTGCTCTATTGTCAACATGATGGAAAACAAACCACATCAAGAACAATATTTCATCAAAAACATGCTATGGTGGCACGAACAACAAAAACAAAACAAAATAAATGAACAAAAAATTAAACACAATGAATGACAGGCAAAGATTCATAGCCGAGTGGCTATTGACTGACTGTGAAATGAAACATTTCCATGTAGAGATGTGAGGGATACCCAAACCAAAGTATGAGTCACATCGCTGCTGCTGAGAAACTTTATGATCACCCTGTATAATTCGAGTAATGGGAGGTCAAGAAGTGGGGAATGAAAAGGATACAAAATATTATTTATGACTTCAAAGTTTTTTGAGGCCACACAATGTACAATTTCCAATTGTTCCAGAATATCAAGCATGGGTCCCTTTCTTTCATTTTGTGAATAACTGTTGTTAACTGCTATTTGTTTAATCACCTGAAGTTCTTTCCTGATCTTGAAATCTGACAAAGGAATGTTTAATAGCCTATGAAGCATGGAATAAAATACGGCAATTTTTTGTGAGAAATGATGTCTTGAGTTGAAGTGAATGATTTCGTCAGTGTACGTATCTTTACTGAAAATGGCGAATTCTAAATTTCTATTTACCTTTGATATGGTGATGTCTAGAAAGTTTAGGGACCTGTTGATTTCTGTTTCACATGTGAATTTTATTGCTTTATTAATAGAATTCAAGAAATTTAGGAAGATACCAAGTTGCCTCAATGACCCAGACCATACACAAAAAATATCATCGACATAACAAAACCAACAGAAAACGTTTTTAACAATTGGATTCTCTGAAGAGAATAGTTTTTCTAAATTGTCCATGTAAATGTCTGCGAGTAGTGGAGACAAAGGAGGGCCCATGACTAGGCCACATTGATGGTTGCAAACCCTAGAGAGAGCCGTACTGGACGTTGCCAAGCTTTTGGCGGGCTGGATTAGAGACTAAATCTGAAATTACCATATTTACCCGAATCCAACAAGACCTGAATCCTTTGGTAAACTGTCAAAACAGAAAAAAAGATTTTATGACCTAATTAACTATGATTCCTGCAAAAATTAAAAATTCTACAAAACTAGCAGAAATTTTTATCAGGTCCCATAATTTTCTTGAATATCATAGGGCATTGTATTATATCAGTCATCATCACTCTCTATGCTTTCTTCACCACTGTCCTCATTCTCACTATCGTTATCACTCTGTACTTTGTACGTAGACTCCCGAAAAACATCATCTTCACTTCCACCCATGGCTTTGAATAAGCAGCACTTCTTAAATGCATTCACTATTACTTCTGGATTTATCTGTTGCCATGATGCATTGATCCATTGGCAGATCATTGAAACAGTAGGTTTGTTTAGGTTTCCTATTGGTGTTAGAAGGTAGTCTCTATTCAATAACTGCTCAGTATATAAATCCTACAAATTATTTTAAAAAGTCTTCTTGACAGCAACATTGAACGTGTGGAAGTAGTAATGCCATATGCTTCTCTTAATAACAACGAAAAACTATGATGACGTTGTATACCGGCCTCGGTGGTGGCAGGGTAACATCCTCGCCTGCCAATCCGAAGGTCGCGGGTTCGAATCCCGCCTAGGTGGGTTTTTCTTCACCTAGGGCATGGATGTTTGTGATCGTCCTTGTTATTATGTTAATGAGCCCCTTGTAAAAGGCCGATTACGGCTATTTAGGGGCTGCGTGGAAATAAATAAAAAATAAATATATTTCGCAATTTTTTATTAGCATACTATTTCTTACAAGCAAGAAAATAAATTTAGAAACAAGGAAGAAATTAGCAAAATGCTACATATGGAGCATAGCTCTTTATGGTGCAGAGACGTGGATGATAAGGAGAAAGGAGGAAAAATATTTAGCAAGTTTTGAGATGTGGGTATGGAGAAGGATGATGAGAGTGAAATGGACAGAGAGGAAGAGAAATGAAGAAGTATTAGAAATGGTGGGAGAAAAACAATCAGGAAAAGAAAAGCAAATTGGATAGGGCACATATTGAGAAGACAGTGTTTACAAAGGACAATCTTAGAAGGAAAAATTAGCGGAAGAAGAGGAAGTGGGAGAAAAAGAATAGGAATATTAGAGAATATAAAGCAGGAATATAGTACTTATAGAGATATAAAAGAGACTTCTAGGGAGAGAGAGAGAGATGGAGGCAGCGATTCAGCTAAAACCTGTCTTCGGACATCAGCATGATGATGATGATTACTAAAAGGCACAGATAGTGATGCAATAATCCTGAAAAACAAAATATCCTAATTTTTCCATAAATTTTAGTGTAACACCTACACTATTGTCCTAATGATGATTATTCTTCTAGCTAATACAGGACAATCCAAGTTACGAAACTTAAAATACGAAAATTTGGACATGAGCCATTTGCCATAGAATTTGGAAATTAGGGATAGGTACCTTAAATTCATGGATAATTAGAAATATTCTCTTGGAATTTATTACCTCATACATGTGGGCTCTGTGTAACTCAGATGCTGCTGCCTTGGAGATCACGATGGTTTATTTATGAGTTTAGATCTTGATGTATGGTAATTTTTTAGCACTTGCCGTATGTAATCACCAACAACTCATATTTAAAATTAATATAATACAAAAATCACAATTAGAAAGAATTTATGGCTTAAAACTGTTGAATGTGGGAATTCCAATGAATTATATTGTTGTTTGTTTGACATCTGCAGAATGCTATTAGCCTATAAATAAAGTTTAGTTCCCTTATGGGAATTGTTCACAACTAATTGTTTATTGAATGTCAACATTCAAAAATAAAATTCAGTAGTTCTGTAATTCGTTAAAGAACACATCATTTGTACATATGTATTTGGCATATATTTTGCACACATGTATTCAGTAGAAGGTGCTGGTGGTATAATGGTTAGAATGCTGGCTGCTACTCGCCTGCTGCTTGAAAGGGCAGCGGGCATGAATCTTGCAAAAGTAGAATTTTTTCCAAGGTTGCCCGGCCCCCTGTTTGTGTGGTTTGAGGAGACTGCAAAGTCAGTGTTCCATCCTTCAGAAGGGACGTTAAGCCGTTGGCTCCCCTTGGTGCTCTTTGTTAAGAGTAGGCTAATGCCGGCACCAGGTTTCCCTCCTCCCTTGTGTTTTTGGTGTGGAAGGAGCTATGGCTATCATAATCCAAGAGGTTGATTATCCAAAAATACACACACACACATATTCAGTATAGCTATAGGTGGTATAGTGGTTCGAGTGTTGGCCCTGTCATGATTTCTTAAAGTGACACCAACACCCAGTTTGAATCCTTCTGTAGGATTTTTTCCAAGAATGCCCGGCCCCTTACTTGTGTTTTTTTGGAACTAAGGAGCCGATGAGGAAAAGGAACTTGAGGAGAGCACTCAAATCAACACTCCGTCCTTCAGAACAGATGTTAAGCCACTGACCCCCTTGGTGCTCTTAGTTAAGAGCAGGCTAAAGCCAGCACCGGGTTTCCTTCCTTCCTTGCCAGACTGAAGAGGGTATATGCCAAATAGCAGCCCTACCAGCAATTGCATATAGGTAGATTTATTAAATCACATGTAATTGGGATTTCCTGTATATGGTAAATAAAATACTACTACTACTACTTTATTGAAATAGTTTATTAAAAATTTTTCGAGAAAAAATAATTAAAAAAGTTAATACTGTATTAAATGAAAACCGGATTGTAAGTTTGCAATGAAAATGCTTAGTAGATACAACTATTCCATCATAGTAAAAACATCAAATAAATGCGTTGAATTTAAGACGACCCTCGATTTTTGCATGCTGAAATCTGGAAAAAATGTTATTTTGAGTTCATATAAATATGGTACCTAGAGATTCTGAAATACCACACGAGTGAAAATCAATTCTAAATTAGGTTAAAAAACTTCATTTAGATTGGACTTCAATATTAAATGTTTTATTATCATAGTTTGAATTAAAAAATGAAGTATTGTGTATTAAATTTTATGGATCTCTTGTTCATTATACCATTGCGGGCCTCATTAAATGCTCTCAGGGAGTGCATGACAACTCCAGGCTAGGTTCACCACCCCTGCTCTACAACATACTTTTGGCAAAACACATCATAATTTTTCATTCTATTCCCTTACAAAAGTAGTGCCCAACCTTTTTATGTGGCGGACCATATCGATGATTGCAAATCCTTCGGCAGGCTGCAGTGGAAGTTGCCAATTCTTCAGCAGGCCAGATTAGAGTTTAAAATGGAAACTACTTATATATTCGAATGTTCCATATAGGTGAACATCAATTTTAAATAAGGTTTATATGGCTAATAATAGTTTTATTATAAAAATTTTAATAAAAACTTATAAATTTGTGTGTTAAATTTTCCGGATTGCTTTTTCATCACAGTTTTGGGGGCTGCACAAAAACCCTTAGTGGGACACATCCGACCCACGGGCTGTAGGTTGGGCACCACTGCCTTACAAGATTAACCTCTGCCGGGCAAATATTTTGACAGTACCTTTATTGGTTAAAATTCAACTTTGAGAGGATTCTCCATAATGATCTTGGGTATTCATCTCATATTGCTCAGGAGGTCCCAGACCACTAAAGGGAGGATGCCTTTCGAGATATCTCCGACGAGCTGTGGCCACCAATCGTTCTTTTCGCTGCTGCAATATTCGCTCCCGCTCAGATGAACTCTTAGAGAAACGGCTGCTGCCATTCAGGCCACTTCCTCCTGGCTGTATCCCATTACTGAAGAAAAAGATTTGAAACATTAAATCAATAAATAAGATTAAGCCTATAATATTTTATTACAATGATAGAAATAAAAACACCACCAATGAAAGTAAGAGGTGAAAAAAGGAAAGAAATACAAGAATTCTTGGAATAACCAACTAAATGCTTACTTTTGTTCACTGCCATTTTGACTGCTTGATTCTGGCAGGTTAGAACTAGATAGAGCTGAGTTACTTTGGTTGCTAAGGTTTGTTACGGGAGGGGTGGCAGCAGTTGGAGGAGGAGGAGGAGACACATGGTAAATTGTAGCAGGAGGAGGAAGCAGTCGGCCATCCAGCACATTTTCAACAGTGAGCTCAACTGAATGAGTGTCTCTCAAATCCTCCACTAAAGTATGTAATGGCATACGAGGGAAGAGTTGTTGTACCTGGAAAAAATTAAGCTGATATTTGACAAAACCTAAAAACATAAATCCTTTTCTTGCTTACCATGTTTGTAAGCATATTTACTGGCTAGACATGCTCTTCTTATCAAACCTCCAAATGACAATTTGTGACAAATATAATGCAATGAGTTTAAACATAACAAACATAAGAGAGTTAATCATAAAACTGTACAGAGTTACTGTATTTTTTGGCTTATAAGACGCACTTTTCCCCCCATAAAATAGACCTCCCAAATCAGCCTGCATCTTATACGCCGAAGGTAAGATTATTACCGTTCTCAATGCTGACACTAACAAACTCATTCATTCCCAAAATTGAATAATTGGCAGTCATTTGTCACAAAAACAATAAAATATACATTATTAATAATTAACAGTGAAAAATTTGTTAATATATACAGAAATACCGTATGCAACATGAATTCCGAGGATGCTATTCATTATTACACTTTAATACATGTCTGCTCACAGTGATTACAATTTTGGCGCATTTGCAATGTTTTAGTTCCTAATGAGCCTGTTTAATAGTGTGATTAATGCCACGGAACAGCATAATTCATGTAGACGTAAACATTTTATACATATCTAGGATAGTAATTGATGGATTTAACCGATCCGAAGATCCTATGCAGACAGGCATAAGCTGTAATGTTGGGAATAATTTTTTTTTCTTCGTTTCAAAATTATTCCCATATCTAGGATAAATAAAGTTACGTGCATTGAGATCGCAATGGCTACAAAAGTGAAAAGATATGCCTAAACTATCAGCTATATAAGCTTCAGGCGATTCAATATGCAAAAATGCATGGAAACCGAGCAGCAGCACATCATTTTGGTCTACCTCCCACAGAATAAATGATCCATGAATGGAAAAAACGAGGAAAAACTGAAGCCAATGGTAGAAGAGAAACATAATATTCATAAGGTTGGTCTTAATAGCCACTACTAGAGGAGGAAGTGATGAATAGAGTAGAACAGAGGAAGTTTGGTATTGCTGCATCGATCAAAATTGTTATATACATGGCAAAAAAGTTGCTGAAATTAGTTGAGCATACGTATCATTATTACATATGCATTCCATTTATTATTTATCTCATTAGATTAAAAAATCATCTTGCATTTAAGTTTAAGTAAGTACTATCAGCAAAGCGTATCTATACATATGACATGTATGGCGCACTCAGCTTTAATTAATACGACTGCCGAGTTCACGCAGGGCACATTTAGCTATACAAGTCTGGAAGCAATTATTTATGTTTTAGATCATCCTTATTTATTTTACGAATTAAGTATATCTAAGACATTATATTTAACAGTTATCATGCCGTAATATTTTCTGTAAATGTTGCCAGGTACAGACTTAATCACAGCTGGGAATGATACATGATGTGGCCCTTCCTAAATGCCTTGGTGAACAAAAATACTTTTTTTCCTGAAAAATTTTCTAAAAAACCGGCGTGCATCTTATATGCCAAGAAATACGGTAATTATTCACAATTTCAATCTTTCCTTATGGCATTTTTCACTACTTAGAATGATCCAAGATAATTTTAGTTGTAATAGTTACTTACACAATATCAAACAAAAAAGCAAGAAAGATAAAAATCTTCAAGGACTTAGATCAGTCATGGTCAAAAACTGATAGTAACATGAAAAATGAGTAGCGAGTATTTTAACTGTGAGAAGATTTGTAAATTACTCATTTATTAAATGTTAAGAGAAAAAAAACATCAAATGGGATTGTTTTAAACCTGATTGGAGAATTGTTGATTTACCTGTCTTGCCATAGAATCTAACTGAGATGTAGATGCTGGTCGAGGATGATCATCAAACTGCAACAACTGAGCGAGAGTTACTTCTACAGAGAAACTTGGAAACCATGACACATATCTTGAACCTATAATACCAATTACATGACAAAATTTTACATTGATTCTCGCTGACATTTTTTTTGAAAGCATCAATTTTCAGGTAAAATTAATATATACAGGCAACCCTTGCTTAGCACTTTATCCATCTCAGGAAAGCTACATTTTAAGTAAAAGAGAGCCAAATGGATCCTATTTTCCTATAAGAATTAATAAATATATAGGTTTAATCTGCTACCATAGCCGCCCTAATGATTACTTTTTTAGCCTCTAAAACTTATGTAAATGCTTAATTCAATTAATAGATATACATAAAAATAATGAATTACATAAACATTAGATAAGCATTTAACACAAAAAAATTCAATTAAAAAAGAAATCCCAAGACAGCACATCCTGACTATAAATGGGATGAATTCCCCAATTTATGAACATCCGATTTACGAACTTTCGATCTTACAACCAATAATTATTACACTACAAATTTGATTTATGGCCTTATAACTTGATGTTACAAACTTTTGCTCAATTTCAGCAACCCCACATAATGCCATAATTTGAAAGGAAAATGGGCAAGAATGTAATATTTATTTCCAAAATGTATGTGTACCTATATAATGTATATGAATATAAATTTTTCTTCAAAATTGTCAGATCCGCAGATTGAGGTTAATTCTTTCTAATTTTAATCTCAAAAAGAATAAAAGCATGCATGTTGAAAAGTCAATTATTACATGTTATTTAATGGAAAATAGAAATGTCTTCCTTAGAGTTGAACCCAGGGCTTTTTTCAAGATTTTTTTCGTCATCACCTTGAAGTATTTATTTAATTTTTTAATATTAAATCATAAACAGCCGTTAACAGCCTTTTACAATGAGCGTAATAACGTAAACAAAGACGAACACATACAACCATGCCCTCGGCAGGATTCGAACCTGCAATCCTAGCATTGGGAGCCAGACATGCTAACCACCTCTACCAAGGCCGGCAAAATATGTGAATCGAGCATTTCTGCCCAATTTCAAACAAGTATCTTGTTCCTTTATCGAGTAATTCCCATTTTCAGCATGACGGTGGTTGCCAAATTATTAATAAGACAAGAGAAAATTGCATTGCCAAAGCCTGCTTTTGGGGGTGGCTTACCGAGCACGAAGGGGCGGAGCCCCTACTCATGGTACTACTATAACAGGTAGGTCGTTGCTCATCTCGGGCGAGTTTCACTTCGAGCATGTGACGTCACGTGGATTCCAGATTGTGCATGCCACCTATGATTTAGCATTGACTGTGGTCGCAGGTTTGGATAATTATTATGTTTTCTCTTTAACTGTGGCTTTCTCAGTGAAATGTCGTTTTCTGTGGTATTTGGCTGTAATAACAGTTTCAAAAATTGTAATGGTAGGGTGAGATTTTTTCGATTTCCTCAAGAAAAGTCCATTCAAGAAATATGGATTTGAGCATGCTGGAGAAGAGACAACATAAACGTGAAATCATGTAAGAAAAGGTATTCTTTGGTTTAAATATTCTACTTATTAATTTTATCTATATCTATTTATTTAATTATTACTGGTGAATTGAACTTCAGTGATCTGTGCAATGTAAAATTCTTCTTTTAAATGCTGTTGTTGTCCCTGTTTACATGCATATATGTGACAAAACATTTTATCTATATCTATTTATTTAATTATTACTGGTGAATTGAACTTCAGTGATCTGTGCAATGTAAAATTCTTCTTTTAAATGCTGTTGTTGTCCCCGTTTACATGCATATATGTGTCAAAATTTTGTTTTTGGCACACATCCCTTTATTTTACCATTAATATATATGGGAAAATTGCTTCCAATTTACGAATTACTTTTCAGGATTGCAGTGTTCATAAATTGAGGGATTACTGTATACAACCAATACTAATTGTAAAACATCTGGCATAAATTGCCATTGATTCATCTCATTTCCTTCAATCTCATAGAATAATACAGATGAGTGCGACTAATTAATGTAGGGAAGGCAGCAGTCATTTGATTTGACTGCCTGCTTACATTTGGTGTATGAACAGCAGGGGCCTGGGTGATACAAAGATATAATTGCAGTGTAGGTGTGAGGTGGCAAGTCTCTGAAGCCAAGAGCTTTATAGCAAAACAGTGCTAAGCAAAATTGCTTTAAGTATGGGTTGCCTATTATTTATAAACATAACTGCACATAAAATAAATTTATTTCAAGCTATTTATGTATTTAGTATAACATTATAAGCACTTGATCCATGTAAACAAATATTCAACCCAAACAAAGATATCATGCAACTATACCTGTATCTTAAAAATACACTATTATGCTGAATGACAAAAAGTCATTTGTACAACTGATTTTGTTATACCTTAAATTGTGGTTTTTATTTTTTGTAAAAACCGCTGCTTTAATATTGTGAAGTTAAAATTGCCATATCCAGTTTTTCAATACTATTCAACCAGTGGACCTGTACTGAAACATCTGAAATCCCATGGATCCTTGAACATGCGGACTTGACGTTTGTTAACATACTGAGTGAGAGCACATGTTATTTGCTTTGAAAGACCTGAAAACTGAAAAACATTTCCATGGCAATAGATTTCTTTTAAATTATTACCAATTAATTAATTATCATTTCTCTAAAGCAATATAAAAGTATTTTTTTCTACAAAGGTCATGGAACCCCTGCAAGCTTTCACTGACCTCAAAGGGGTCTGTGCACCTCCATTTGGAAAACCATTCTATAAGTATTATAATATGGCATTATACTCTTCATGAGCCTATTAACTGCAGTAGAAAGGATGAGAGCAGAACCAAGCACTAAAGGGCACAAGGATGCGAATATGAATGGGGGCTCTCTGATATATATGACATCTGAATGATGAATTTTTATTGCAGTTAATTTTACAAAGCATTGGTTGATAAAGAAACATTTCTAAGCTGTAAGTATACAAAAAACATTATGCAAAACAGTAGATAATTCTGTCATTTATGGGGTGTCCGATTTTAAAATTATAACTTTTTTGGGATGTTTTTTAAAATAAAAGTTGATGCAAAATTTATACCCGATATTTTCATTATTGAGATCCACAAACTTCAGAGGCTTCCAATATTCAGGAGCCCAGATGCCTAGCAACAACTGCACCACCCTTTAGGACGGCCCTGGATGAGAGTATCTACGGTATTGGTAAAATAT
This sequence comes from Tanypteryx hageni, assembly GCA_028673005.1. Taxonomy (NCBI): domain Eukaryota; kingdom Metazoa; phylum Arthropoda; class Insecta; order Odonata; family Petaluridae; genus Tanypteryx; species Tanypteryx hageni. The sequence continues at coordinate 178,898,491 of CM054112.1, read as the reverse complement.
CTATTTGTGTAGAATAATTAAATCTTTTTAATTAGTTTTACTAGAAAAGCTTACATATAATTTATTATTGACCTTCATATAAGACAATTAAGCATAATAAATGCCTTTGTGAGGAAATAAATAACAGCAATAACTGTTTTTATCTCTTCCATCACTAAAAACTATTTTTCTAGCTGTCATCACGATTTCTGTACATTTATAAGCAAATTGCATGGCAAATTGAAGTACCGTCCATCTTACCATCAAAGTGAAAGAAGTGGTTGGGTGGACGACGACGTATATGGCCATCAACCATTCGACCACCTCCTCCTACCATCCCCAGTCCTCCAGGGCCTAACTCCTCTTCCACAGGTACGACCCCCATCTCTCTTCCCATTCCACTACCTCTTGGTCGACCACTCTCTATACGAAGTACTAAGCGACAAGTAGGACAGGATGCATCTTGCTCCAACCATGACTGCAAGCATCCACTGCCACAGAAAATTATGAAATAAAACATGAAAACTTACTGAAAAGTAGTGATAGCGAAAGGTTATACTGAAAAGAGGCTAAAATGAGACTATTAGTAGAATATTACAATACTAGGGAGATGTCCATTGAAATTCAACGGGAAAGTTTTTGGGAAATAAAAAATGAACAAATATGCCTTGACTTTCTTTGATTGGCAAGAAAACAAACTTTCATTCATTTAGGCATTTGTTGTTTCAAGTTTCGAACTCCTACAATGATTTTAAGTACCTAATTTTAATATGTGAATGATTAATGTTCTACATTCAAATGTATTCCTTCTCATAAATAATGCAATGAATGTTGTTTACATTGGTTGCTATGAAAAAAACTCTCTCTCTCAAACTAATTGTAAGAGCATTCAAAGCATGCTTTTACCCATAAGGATTGAAATAACAATAGGATTTCGAAGTTTAACAATGTAATTGGTTGGGAAGGCAACATCCCAATTAAATGCCAAGATTTGCCCAAAATATGTGAATTAAACGTTTAACATGAGAAATTTCGAACTGTAGGCGGAAAAATATGAACAGAATATGGAAGGAACTTTATTGTTTTTTCTTTAAAACTGGCTAGATCTGAAGATCATAGGTTAATTCTTTCTAATTTATATCTCAAAAAGAATAAAAGCCTGCAAGTCGAAAATTCGATTTTTACGTGTTATCATATGGGAAATGGAAATGCCGACTTGGGAGTCGAACCTAGGACTTTTTTCGAGATTTATTTTCGTCATCATCTTACAATATATATGTTAATCGATCATTCCTGCCAAACATAAAAAATGTATATCTTTCCATTATCAAGTTATTCACATTTTTATAGCATGACAGAGGGAGCCACAAAGGGACAGAAGTAACCTTTTACTATTGTTAGATGACCAAATTACTTTGGTCCAAGAGTTTCTTTAATTTTTGTGGAATGGACGAAGTTCATTTAATTCCTTTATAAGATAGCAAAGTTTGCATTAATCAAGCTTCAAAATATAAAATTAAATTTATTTCATGTTTATCTGAAAGTGTAAATAAAACATAATATTGTATATTTCCACTAGACAAATTTATTGTGATCAGTTTCACCTGTTACAGCATCAGTTGATGCTGTAACAGGCAAAACTGGTCGCAATAAATTTGTCTAGTAGAAATATACAATATTCTTTTTTATTAACATTTTACACTTTCAGATAAACATGAAATACCTGATGATGCTGTAACAGGCAAAACCGGTTGCAATAAATTTGTCTAGTGGAAATATACAATATTCTTTTCTATTTACATTATGGAATCCTTCCACAAAGTTGAGCCATCCCAAGTGGAATATGTGAAAGTGTAAAAGTAAATGTTTTTTACAAGACTTAATTATATAACAATTGAAAAATGTTTGTATTACTAGTGTATATTTAGAAAAAAAAAAGGTTTGAAAACATTGAAAAAAATTTCAATTGTGTTTTTCAAAATTTTTTAAAAATCTAAAAATGATGTACCAATTTTTAGTGCTTTTCCTCAATGCTGAAAAGCACTATTATCTTCATGATGTCTGTCTGTCCGTATGTATATATCAGGGAAGAATTGGCTGAACCGATTTCAACAAAATTTGGTACATAGAATACTCACATAAATTAATGACCCAGATGGCATATTTCGACCGGATCCATTTAGCAGGGGTGCCACAATTGCAAAGTTAAACTTTTCGGTAATTATGAATTTGGAAGGAATTGGGTGAACTGATTTCAACGAAATTTTATATGAAGGAGGCGTGCAACATAAAAAAGCAAAATCAAGATTTATAGTACAGGCGGACCTCGACTTACGAACATTCAAGTTACGAACAATTCATATTTACGAACATTCCACGTACTAAGGAATTTTGACTCTCTATTCAGTTAACAAACACATCTCTCGGAGATACGAACATCTGGACCACCGTAGGAGCTCTTTGTTCTTTTTATTTTCAAGTGGACACAAACAACCCCACAAACAACCCTGTATATGAGAATTCTTATCTCTGCATCTTGATTCTATCACTCATGACATAAGCATAAACAAATCCTTGTAATTAAGTTTCTGACGGTTGGTGATCTGCATTTAAGCTTAGGACTTTCTTTGATCGATCATAGACAGTCGTTGGCAAACCATTTACTTGTAAGGCAGCAGACGGTAATGAGTTCTCGTTCTTTAGTGAAATAATTTTTACAGTTAAATCTGACTGTACTGTATAACGAAGGATATTATCATATACCCAGTCAAGTAGCTAAGAAAAGGGACTGGAAACCTTTCAACATCAGAAAGTACACTTTCCAGAATTTCGAATAATCACAATCCTCTGCTAAGAACATTTCCTCGACAACACGAGAAAACCATGGAGCTCTATTATTTATCAAAACACATTGTTGGATATTATTGACATTTTTTAATTATGAAAAATTTACTTAAATATCTTTAAAAAATTAAGATACGACCACACAATAATGCTTCTACATTTTAATAATACCTTAACTAACCTAAACTCTATTTGTAACGTTTCCTTTATCATCTGAAATTTGCTTCATTACAATCAATAGAGCTTTGTGGGTTCTTGTGTTGGTGACAGTATGTTTTAATGTAAAAGTTAACTAATATCGATAGACTTAAGTCTTCTCAAGTTACAAAAATTAAAAAAATGTCATTTATTAGGCCTGTTTTCCACTGCAAGAGGAGTTCTGCAGCTAGTTTTACTGAGCGGCTTGTACGCACGGAGGCCTTCTTACTAGGTCACCCTACGACCCTTAGATACATAGTTACGCTCCTGCTTATACCTCTTGAGTTTCCCTGTGCATTTGAATCTGTACAGGTGTGTGGTGACGTTATATATTCCTTTCTATTTTATAATACCCTTAAAAATATGGAAAGCAAGCATAAAAGTAGTGATACTGATAGTGCTTCATCTAAGTAGTAAAAAACGTCAAGTGCTATCGATGGAAACTAAAATGGACTTAATAAAGCGATCAGAACGTGGTGAATCGTTTGGACGTCTTTATGATGTCAATCAGTCGACAATTTGGAACCATTTTAAAAGACAAACAAAAAATTGTTGATTACATTTCCAACGCAGGCTCACTTCAGTCTGTGATTGTAAGTAAAAACAAAGAGTCATCTTAGAAGAAATGGAATGGTGTTTAACAAATTGGATTCAGAATCAAAAAAGAAAGAACCAACAATTGAGTACTGAATTGATTCAAGATAAGGCTAGAAGCCTTTTTCAGGATATTAAATCATGTATGGGAGAAACAGCGAATGATCCTGCTGAATTTATGGCCAGTGCTGGATGGTTTGCAAAATTCAAGCATAGGATAAATATGAAAAACCTTTCATCATTTGGTGAATCTGCAAGTGCCAATCACAAGACAGCAAAAAAAATTTCTGAGGCATTGGCAACAGTTATTAAATATGGGGGTTACTGTTTTTGACAAGTTTTCAATGTTGACGAGACAAGTCTTTTCTGGAAAAGATGCCTTCAAGGACCTTCATTGCAACAGAAGAGAAGAATGTTCCTGGATTCAAAATTTCTAAAGATCATCTAACACTCCTTCTGGGAAGAAATGCCGCAGATTTTAAATTGAAGCCACTTCTTGTTTATTATTCTGAAAATTCAAGGGCTTTCAAGGGCATAGTCAAGGCAACATATCCTGTGATTTGGACTTTGAATAAGAAAGCATGGGTAACATCCTTGCTATTTCAGCAGTGGTTTCTTGATCACCTTGTTCCAGCTGTCAAAAATTATTGTAGGGAGAGTAATTTGACCTTTAAAATTTTATTGGTCATCGATAATGCCCCAGGTCATCCTGTAACATTAGCTAACTTGGACTTCAACGTCCAAGTTGTCTTCTTACCTCCCAACACCACTTCCTTACTGCAACTGATCGACCAGACGGTAATCGCGACCTTCAAAAGGTTTTACTTACGTCGAACTATCGCTCAAGCTATTGCTACTACCGATGCAGAAGATTCTTTAACCCTGAAAGACTTTTGGAAAGGATACAGCATCCTTGATGCAGTTTAAAACATTGGTCATTGTTGGAAGGAAATCAAACAAATGACGATGAATTGCTGTTGCAGCAAGCTGTGCCCACAGTTTGTTTATGATTCACAGGATTCTGAACAAACCGAAGAGCAAATCACCCATGAAGTTGTAGAAATGGGAAAAAAAGTATAAAGTAGAAATGGATGCCTTAGATGTGTATGAGTTAGTGGAGTCTCATTCCATTGAACTTACAAATGATGAGCTGATAGTAATGTAGAAGAAAGTCAAAGAACAGGAAGTTGACAACAATGATGACAACACTCCTTGTCCTCCCACAAAAGCTTTGTCTGCAAAAGTCCTCAGCGACTCATTAAAGAAGGTATTAAAAGATAATGACCCAAATGCAGAAAGAAGTTCTACAGTTTATAAAGGTGTTCACAGAGAGCTATCCAGCTATAAACTCCTTTATAAAGAGAAGAAAAGAACATCTTCAATTCAACTTTCGTTGAACAGATTCTTCAAAAAAGTAGATAACAGCACGTCATCTCCAGCATCAACTTCTCAGGCATCAGAAAAATATCCTGCATACTCACCTACAAATAGCCCTGCTGAACCAAATAATTCCTCTCCTAATTCTTCAGAATAACAATCAATAACAATCATGGTTCCCTCCCATCAACAGATGTCTTGGAAACCACTGAATGTTCTCTACACGACTAACTTAGTACAAGGAAATTAAAGTTTTTATTGAAAAGAAATGAATTTATCCTAACTGTTCACTTTTTATTCCCTTTATAAGAAAAAAACTGATACTTTTTAAATATTCAGGAACGGATTAATGAATTTAACATTGTTTCTTATAGAAAAAGTCAATTCAACTTACGAACAATCAGCTTACGAACACATTTCCAGGTACGCATCAAGTTCGTAAGTAGAAGTTTCCCTGTATAGATATAGAAAACAGGGCTGCCACAATACAAAAACTAAAATAATTCTTTTAACACGTATTTGTGGCAAACTTCCTGCATCAATTTTAACCAAATTTAATACTTATAATATACACACATAAAAAACAATATTATTATATTTAGACCGAATCAGCTAAACAGGGATGACATAATTACGAATAAAAATCTTTCAATAATTAAGGTTTTGGAAGGAACTGGCTGAACGAATTTCAATTAAATTTTGTACGACATACCATATATATAATCTTCATATAAATAGATAATCAAAATAGCATATTTCATATTTCGAATAAACAGGGCTACCACAATATCAAGGTTACAATTTTTTTGTAACTATGAATTTTAAAGGTATTGGCTGAACTGATTTAAAAGAAATTTCGTTTGTAGTGCGAGTATAGAATGGGAAAATGAAATAAATGTTTAAAACAGATCAAAAAGCAGGATTACCACAATATGAGAAAAATAATTTCCTGATTTTAAAGTAAATACATTAGTATACAATAATACTACGGTGAATTTGACGAAAAGCATTTCTGTACTACGGGAAACCCATGTACACCCCTACTTGTTTATCTCTGTTTTAATGCTTGAAAATTGTTTATATTGATAACACAGGTCTACGTGGTTTTTGGGGTTTGAAAAATATTAGCTGTCCTTCAGTAATTCGAGTACACTGAGCACGAAAATGATAACCATTTTTCACTATCACGCACAGATTTCCCACAAACTGTAGTAGCCTATTTTATATTTCGAAACGAAATCATCAAAGTAATATTTTTATTTTTTTAAGTTGTAAGTGTTGTGAACCACTGGCTATGCAAGTATCTAGTGTGAGTGTGACAGAAGAACATTCTAGACTTGACAAAAACTAAAAATGATAGGTGGTGTTAGTGTACAAGTGGCCAGCACAATGCTTGGATGTGTCATTCCAAGTACATACTGTTTTCTGCTTGTTCACACCGCCATTGTTTTGTATCATGTCTTTGTTTTTTGTTATTCATTATGGCATCAAGAGCTTGTGTAAATAGCCCAGACAGGTTTTGTCATATAAGTGGTACTTATGTTGTGAGTAAGAAGCGGTAAAACAGAGTTTGTGAAAAAGGCATACTATAAATACTTTGAGACGAAACTTAGTTATCAGGATAAACTACGGGCACCACATCAAGTTTGCCACAAGTGTTGGTTGAACAATATAGGAAATGGACTCAAGGTAAGAAGAAGTGCTATTCCGATGATGTAGTGTGAACCAAAAAGCCATGGAGAAGATTGTTATTTTTGCTTAACCGTCATGCAAGGCTGTAATACTAAAAGTAATAACGAAATTTCCTATCCAAATCCTATCCTATCCATTTGCCGTAACACCTATGGCTCATGGACATGATCTACCTACACTGCCAAACTCTATTGATCCAATTTTTTCATGATTCGAAATGTGATGTCAACATAAGCTATGACAGAGACTCTTATCAACCAGAAAATGTGAGTGAACCGCAAAAGTTCACACAAAGCGAATTAAATAAATTGGTAAGGGATTTGGGTCTACCAATAGATTCTGGAATTGAGACTGCAATCTAAGAACTTGCTTGCTCAAGGGACTTCATTTTCTTGGTACAGAAACCATGAGATACAATTTATGCCATACTTTTTGCAGGAAGGTTCATTAGTGTATTGCCGCGATATTTCTGGACTTAAAACTAGCTTAGGTGCAGAAGTTTATGAATATATTTTCTTCACAAATTTCACATAATAATGCATGTATTGTCATTAAAATAAAGGATGTAAAATTGAGAAAATGAGGAAAAACGTGTTTTCCATTCTGATTTGTGAAAAATCCTTATGTAAAATCAGCACAGTAAACTTAGGTAAAATATGCTATTATGATACAAATCCCATTCAACAAGTTTCAATGTAGGCCCGTGTAATGTAAGCAAGATTAGAAAAAATAATTTTTTTGCTTAACACATTCAAGCCAAGCGCCAGCAATAAATGATACTCAGAATTTGCCGAGATCCGAGCACCATCTATAGATGACGTGCTACTATGCAGTTCCCTCTCTGCTTTCAAAATTTTGCACCCCTCGATTTCGTCAGGTAAAGTGGTCGAATCTTCAGAAAGGTCTCATTTGAAGTCCTTCTTTCGGTATACTTCGCCCCTTGATACAAGTTTTATACTTTTGTTTGTAGCCATTTCCTTTTCATATTTCTCTCTATCTATCTACTGTTTTTCTTAATTTTCTGATAATAATAATTTTGTAAATTTATTTTGTTTTGTCCATTTTCATTTACTAAAACTTAAAAATTGATGGAATGAAATGATCCAAGGATAGTTCAGTGGTAGAATATTCACCCAGCAAGTGGAAGAACCGGGTTTGATTTCCAGTCATAGCAAAAAAATTTTTTTCGTTTCAAAATTATTCCCAACTAAAACTTAAATTAATCAAATTCGTGTTTTTACCAAATGAATTTAATAATTTAAGGTTCATATAGAATTATCCCTCCCTAAGGACTGCATAACCTTACAGAGGTGGGAGGGTTTGTGTACTCTTACGAACCAAAGAGCTATGCCGGCGGGAGATAATTCTCCTGGTAGGACCATCCAAGCCGGAAAGGTCTGAGGGGAAGAGTCAGACTAAGAAGCAGTCTTGGGGGTTTTATATCCCCCTGTGCAAAGGCAGCAGCTTGCACAGTACCTCTGTAGGTGGTGATCATGTGGATCTGAACAGCTACAGATGGGTAATCACTCTGTGAAACTGCGATGAGGAAAGCAAGGGGAAACTACCTCATTATATTTCCCATGATAGGCTGAAAAGGGATTAATAGCAGAAGACGAGAAAGAGTTTCAGAGGATGACAGACAGATTAGTGGAGGTTGGCCAACAATATGGAATGAAGATCAATGCTGAAAAAACGAAAGTAATGGTGGTTTGAAAGGAACATAAAGAATTAAATATAATGGTAAATGGCCAAACATTGGAACAAGTAAGTAGTTTCAAATATCTTGGCAGTATTTTAGCGCAGGATGGAAGTAGTACACAGGACATCAGAAGTAGGATTGCAATGGCAAAAGCAGCATTTAACGAGAAGAAGGAGCTTCTCACAAGCAAGAAAATAAATTTAGAAACAAGGAAGAAATTAGCAAAATGCTACATATGGAGCATAGCTCTTTATGGTGCAGAGACGTGGACGATAAGGAGAACGGAGGAAAAATATTTAGAAAGTTTTGAGATGTGGGTATGGAGAAGAATGATGAAAGTGAAATGGACAGAGAGGAAGAGAAATGAAGAAGTATTAGAAATGGTGGGAGAAGAAAGGATACTAATAAAAACAATCAGGAAAAGAAAAGCAAATTGGGTAGGGCACATATTGAGAAGACAGTGTTTACAAAGGACGATCTTAGAAGGAAAAATTAGTGGAAGAAGAGGAAGAGGGAGAAAAAGAATAGGAATATTAGATAATATAAAGCAGGGATATACTACTTATAGAGGTATAAAAGAGGCTTCTAGGGAGAGAGAGAAATGGAGGCAGCAATTCAGTTAAAACCTGTCTTCGGACAGAAGCATGATGATGATGATAGAATTATATAAGTAATATTTTTAAAAATCTCGGATTTCGATAATCTTGGTTGGTGTTTTTAGTTATCGCTATGTATGTATCGTTATGAAAGTGATTTGGTAAAGCAATTTCTTCTGAAGTGGCAATAATAATCTGATTATAATAATTTCTATATAATAATGCGCAAAAATTTAAATAAAGATTATTAAAAATTCAAATTTTGATATGACAATTGGCAAGCCTTCAGCTATGTAAGGTGTATACCACTCGGGCAGCTTACGCGCCCCTCGCAACCCCAAGACAGAGTATTCCTCACCATGTGTGCAGTGACCGGTGGGTAAATGTTGATCAAGTAATATATCGCATGCAACAATGCGCTGGGTAATTCGGCGGATAGCCTTGGTGGGAAAAACAGAAGATCACAATTTGCTAACTAACTCGGTGACCAGGTGCGATCAAATCAGAGCCAACCTAACTAGTCTATGTCGTACCCAAGAACCTCTAGCCCAGGGCTTCCAAACGTGACTATATGACTTTGTCATATAGAATTTACATAAAAATTCATCCAATGATTCTACTCACAATTTTTTCACCAACCAACAATCTCGGCTTGAAAGTGTTAAATTTAATTACAAGCTGTGGGAGCCGAGGGGCAGAATTTATTCCAGTGGAAAGGGTTAAACAAAACATTTGTGAGGTAATTTTTTGTTTTTGTTGTTTTTTAAATTTACCATCATAATGAAATATCATTACTTTCCATATTTATTTATATTTTTGTGTACTTCACAATAATTCTATGGTCATATTACTAAATCTTGGTATTAACCCTTTCGCTGCTATGAACTTTTAGCTTCTGCGTCTCTAGGAGCTCTGCGTCTATGTTCTTTCGTTCGTCTTTTAGTCTCATTATATTTTAAAAGTTATTTTGTCAATCATTTACATTCATATTGATTATTAACCATCTTGACAAAAAATTTTCATCTTTTTTGAGCAGCGAACGGAAAAGCTTGAAACGCATATATGCGTTGATAGCAGCAAAAAGGTTAAAGGAACATCCATTTACACGGAATGAACTTGGTCACAACCCATTCCATAAAAGCAGGATTTTGGGGTATTTCTGATAGTGATTAATTACTCAATACCAGTTTTATGAAAAATCCTTTTATATGGAATTAACTCGGTCCCGACCCACTCCATAAAAATAGGATTTGGGTGTATTTCTATTGGTGATTAAAATACAAGGATATAAAAACATCATCTTACTCATGAAACAGGTGGCTACAAGGAAGCTTCCTTGCTGCATCCATCTTCTCCCAGCAGATGGCACAATTGTCCGAATTGGCAGACAAATCATCCTCCGAAGCCATAGGATAGCTAAAAAGTTAGTTATTAGAGCATTTAGAATGAAATGTAATATTATATGTTCAAATCATAAGTCATTGATAATTTCCCTCCAAGTAACAAAGGGTCAGACTGAGAAGTTTTAGCAATCAACCATTATAGCTCCACTTTTACTTTAGAAAATTGTATCAAAACATTTTTAATGCGCAACTTCATTATTTATTGCCACTTTCAACAAATAATCACAACAATAAATTCAAAGAATGCTATTAAGATGTGCAGCCTTTCAGCAATATCCATTACCAGCCAAAATTCACCCATCTGCAAATAAACTATGAATAAACATTTGGGAAGTATCCCCAAAGAGTTTGGCACCCCACCCCACTTACCAATAACTCAGGCTAACCCTTCTTCATTGCACTGTTAACTTATATAGCAATTAAATTTCTACAAAACAGTGATGTTAAAATTTTTAAATATTTATAATTTTGTAATAAATAGAAAAAATAAAATACAGAAGAACTTCTAAGATGTATTTACCACAGGAGTCTTATAATTTTGGCCACCTCACGTTACAACAATGTCTTTTATTTAAAGCGAAGTGCGGTGATACTCGCATAACATCCCAATAAATCATAAACCATTTAAAACTAACATGCACTTTGTCCCTCATTGAAGCATTTTTTAAGGATTTGTAAATACAGGCAGTCCTCGGACTTACATCAAGTTATGTTCCTGGAAAAGGTTCCATAAGTCAAAACGACAAAAGTCAAATGTGATTTTACCATATAAACAATGATATAACAGGAGGTTACGTTCCTGAATATGGATAAATGCAAATTTTTCAGATATGAACAAAAAGAGTATGTTTATTCAACTACCAATCACATACTAAGAACATACAATAATATGTGTAGAGGGTTCTTCATAATATATATGTATTTGCTGTTAAATAGGTGGAGATTACTTTTGGGGAGACTTAGGGCGAGTTGATGGTTTTTTGAAGAATGCATCCAGGGAAATTTGTTTAACTGCCCTCTTCTTCTCATTGTAAATGTGCCAAAGGAGTTGCTGGCAGTTAGGAATTGGAGAAGAGCAGTGATTAAAAGGCAGATGATAAAGGGAACTCGAATTCACCACAAAGGAGGAAGGGGATTAATATCTTTTAAATTAGAATGCCCACTAAATTCCCATTGAACACGGACACACACAGGTGCCATCATGAACACTTCCAAAAATATTGGGGTGGCTTTAAAATATGTATTTCCACTTTGGTATCAAATAAAACTTTTTCCATGAAAATAAATAAATTTTGCAACATGTGGTACTGTCACTGGTTTCTATTATGGTGTATTAAATTGTGCAATATCACTTATGTAGGCACTGTGTTGCCGTCATGAAGTAAGAACAGGTCCAACTGCTGTAAGTAATAATATGAGTGGTAATTGGAGACTGCCATATGGATCGACCTAAGTTAAACTGACGTAAGTCGAGGACTGACTAAATAAATGTGAGAAAGCCTTATTTCTCTCTAGCTCAACCTGTACTAGCTAAGTCATGACTCAGCAATCAAATTAACGAGAATAGCCACTTTTATAAATTCAGACCAAAACCTAACATAAGCAGACCCACAGTGATTTTATATTTAACCCTTTGCGCTCATATGTCGGACCTCATCCTACATCGCATTTTTACCGATCTGCTCATATGTCGGACTGGTTCCAACATTATGTTCACCTTGAATATTTCACAACTTTTTACATTCAGATTTGGCAATTCGTGTTTTTAGTATATACATCTATAATGCTCCTAACTGACACAAAATGGATACATTTTATCATAAATTATTTCGGTTGAAATGTAATCTTTAGGTTTGCTCATTTATTGAGGCATCATGCGGGTTGCATACACCAATTTTCTCCCAACGTGTCAGGAGAAAATTGGTCTCTGACAGGAAGGTTTTAATTCGAGTATTAGTTTATACTGTATTTCATGCAACGCTGAAGATACCTATTTACTTTTTACACAAAATAGATACTGGTGCATTTCACACTTTGTGTATTGAAAGTATATAATGTTTCCCACCAACAATTTGTCTCTCGCATACATTTTTATTTAGTTTTCTAGTGATTGTTATAGAAGAAACCAGATTCATCAACGTTAAAAATGTTTCCATGGGTGTATCCTGCTGTCAGTAAAGTCAATTTTCTCTGTGAATCCTTCTCAATTAAGGGATCAACTGCTGCTTCCTCCCCGGATATTTTCAGCATGGTTAAGGTCCACCGGATCTTAAATTTTTGCAACCATCCATTCGATGCCTGGGAATTGTCCATACCCAATTTCAAAGCTTTATCTCTTGCCTGCTGCTGCAAAATCAGACCGGACAAGGGAATATTAGAAACTCGTACTCTCAAGAACCATTCAAACACTCTCTTGCCAAAGTCATCATTGATGCACGTGTGAGGCCATTTTCTATTAGGACCGAATTGTAATGAAATGAATATTTAATTTGATCCTGATGTGCAAGAATCATTGACAGTGTAAAAGTAGGAATCCCAAATCTCTTTGCTACTTCAGTCTTTTTCTCCTTGATCAACTGCATGCAAAATTTTGTTTTCTCTCAGTAGATATCTGTTGATGCTTTTTAATGACATCTGCCATTTCTCCTTGAAAATACGAATATAATTTATTTTTATTAACTATAACTACAAGGAGGTTACAGAAAAATTCATTTGAAAGCTGCTAGCAGAATTACCTAATAATTCAAGATGAAAAAATTAATGTACACCAAAGTAGGCACAATAAATTCACCGGAAAAATAAAAACTCTGCAAATAAAATCCACAAGTTTTCAGATTCATAAGCTGCCGCTATCACCGATGACAATTCTTGAACTGATAATTCGTGAATGAATAGGAAAGATCCCTGAATGGTTACCTATTGTAGCAAAAAGTAACACTTGGTCGGACTTCACCCTCCCCTTTGTATTATGAAATTTGTGACCAGTCCATAGGTTAGTGGTTTCCAAATTTACCACGCCCACATTCACTGAATCCCAGCTGTACCCACACCCTCCGACCTAAGTAATATGATGCCACACTAGGTGTTCAGTGTGTTTTGAAACATTTCCGTATCTTAATTGCAACAGCGCAATATATCATAATATAACAGTGTAACAGCTCAGAGATAGTCAATTCTGGGATACCACAACACAAAAGCGATGTAGCACTTTGTTCTGAGATATCGACTTCATTCACTCCCTATATTTTTACCAACTTTTATATTAACTTCACTTTTTATATATATACTTGCGTAATTGCCCATCAAATATGATGGGATTATCATAAAAGTATTCCAAATATATATGGTTTCTATATGAAAAATCAAAAAGATATGCTATGATCTGGTTTGGCTTCCATGCACAATCAAATCAGTGTTTTTGAAAGTTATCTTTGTTTTAAGGCCAAATGATTATCCAAATATTTGCTGAAAATAAGAGGAAAAACAAAATAATAAGATATAATGCATAAAGAAGTAGCTGAAATTTACTTGAAATATTTGAGCAAATTATGTTATTTAAAACTTATAGAATTTAACTTAATAAATGAATAATTTTACTCTTATTAACTCGTAGAAAACAGGATAAAATGTGAATGAACTGTCAATTTACCATCAAAGGAAAAATGCGTAGTAACTTACTTACTATTAACACATTCTGTGCGGGGGCAAATTTGTTTGCCATTCCCGGTGATGGGGTATTTTTTTCTAATTTTCACTACTATAGACATTAGGGGCTATAATTATCTTAATTATATATGATATCCAAAAAATCGGCTGGCAACGAAATGGCTGTTTCCTCTGTGATGGTTAGGGAACAACTAAGAGATTCGCATTGAAAAAAGGTTACCCCGAGCGTGCTAGCAACCAAACTAAAGGTAATTAGCGTCCCTAGACCGATGACTTCATATGAAGTCACCCACAGCGAATGTGTTAACTAAATACATGAACTGCAATGAGTTTAACTATATTTTAAGATCGCACTTTTCTTTTAACTAAAATAGTTTTGAAAATTTTCCAGAAAAATCACTTTAGTTAAATAAATTTAAATAAAAGTCATAAAATGTTATTTTTTCACTCCTATTTGAATTTGTTCGAAATATTAGCTGAATTATCAGTTCAAGAAATCCATTGAAAATTATGTGACCTATAATTAGTTTTATGTATTCCCACCATTTGGCAATGGTGCATGATTCAATAGTATAACATTTTTTATAATCAATTATAATTTATTATTGTTATTTCTGTACTGCAGCTCCTTTTAATCCTATACAAATACTACGTCCTCTTCCTCAATTTATTCTCATTCTCTTTTCCTACCTCCCTCTAATTACTTAATAGATTCAGTAAATTAGTTATACCCATGTATAAAAATTTGACCCATGTTAAAGCACTAAATTGGTGCATTTATTATGAGACCAAGAATAGAATTAAACAATTGGGACAACAGTGATCCAATATAAACAAAATGCGTGAAAACATGAAAAATCATATTAAAACGTAATTTTTGGAGATTTACAAATGAGATTTAAATTCTTCTCTTCGCATAACTAATGTAAGTTAAATATCTCATCCTTGAAATATTTTAAAATGTAAACGAAAAAAGGTCTGCATGTTAAGGAATGGCTTTTTGCGTGATTTATATATGCTATGCGAATTTATAACTCCGGTTAATTTTAAGATGCATTGCAAAAAAAAACTATGAAAATAACTATAAAAATAGTTAATTACCAAAAACTTCAATAGGAAGTCAACTGAAAAGAAATTAATGAAAAACACGATTTTAATTATAATTCGAGCACCTTCTCTCTAATTTAATTTTGCAAAAGAAAAAAGTCTGCAAGTGAAAAAAGGTATTTTTAAGTGCTCTCTTATTTTTATTGAGCGTTCCGGCGGACCAATGGATGGACAGACCAACGTACAGAATAAGGATATTATGTATATGTTTTGGACATCATCTAATCTGAAAAACTCCAAAGCTGTTTGCAGGGTTCGAACCACCTAACCTGAGATAATCATCGCGCAAGACGTGTGATTTAGTCCCCTTGGCCACCAGATCTACGCATTGGCACTGCGATAAATGTTAATTTGAATTCACGAGGGAAGATAGATATATAGCATTAGTGGCATTTTTCATATTTATTTATTTTTTAAATTGTTTTCTTTTCAATTGTTTATTTTTATAATTTCATTATTTTGGCCAGAGTTAACACATTATTTGTACTATATAACCTTAGCTTACCACCAGGTTCAGCCTTTGTTCTACGGGAGTTCTGCAATTACAGTGGTTTGTTATAGGGAGGCTTCTTGTATGCATTTTACATGTTCCGGAGGTGGGACCTAGATCAGAGTTTGTTATAAGCAGGTTTGTAAGATAGGGATTTTACTGTAAATCATAGGTGTATTACTTGAATTTGTAAATATATTACTAGAATATATTTATCCTAATGTTTTTTAACCACTGCAATGATTATAAACATGTTTACATGACAATGAAGTTATTATTTAGTAATTTATTACATACTAGCTGGAGTACCCGGCATTGTCCGGGACCATTTTAAGCCACTGAAAAATGTATAAAATACTGGAAATATACTTCAATCAATAATTAAGTTATATCTATCAGCATTACTTCAGAAGCTTAATGTTTTGCAATTTAAGGTGTTGGAAAGTGTGCTTGGAACCCCTTCCACGGTAGAACTTTTACGGTGGATGTTTTCCATTTCACCGCGCAGTGGAGCCAAATCTTGTAGTTGTGCGAGTAGTCGCTAGATGTCAACACCATGAGGAGTATAGCACATTCACAAAAATAGCAGGTAGCAAGCCAAATTTTTTTAACGCCATATAGCCTAAGTTACTTACAGGGTAAAATTATACACTTATGCAGAGTTTTGTGACAATATCTTCAAAGGTGAGGATTTGTATAGCGGACAAACAAACAGAATTTCAGATTTATATAGATTGAAAATTTTGTTTTACATAGAAATCTTTCGGTAATATGCTTTTTTAGAGAGACAGGCTAAGAGAATTAGGCAGGGAGCCTCTGTAAATATGACTGATAGATGACAAAATTCATGCAATCATTTTAAAAATAAAACATGAATAAAGAAAAAACATCAACAGAATTCAACATTCAATAATTTTAGCCTAAATCAGGGGTGTGCAAACTTTTTTAAATTGTTGGATGCATTTATAATTACAGATACTTTGGGAGATGTTGAGATTTTACAGTGGAACTTAATCAAGAGATTATAAAAGAGAAACTCAACCAATTTTTTATCATAAAAATTTCACCAGCAAGGTTTTATCCCTGCATTTTAATTAAAAAATGTAAATTGAACAATAAAAAATATTGTAGATCGCCATTTCAACAAAGCTTCAGAAGCTACATAAAATAATCTCATGGGCTGAATGCATCTCACAGGTAGCACACCTCGGATCTAGATCAATTTTGTGCATGGATTAAAATTATAAAAAAATCACTCACTTATCCTGCATGTGCTTCAATACACAGAGATAATTGCGATGACGTTGAAGTCTTCTGCGAACTTCATGTGCTAGATATCGGAGTTGCATGCAAATGACAAGAGATGCCATGGAGAGGAAAACGTTGGCCCACAACAGCATGTGAAGGTGATGGGCTGCATCAAGGATGAGCACTCCAAGCTCAAACCAAAGCTCCACGTGATACCATGACAGCCAGGGGAACCATGCCTCCCTCCTTCCATCTCCTGAGCCACTTCCACTTGGCCCAACATTATCTTCTCCGGTAACCCTGGGGCAGCGTTGTAACCAGCAGAAAATTCCTCCCCTTCTATGGTTCCTGCGATTTCCATTCGTTGATACAGGTTTAAATAACCCTCCAAACCAGCGAAGAGCCCATCCATTTTCAAATTGTGCCCAAATTTGAGACAAAAGAGAGCTTATTGACCACCACTTAAATTTTGTAGAGTTTATAATGGGGACACGAGATAGATCGTTGGAAGATTCAAATCCATCTGCTACAGAATCTTGCCTGTTATCATCTTGTGGTTGCATTAATTCAGGCCTACCACCCATAATGTTATTTGCAGACTCATGAGAAGACCTGACTTCCTCATGATGTCGACTAATGTCATAAAGGTGGAGGCCATAGCGAAGCATTACATGAAGAGTTCTGATTGAAAGCAGCAAACACTGATAGTAACAAAGAAAATGGGAAAACATTAAAATGCATTAGGATAAAAAAATTAATGTTAATTAAAATTATTTTACTAATGTAAATTTTATATAATGAATAATATATAATATAATGTTCTAGAAGAACAGTAAACATTTTCTCTTATATATTAGCACTTCCATAACAATAAAAAAACAATATTTTAGTTGATCACCAGAATTTTAATATAAATAAATTTTCATTTGTTACATACTTCAGAAATAAAATTCTTGTAATAAAATCTAATTAAATGTATTTCCACGAAAAAATAAAACAAAAATAAATGCAGATGAATTTTTCAACGACATATACTTTTGGATATTTTATAAAATATCAATAACTTTTATTATTTTATATTAAATGCTTAAGAAATGCACCATAAATTGAAAAGTTAATATTATTCTCTACCACAAAAAACAAATATATAGATGTGAATAGTCACCCATACAGAGACTTTCCTATGGATTTGGAATTGCAGGATTTGAATGGGGCATGCTAAGACTGTCAATGTCCACATGTGACAGGAGGCATCCCCATATGTTAATCTCACATCTTTGAACACCAGAGGAAAGTGTATAAAGTGTGCATTTTACCATAGGTTTTGGTTCGGCACATGGCATTTTTGGAATTGCAAAAGATTTGGAGTGATGTTCCTTATGGAAGTGTTCCTCAGAGAACTTTGTTTGCTCTAGGCATAAAATACTTGGACAAAAAAGAAACAATACTCATTCTATCATTTGTACCTCTCCAATATTATTAGATATGTAATAAGAAAACAAAAAATGAAATTGCATTTGTTAGTTTCCTTTCTATTTATTACTTCTCTACCAGTCTCCTCCCCAACAATCTCATCAGCAACATTTTCATTTTACCTCATTGAGAAGGACCTACAATCTAAACTGGATACACTGTCTTCTGACAATAAATGGTCTACAGTCAATTTTAACATGCCATTATACAACAAAAAGTTATATAAATATCATCAAAAGACAATCTACTTCTTTTTTACTGTTTGATTTTCTACAGTTCTTATCTGAAAAATCCCCTAATGCAGAGGAAGAGAACACAGTAAGGTTTGAAGGGGTCCTGAAAGATTTTTAAAAATTTAAGATCGATTATTAACACTTAAAAACTGTTACTTAAGTACAGTGAAAACTTAGTATTTTGTAAATAGCAAAGGTAATGAATTACCAATAAAATTTTTAATAAATTCCTTAACTTTTAAATGCTGAAAGACGCCCCGGTATGCCGGAAATTTTCTCGGTAAGCCTGCTGAATGGCACACCCGTAGCACGCTTAGTTCGAAGGCTGCTCATGAATGTCATCTTTCTTATGAAATTGAAATAGTAAGATACGAAAGACCTGACATCTTTCTTTTCCTCCTCCTCTCCAAAGGCTGAAGGTCTTACTGATTGAGGGAGGGGAGGGTAAACAAACACTCGAGAGAGCCTGTCTCAAAATATAAGCCTTCACCTTGATACCCCCTCTCGCAACCCAAAGAGATGCAATAAACTGAACCCCAGGATTGTTTTACGTATCTGTGTTTTACTGCATTTATGTTTATTCGTTTGCAGACCATGAAGTAGAGCGGGAGTAGACTCGTGCATGCAAAATTTCAGTAGCTGTTCATCTGTTTATTTTTAGTGATTATTTTATTTTTATATAATTATTTCATAGTTATCATATATATTTTTGTAATTATTTTTGGAAATGGGCCCTAAGCATAAAACTCTGCACGAGGATATAAAGGAAGTCTTCGATGATTCGGACACGTACGAAGAGGAAAGTGGATTTGTAGAGGAACAGCCTGAGAGAGCTACCTCCTCAAAAAGTGAGTCGGGATGGAGATCTCCCCTACAGGGCCGAAAAATAATTCGAGAGCATCCCTTTACCAATGATCCCATTGGATTGAAGGATGGTGTGGCTTTGAACATCTAAAGTGATTCGGCTCCATTCAGCATTTTTCTTATTCTCGTAGTTATTCTATTGTTGTTTATATTATTATTATTAGCCAAAATTTTAAATGGCTGCTAAACATAAAATGACGCATGATGAGACAGAAGAAATCATTTTCAATTCCAATTCTGATGTGTACGAAGAAGAAAGTGTGGAAAGTGGTAGCGATGAGGAGCCCGATGAAGATGTCTCAGCAAGGAGTGGTGACTCATCCAAATGGAGATCTCGACATGAAGGCTGAAGACAAAACATTGGTGTGCATCCTTTTACTGCCGGGCCAAGTGGAGTGAACACTAGTGCTATTATTGTATTTGCATTTTATTGCAATGATCGAAATTCAAATTCAAATACCAATACTATATTTTGACGTTTCTTTCATCTAATAAGCAGCATTATGTAATTCTGCAATATGTTAACTATAAAATATATTTAATTTGAACAGTTTAACACAAATAGTTTATTAGATACGGGATTTTATCAGAATGTAGGCAAATCTTTATATATTAATACTCAATGTCTGTCCGTCCCCCCCCTTTTATCTCTTAAACAGTTTGTCATAGAGAAATGCTGTAAATGCCATTTTGTTTCTGCTAACTAGGAGACCCCGAGTTTCATCTACATAAGTGTCCCGGATTCGACTCCGGGAGATGATTACATTTTCCCATATGTTTACACAGGAATTTCAATTTTTCAAGGTGCAAGGTTTATTTACTTTATTCATTAAAATATGTAAATAGGGACCACCTACTGACGATTATTGTTAACAATTGACGTTTAGTTACGTCTTAGTAAATGCTCCTTTTTCTTTTCTTAATTGTTGGAACTTCAGGGATACATCCAATATCAGAAAGCTACAGTTTGAGTTTGTTTCAGTTCTTTGCTGTCTGAATTTTTCTCGCAGTTTCTTAAAATATTTATTATCATTTTCATTTAACCTATTTGGAATTTTTCTAAATATTACAGGTATGGAATAAGTCATGTGATGGCCTCCAGATTTTTAAAGATATCTTAATATACCATGCTTTTTGTTTAAAATACTGTCACTTACAGCATGGATATAACACTGGTCTTTCTTACTCTCCTTTATATTGTGCTTAATTTGCAACTATCCACTGCAATGACTAAGAAATGAAGTCAACACTGATTTTCTATTTTGATGCTTGAAGCAATCGCAATAGAAACAAGTAACATACTGTTTCAAAAGCAAGAGGTGGAAATTTTTAGTATTTTTTGTCTTCCCCTTTGGGGAGGGGAGAACCCACACTGTCGGAATGTGGATCCTTACCAGACCTTCCCAACTGTGAAAGATTCACTCCCCTATCTTCAGTAGTTTGGCTGAAATACCATTTTAAACTTTCTAATTGTTTGATTTTGAAGACAACTACCGGAAAATCTACAAAATACTGGGAAAATCCAATCAGTTGAAAAATCATAGATTGATAAGAGCAACCTAATTCAAAAGGAATTTTCCAAATATCTCATAAAACAAAAAAGTTCAATATCCACAGACAGATGGACAGACAAAGAGCTTTTTTTAACCGTGGTACTCACATTAATTTTTCAACCACTAGTACTCACGTGGGGTGCTCCTGGCGCACAATAGACTTTTTTTAAATATCATTATTATTAAATTAATTCTTAATTTTTCTATTTATAATCATTTATAAGTGAATTTTGAGAAGTTCCAAATGATTTTTTCATTATTAATCTATTTACAAAAGAAAAAGTCTTAAGGTATACTTTCATGAATATTTTCGGATGTCAATCTATGAATCAGTTGACAGTATTTAAGAAAATACATATAATATCATCAGTTCAATTAAAGAAATCGGAAATCCCACAAAAGAACACAAATAATAATTGTACAAGAGAGGAAAGATCATTTTCCACATCATGACCTTGAAAACTACCTTACTTTTCCAATTTGAATATTCGTGCAATTCACTATAATATTTATAATGGTTGTCAAATATCAGTCAGAAACAGTCTACTGGGAGCTTCAAAACAAAAACATAATACTGAAATAATAAAAATCTACAAACCTTGTAGGATCAGAGTCAGTGAAAAAACTGTTGAGATGCGATCTCCAATTATGGGAAATAACACATTTTATGATGACAGACAGTGAAGAGACTATTGAGAGATAATCTCAAATAATGTGAAATAACAAACGTTCTGTAGATAGTAACAATAATTTCAGAATAAAATATGAAAAACGACCACACAAAGAAACAAGTGCTGATTTCTGTAAAATACAACACAGCACTCTTAGAAAAAAGTCCGAATTCAAAGGATTACTGCAGAAAACAAAGTTCTTAGCAGAAAAGGTTCCAAACACACGTCATTCCAGCCACTGAAGGGTTAGAATCATAAAAGGCCAAAGGAAAGGAACCCTGTCATAAAACGTATGCCTGAGGTGTCCACAGCACCCCACGTGAGTACCGCAGGGTTAAAAAACATGCTAAAAAGTTAAAAAAACCCATGGTACAACTGGAAAGCACTATATAACATTACTAAATATAATTTATTATGTTTTCGTACAAATTTCTATTTGTTTTCAAAAATCTATCATAACTCATTAAAATATAAAACAATAGAGGTCAAAAAAGTGATTTAGATGTGAACAAGTACAATGAGCTGACGGGGGAGAGATCTTTAAATTCCACAACTTAAATATTAAAGTATTTCTTATGTCCAAGGTTTTTTATTAATATTAGCCAAATCATTAAGTTACTTTTCAGAAGACTGACTTAATTAAATCTGAATTGATCTTACTCCCAGAAGCTCTTCAAATGGTAAGTGTCCACTGGTCTTCCTGCACCACCTAATTACCACCAATATCTTATTTCACCTTTCTTCTTCATTAAGTACATGTGTGTGTGTGTGTGAATATAAAAGATTCCATCAGACTATGTCATAGAGCTTGGCCTCCAGAACAGTGTTTCTCAAACAATGGGTCACGAGAGGATTTTAGAGGGGTCGCAAGCACTCTTTGCTAAGGCAAGTGATTTTATTATGGTTTATAGATTCCTGCAGGTTTTAATTTATCGAAATGTTTTGTACAAAAATAAAGAAAATTCTATGACTTATCAACGTACAAAAACGTTTTTAAATAATGAGTTATTTTTATGTAATAAAAACAACCAAGAAATTATATCTGTTGTAATTATTACTTAAACATTAAACTATACACCACATTATCTAAATGTTTTAAATACATATACATGGTTCTAAATAAATTAATTCATAGTGCTAACCTTGTATTTATAAAGAGCACAAAATAAAAAACTCTTAAATTATTAATTTCCTTATCATTGTCATCCCTCTCCCCCTGTATGGAGAAAACTGGAGTTTTTTTTTGCTTCTCGAATATTCTTGGGGGATTTCGGAGACCAAACATCCAGACAGATGGGTCACCTGATGACTCGGCTTGAGAACCACTGCTCTAGAGCAATACAGAGATGACAGACTTCAGACAAACAGAATTATAACAACTACTTTTATGGCAACAGGGGTTCTTAAAATGTGTACATTCCTCAAAATCTCTAAGTCCAATTCTTTCATTATCACAATAATTTATATGATTCGTACATGATAAAGTTAAATACAGGAGGTCCCTGACTTACAAATGTTCGACTTATGAACAAAGCTCCTTAAGGTATTAATATTTTAATAAATAAGGCATACGAACGCCAACCTGCATGTATGAACCGGTCGTAACTCTCAGGAACTACTTGTGGCAGCAGAGTATAGCATCCACTCTCCATGGGATGTTCTGTGACAAAATGGTTCAGTACACTCTTTCTCAGTTACTTGTTCATTCAACAATCAAGAGTATAATCAAAGACAAAACTAAAATCTACAACAGTATTGTTGTCTACTATTATTCATTGCAAATGTATAATATTTCCACTTAATTATGGGTTAACTAGGCTTTTCTGGACAGGCTCAGGAACCTAAGCACCATTTATAAAATTTTGTCCATTCAAGTTTCTAACAGAAGACTTATGAACTAACTTTAGGAACGCAATCAGCTTGTAACTTAAGGAATAGAATTCTGATGGACTCATGGGTTGCTCCACCCTATGCAGCAAAAATATTCTAATGAAGATGAATCATGCAGGTGTTTTGTCGATGTTTGGTAACTTATGTAAATAAGGCCTTGGTACAGCAGTGGTTAGCATGTCTGCCTCCAAATGCTATGGTTGCAGGTTTGAATCTTTCCAAGATCGTGTTTGTAGGTGATAAAAAATTTAAAAATAAATAAATTTTGCGCTAAACTTCTGGCTGAGTAGCTAAAAATTGATACAATCTTTGACCCCAACAGAGCAATTAAACACTTAAATGGCACCCCTTAGCTATGCCGCCAGATGTGATATGGGATGGACTGGATGTCTGTGTGAATAGGACCACCACTTCTTCAGCAAGTTTTATAAGTCATATTTGTTACATAAAAATGAAAATAAGGAGAGATTTGTTGTTGCCTAACATCCAACCCTGCACTGACACTATGGTTTGACTTATTGGTGCGCCGAATGAACATCTTACCCTATTCACATAATGAAAACAATAATTCATAACTTGCATTACTAAATGCAACACTTTTTCTTACAAAGAAAACATGAAAATACCTTCATAAACTGCTTTATTCAATCAGTTACAAACACAGATTTCTTTCCAAAAGATATGCATCAAAATCACTCAAATTCAAGCTATTAGAGAAAATTATGGAACATAACAACACAACTAAGAATAATCAATCTTGATAAATTGCTATTAATTAATTTCGGTAAAATAATGCTTGATAATAAATTGAGCAAAGCAATTTATTGAAAATTACCACATGGAATTATTTAAAAATAAGTTAAACTAAAATGACTTTTATGCAGTAAACAACCCATTATCCAAACTCAAAATCAGTCAGAATATTAATATTCAAAAGTTAGAAATATAATTAATATTCTGAAATAAATGCCATCTACCCAAAAGAATCCCATGAAATTAGAAGCACTTACCTCAGCAGCCATAAAAGCAAAGGTGTTTAGTCCAAGGTAGACGCCAACAGCAGCACTGAGTGCCAAGAGACCCCAGGAGAAGATAAGAATGGATGCAAGGAGGGACATAAGGCGTACATGGCTCCACCGAGGAGTAGTTGTAGAAAACGAGAGCTGTGAAAAAAATGTTTCATTTTCATAATACTTAGTTATTTGAAATTATTAAACAAATTCAAGTCCTATGAAGAGAAAATAACATTTCACAATAAGCATGAACCATTCATGTGCATCATTGTCTGTTGTTCACATTTTTTAAAATTAAAAATTTTAAGATTATTCTACGGGTATAACAATTCAAAACATAGACAATTGACCATCAAGACTCCCTGCAATCAGCATTCAAAATTTTTATTATTATGTGAAACTGAAAGAAACATTTTAAGAAGATATTATTAAAAAACAACAAGTTCTTAAAAGATACAAAATATTAACCCTTTCGCTGCTATCGACGCATATATGCGGGCGGGCAGAGCAGTGCCTTGACTGCTAACGACGCATATATGCGTTTCATGCTTTTCCGTTCGCTGCTCAAAAAAGATGAAAATATTTTTTCGAGATGGTTAATAATCAATATGAATGTAAATGATTGACAAAATAACTTTTAAAATGTAAAGAGATTAAAAGACGAACGAAAGAACGTAGACGCGGAGCTCCTAGAGAAAGTATTCAGCACAGGCGTGTTTCAAGGTCACTGAACTTGGCGCACACGGCTGACGCAAAAGCTAAAAGTCCATAGCAGCGAAAGGGTTAAGGGACATATGCATTTGAAGATTTCGCTTATGCAACATTCCGGAATCTGCTTTAAATAAGTATGCAGCTCTATGAGTTTTCAACTTCAAGTAAACAATTACTCGTATCTCTGATTCAACAGCATTTCTTCTTCTATTTTTCATACTTCAAGAGAACATTTTTATATGAGGGTCATTCCATACCAAATTAACAAATGCCTCACACATGACCATCTCAGATTTTAATCATATTTGGCACAAATGTAGCTATATTCATGACATGAAAGCCTGTCAAGTATTAGTGTCCTAAGTCTAGCAGTTCTGAGAAATGGCATCCAGAATGAAGGTGTGCATGTCATAATTCTCTGGCTGCAAATTTTTCGAGCATTTTCAAGGTCTCATAGCTGAAGTACTAAGTAAGCAAGAGGAACCACATTTCATACACAAGAAGTGTTTAGGCTCCTGTTTTGAAATACAGCCTCATAATTGGGTCAAGGCTTTTACTTTTTCTGATATATGCCCATGAAATGAGCATTTTTTTATTGCTACTCAAAAAATTAAGTTTTTTGAATGTTCACAGTTTGCAAGAATAAAGTAGTACTGGTCTCCATGTTTACACAGTAAGTCTCTATGTAATATGTAATATACATAATAAATAGTGAAGAATTCAGACTTTTTCTAGACTTACTAAGCTCTAAATTTGGCCACAGAGTGAAAAGTTGCAAATTTGACTTATTTTCAGTCAAGTGTTTAGTAATGTGGTCAGTGAAATAAGAAGCCGAGTTTTGGTAGAAATGTTCATACTTATAAAGGGTAAATGTGGTATGAATTTCAAAATCCTAACTCAATCCCTTACGCCCAAAAATTAAAACCTTAATATTGGTATTAGTGCATAGTAACAGTTGCTTGAATGGTATTAATTTTCACATAAAAATGTGAAAAATACCACAGTAAAAATGCAGACTACCATAGTAGTTTACAGTGGATTAGTTTTATGAAACAGTGAAGAAATATTATGACAGTAAATCCAGTTTTACTAGTGTAATTATATATTATGAAACAGGCCACAGGTGGCAGTAACAGTACAGGTCATATGAACAACACATGAATGAGAGCAGCCATTTTAGTTAAGTTCTTGTTGTTGAATACACAGTTATCTGGTGAATCAAAATGGAAAAGTGTTGTATAGGTTTGAAGCTAAACGATGAATGTCATAAGCTAACATACTGCAGAAATTCTGGACTCATGAAACTTGGTGATAAAGAGGACTCTGTGATTGAGATTTTGAAATTGAGAACAGGCATTGATACTTTCAAATCGGATGATAAATATGCATCCATCATGAAAAACTGGCTGGCACGTTATACAAGTCTTCAAAAGTACTGTGCTGACCCATTTGGCAAACATAAAAAAGGCATCACAAGTAAGTTTTCTTATTTCAAAATTACTGTTATGGTTTTTTCGCTTTTCTAAGTCTCTTTACACTGTGGGTGCAGTTCTGGCAGAAGAACCGGAAGTAAATGTAAACCCAGAACAAAAATTGTGTCCCACTTTTGTCTCTCTTGTCAGAAGTAAAATTCAGGATAATCGAACAGATGCAGATGAAGACTATGAACTTTGCACTGAATCAAAGGAATGCTTGAACATATTAGCCCCAGTGCTTGGCTTCTCACCGCTTAAGTCTGTAACTAAGAACTATAAATGCTAGCATAGGAAACATTAAGCCGAACAGATTAGTAACATAGTCAAAGAGAAAATACAAAAAGCTTGATGACATTTTGTATCTGCTTATAGAAAAGTGCCACAACTTAACACGAAGTGAACAGGTGCAAATTCTGACACTTGTCCCTCCTTCATGGAGCATTGAAGAGATAGCAAATACTTTTGGTGTATCTGTGTACATGGTCCGTAAAGCACAAGAAGTAAAAAATAGACTAGGTATTCTTGCAACTCCATAACAAAAACTTGGTAAAACACTTGCAGCAAATGTAAAACAAGATAATGTGAACTTCTATGAGAATGACAACTACTCACGAATGTGTGCAGGGAAAAGACTTTCTATTGTATTAGGTAAAGAAAGAGCTAATGTACAAAAAAGGTTTCTTGTTAACCTAAAGGAACTCTACACTGAATTTTGTAAAGAAACTGAGTACAAGATAGGATTTTCTAAATTTTGTGAACTGAGACGTAAATGGTGTATTCCTGTTGGTAGAAAAGGCAATCATTCTATCTGTGTCAGCCAGTATCACCAAAATGTTAAACTTACGGGGAATGCTTTCCCTCAACACTGCTCTGACTATAAGTTGCTATTATTGAAAAAGATGCTGTATACTATTACTTACTAGGATTGTTTAATGAAGGATTTAAAGATGACAATTAAACTGTTACTTTTCATAAATGGTTGCATACATACAGGACTACATTAGTCACTTTATAATTGCTGGCAAGTGGATTTTGTGAAGACCTTGCTAACATGGTTGACTAACTTCGCCAACATCACTTCATTGCTATGGCACAATCATCATATTTAAAACAATGCAAAAAAATTTCTCCAACTTTGAAATCCTGCTGCTTTTACATTTTGCAGAAAATTAGTTTTGCAATCCAGGATGAGGTGCAAGGATACCAATGGGATAATTCACAGGCTAAATTACATCCCTTTGTGGTGTATTATAAAAGTGACGATGCCATAAAGCACCTCAGTTTATGCTGCATCTCTGTTCACCTACATCACAACACAACTACTGTGCATGTATTTACCAAGCAATTTAGTCTGAGCTCAAAATGTTACTCCCAGAGAAGCTTATTGACAAAATAATTTTCTTCAGTGATGGGGCAGCATCCCAGTACAAGAACTACAAGAATATGACGAATTTGTGTTAGCATGAACAAGATTTTGTTATTACGGCTGAATGGCATTTTTTTGCTACCTCGCATGGTGAAAGTTCATGTGATCGAATTGGAGGAACAACAAAATGCCTAACTACTAATGCAAGTCTACAAGCAACATCGACATGCAGCTATATACTTATACTGCAAGATTTATTCAGATGGGCACATGAAAACATAAAGGGCATCACTTTCTTCTTTGTTCTCTCATATGAGATCATTTTTCATGAAGCAGTGATGGAGGAATGTTACAGCAGTGTCAAGACAATACCAGGAACACGATCACACCATGCATTTTTGGTTACTTCAGATAATTCAATACTAATGAAAAGACTTTCATCTGATCCATTTGGTACTCCTGTCTCTATGTGTACAGGCGTGGACACTGCTCTCCGATAACTACAACCTGGCCAGTATATTGCATTTAAGTATGATGGAAAATGGTATATAGGACTCATTTTAAAGCGATCAGATGAGAAAAATGATGTTGAAGTGAGTTGTATGTCACCCTCAGAATCTCAACTACTATCATGGCTCAGCAAGGATAGTTTGGATTCCATTTATGAACAGCATGTGCACAGAAGTCCCATCGCTGCAAATTAATAGTGGGCAATTATACAAACTGGAACAGGACTGCTACAAAAAGATTTTATTTCTTATGTCAAAGTGAGTTAAATGTTACATTAAATGGTAATTCTCTCAAAGTGTTATTTCCATAAAATACTTTGCATTCCGGATTATGAAAATCCTTAAGATATCTTAGATGCCCTTAGAGGAGTACCAACATTTGTTTCATTGTTTGGAAGTAAGGGATTGAGTTAGGATTTTGAAATTCATACCACATTTACCCTTTAAAGTATGAACATTTCTACCAAAACTCAGCTTCTTATTTCATTGACCATGTTACTAAACACTTGACTGAAAATAAGTCAAATTTTCAACTTTTCACTCTACATAGAGACTTACTGTGTAAACATGGAGACCAGTACTACTTTATTCTTGCAAACTGTGAACATTCAAAAAAACTTAATTTTTTTGAGTAGCAATAAAAAATGCCCATTTCATGGGCATATATCAGAAAAAGTAAAAGCCTTGACCCAATTATGAGGCTGTATTTCAAAACAGGAGCCTAAACACTTCTTGTGTATGAAATGTGGTTCCCCTTGCTTACTTAGTACTTCAGCTATGAAACCTTGAAAATGCTCGAAAAATTTGCAGCCAGAGAACTATTACATGTACACCTTCATTCTGGATACCATTTCTCAGAACTGCTGAGACTTAGGACAGGCTTTCATGTCATGAATATTGCTACATTTGTGCCAAATATGATTAAAATCCCAGATGATCATGTGTGAAAAAGATAAACAAATTTCTGATTTGGTATGGAATGACCCATGACTGGATTGATTTCAAGTTCATTTAACTTTTGTTCAGATCCTGATGTATTTTTGGTCGCTTAATTATAACTTACCATTTCAAATGTCGATTCTATCTTTCCTTAAACATATGATGTTGGCTGGGTTGATCAATTTACCATTCCATATTAAGAACTAAATTTTCTGGCAGTCAAAATAATTCAGCAAAAGATGCACTGTAGTAAGATTAATATGCAACATTTATAGTAATTCTGTCATTTACCAGCCATGGCTTTAAGTAGTGTAAAGATTCTATGCTGTGAAAGGCAAGCTCTATAAGCTAGCAGTTTTTTTTTTCAATTTTTGCCTTAAGAACTTTTTTTAAATAAAATTTTCTAAGAAACGCCATCAAAACTCATGGGAAGCTATCCAGAATAGATAATTAACTTAATACAAATAATAAAATCTAATGAACTAAGCTGTTAATCCAGGCTCACAACACTAGCTGTTCACTTACAAAATGGAAAAATACTTTACATCCAATATTTCATTATGCTTGAATAAACTGCGATTTATGGAACAGATATGCAGAGTCAATACTCACATATTCAAAGCGATCTTTACAAAGTTGGGACAGCAATTGTAGAGCCCCAAGAAGGGAGAACCAAGAACACCAGAGGAGGACATCATCCAAATGCTGCACATTCATCACACCAAAAACAAATATGAATTTGTAGAACAGAAAATTCCAAAATTTGTCCCGCACATGCTGCTGTTCCGATACACGAAGTTCCCCAAATACTGCTCCTTGGATCACCTTCCCAAGCAATATGAGGCAACAGTATGCCCCATTGATGAGCGACTGCAACCAAATAATAAATATCTTTAAATATTTTATTTGTTCAAAAGAGAAGATGTCAGATCTTGGTTTGCTTGAAAATTATATATAAAAACAACGCAAATCGATATATAAAATGCTTTTGTAAAAGTGATTGTTTTTTTTACATTCACTAATGTTTACTAATTATCTAAGAATAATATCTTATCAGAAATTGTCTACATGAATTTCTAAGGATGATTTTTTGTTTCAAACCACCAGATGAAAAACTGACATGAAAAACAATTTTACAACAGTTGAACTTAAAGCTAAGATTACGTAGCACACAAAATTTAATTCTAAATCAAAACTGCAGAAACAGACTTCTTAAAAATTTCTGAATAAAACAAAAAACTTGAACTAACCCAAATGCATAGCGGATCACGAATCATAAAGGCCACCACCTCTCTTGGTTTAAACCTCTTGGGTATAATTTCTTCGACAATGCCATTGGACATGGTAAATACAGTGGATTCATTTTTCTCAGGCTGTGCTGTTTTTGTTTCATGTGAATAGGTTGTCAAATTATTTTTCCATTCAGGATCACTGGTTACTTCAGCGGCATAAAACACTGAACTAGTGAGCAATAAAACACTGACGGTGACATAAGTTCGCAAATTTGGCAGAGGCAATCGGTCTAAAAAGATAACAGGCATTTCGAGAGAATGACTGTCTAAAGAGCTATGTGAAATCAGCAGGCTACAAAGAAGACATCCCACCACAACACACCAACAACTCGATATAACCAAGGCCGACTTGATTTGATATTAGTATGATGCAACCAAATTAAGTTTCTGAGAAATCGGCAAGGCCGAACTATACCTCCGTGATTATGTATTTCTACGAAAACCACCAAGGATGAACATAGGAGGAAACACTCCCAAAGCTATCAATTGTTTTTTCTATTTCTGTAGCACTACCGCCGTAGAGAGGCGCCAGGATCGTCGAAAATCTGATTGTTTATGACAGTTTAGGAGTCGGCGCATCGGTTAGGTGATAACTCCCAAAACAGAATTTGCACAATTTTTATTACAAATTTTTTCACTCGTTTAATAAACTTGCCTATTTTTTAAGCTCCGCTTTATACATATATGTAAGATAAGAAAAATGAAACCTTGGAAACAGCATATTAAACGAGTGAATAATTGATTATACATTCAGCGAGCGGCTAACTCCTTGGCACAATTGGCGATCACAAGGCTGTATAGTATTTAGCGCACTTCAATTCTATCATGACCAAGCGAACATTCTAATTAGCGAAATACTTATGACAGATTTGTATCCTGAAATGAAAGTTTTTCTTTCTGCCATTGGCCTTGGCAAATTCTTATTTCCGTTGCGAATTTGTATTGGAATATAAAGATTAGGTTTCATCAATTTAATATTATTTTATTAACTTATGAAAAGGTAAATTGAGATGTCTTAAGCTTCGTAAAAAGAATAGTGCTTATCTTAGGCACGTCTTAATAAATATAAACGTCCCGCTGGAATATGAAATAATAGGTATTATGCTTTCATATATTGCAAAAATAAGCTGGATAATACTGTTATCACCAGCAGTTTTGCGGTAGGATGAATATTTGTTTCATAACTTTTGTAACTATTTCATCATCATCATCATGCTTCTGTCCGAAGACAGGTTTTAACTGAATCGCTGCCTCCATTTCTCTCTCTCCCTAGAAGCCTCTTTTATACCTCTATAAGTATTATATCCCTGCTTTATATTATCTAATATTCCTATTCTTTTTCTCCCTCTTCCTCTTCTTCCACTAATTTTTCCTTCTAAGATCGTCCTTTGTAAACACTGTCTTCTCAATATGTGCCCTATCCAATTTGCTTTTCTTTTCCTGATTGTTTTTATTAGCATCCTTTCTTCTCCCACCATTTCTAATACTTCTTCGTTTCTCTTCCTCTCTGTCCATTTCACTTTCATCATTCGTCAAAAGCTTTCTCCCAATCTACAAAACAAAAATACATACCTTTATTGACTTCTAGCGCTCTTTCTATCATCATCCTCATACATCCTATAGCATCTCTAGTCCCCCTTCCTCTTCTAAAACCAAACTGATTATCTTGCAGCTCCTTTTCTATTTTACATTCAATTCTTTTGGTTATTATTCTGGTTAGAACTTTAGCTGTATGAGAAATTAAACTAATAGTTCTGTAATCCTTACAACATTTTGCATTGTTCTTTTTCTCCAGTGGTACCATCACAACATCTAAAAAATCTTCAGGCCATATGCCAGTATCATATACTTGGTTAAAAAATTTTGTGAGTTGCTTAACTGCTTTAGACCCCAAAACCTTGAGAACGTCCACGGGTATATCATCACTCCCAACAGCTTTCCTTCTTTTCATGTCATCAATTGCTCTTTTAACTTCAGACTCGAGAATACTTGGTCCTAGCTGATCTTCTTCCACATCCTCTTCTTCATTTAATTCAATATTTCTTGGCTTTCCTTTTTTGTCATACAGAACCTCAATGTATTCTTTCCAGACATTCTTTACATTGTCTGGCTCCGATACTATTTTACCATTTTTGTTCATGATTCCTTTACGTCCTATCTTTCTTGCTTTTTTCTTGAATAGTTCCCTTGCTTTGCTATACATGAGGTCTGTTCTACAAATTCTTTCACATTCGACAATCTCCTCGCATTTCTCATTTATCCACTGTTCTCTGGCTTTATCTGTTTCCCTTCTTAAAGCATTATTTAACTCCTTGTACTTTCTTTGGCCTTCTTCAGTGTTTATGTTCTTCCACTTTCTCCTCTCTTCCATTTTTTGCAGCATGGCTGCTGTGACCCAGGGTTTTTTGTTTCTTTTACCCGTTATCTTCCTACCTTCTTTTCCACAACATCTTTAATGTTGCTATGGATGTATCTCCACTCCTCATCTACATTCTTCCTATTTTCTTCAGCTCTCTCCCCCAACCTTTCCTCCAGCTCAGTCATGATAGCCTCCTTGTTTTTAAGGAGTTCCTCTAAGTTCCATTTCTTGTTAACTCTTATGTTTCTCCTAACACTCTTCAGTCTACATTGTATATTTGCCACCAAAAGGTTATGGTCAGAATCGATATCTGCCCCTGGTAGTGTTTTCACATTTTTAATGCTATTTCTAAATCTTTCATTGACTAGTATGTAATCTATCTGGTATCGTCTCTGGTCTCCTGGGCTTCTCCATGTGTAAAGTCTTCGCTGGTGATGCTTAAACCATGTATTAGTTACAATTAATCTATATCTATGGCAGAATTCCACAAGTTTATCCCCTCTTTCATTTCTCTTCCCTAGTCCATATTTTCCCACTATGTTATCTTCCTGTCCCTCTCCGACTACACTGTTCCAATCTCCCATTACTATGGTGGTGATCCTTCCTTTTCCCTCATCCTCCAATATCTCCATAATCTGTTCATAGATTTCATCCACTTCGTCGTCGCCAGCATTAGTTGTTGGCATATACACTTGAATTATAAGCATATCCACTGGCTCCATCTGGAGTTTTACGGCTATTAATCTGTCATTAACTGTCACTACCTTACTAATTCTTTCAGCTATCTCTTTTCTCATTATAATCCCCACTCCCCTTTCCTTTTTCTCCCCTCCCGAGTAAATAATCTTAAATTCGTCTGAATTTATCTCGCCTTCTCCTTCCCACCGAACTTCACTAAGACCTACTATACTTACATTATTCCTTCTCATTTCCCTTTTTAAGTTCTCTAGTTTACCCCCTGAATTCATAGTCCTAACATTCCATGTGCCTATTTTTAATTTCTCACTACTTGCTTTCTTATTAATCTTACATTTCCTCTGTGCATCCCCTAGGGTAGTCCCCACCCGGAGATCCGATTGGGGGACTATTTTACCTCCGGAATATTTTACCCCAGAAAGATCCATAGAGGTATTTTCAGCTTTTCAGCCTATCATGGGAAATATAATGAGGTAGTTTCCCCTTGCTTTCCTCATCGCAGTTTCACAGAGTGATTACCCATCTGTAGCTGTTCAGATCCACATGATCACCACCTACAGAGGTATTGTGCAAGCTGCTGCCCTTGCACAGGGGGATGTAAAACCCCCAAGACTGCTTCTTAGTCTGACTCTTCCCCTCAGACCTTTCCGGCTTGGATGGTCCTACCAGGAGAATTATCTCCCGCCGGCATAGCTCTTTGGTTCGTAAGAGTACACAAACCCTCCCACCTCTGTAAGGTTATGCAGTCCTTAGGGAGGGTGTAACTATTTAATCAATAATAATTTTTTACAAGATATTGCATTGAATATTGAACCCGATTTTACTGCTTTTTATTTTTACGGAGACTCATGTAAATTTTAATTATGCTTTGGTAGAATGATACCTTTCATAATACCACTCGTGGAGCCATGAAATATATGTAATTTCTTATCCAATACATGTATCATTTTACGTATTTTTTACATTCTTTTGTTTATGATGCCAAATATCGGGATGAAGTTTTTGCAGTTATCATATTATAATTGAGAAGTTCTATTTAAGTTTCAGTTTAAACAAGTGATTGTACACACGTTTAGGTAAAATAATTAAGAAAAACAGAGATTACGAAAATAAAAAAAATTGAAGCCATGGAAGTAAATGCTCTTCACCATATCAGCTAATGATACTTTTGGAATTTGAACCATTTTCATTCAGGAGCATCATCAGCCAAATAGCTAGGTGATATCTTTGCCAAGACAAACTGCACCATTTGCAGCTCAAGGTTTGAGATTCATTTCAAATACAAAATTTCAGGTAATACTGCTCTACTACGTTACTAATTAAGACATCAAAAATGATAACTCCTCGATTGTGAACGCCTGTAATATATATATATCATTATATATAGCCGTCCTTTACGGAGGAGTGTTATATATACAGGTTTCCCTATCTTTATGCGAATTCGCTATTATGCGACAAACTTATTGCTACCCGAATTTCTTTTTGTGCATCTTTGATTCGCTCTTATGCGATTACGCGGCCAGTGCAATACAAATGCAAGAAAGTTCTCCACTGCAACAAAAGGCGACCATTCAGTCTCTCATGCTGTGTGTATTAGTACTACAGTAAAAGAGATGAGAGTGGAGAAGGTATTGTAGTGGAGATTTTGTGATACTGATTGAACACACTTGAGAAGCTTGGTCTCTTTGACCACGAAACTTGGATTGGGCCAAGACAATCCTCCAGCTCTTTAAACCTCCATTATTATGTCACCCACAACAGTCACCACTTGTGCTAATCTGCTTCCTTTTATAATTAATTCTTTTAAGGCTTATTTGGTGCATAAGAAGTCGTTATGAAGCGAAAGAAAACCATCATGCAGGGGAGTTAGAATTGCTTGTGGAACGTATCCCTATCTTTTACATGTAAATATGGGTTCTGTTCATGCGAATTCGCTTTATGGCTCACTTTCCTGGAACACAACCCCCACATAGAGAGGGAAACCTGTATCCTGTATATCATTATACCTATATAGACGTTCCTTACAGAGGAGGATATATATAGGAGGATACTAATGTCCAGCCCAAACTACAAGAGCTAGAAAGCTGAATGTTTCAGTGTTTGTGGGGGTCATGGAGAAACATGCAGAAAAAATGGGACCTAAAACCTAAGTGACATGGATTCGACTCCAGAAATTCCAAATGCGGTTTTTCCCATAAGAAAAGCATTGCACCATCTTTGTAAATTAATTTTGGGCACTTGCTGATAACCTGGAGACAGGACAGGTTCGTTTGCTTGGGACCTGTAATTTGTGTAACTGGATGATAATGAGGTTGGAGATAAATCTGTAAGGACTTGTATATTTTAAATAGTTGACATTATAGGACTGAGCGAAACTAGATGGGAAGGAGAAGGACAGTTCGACTCAGAAGAATTCACGGTAGTTTACTCTGGAGGAAATAGTGGGGAAAGGGGAATAGCTCTGGTACTTAGGAAAGATATGATGAAAAGCGTGGCAAAGATAATAGCAACGAATGATAGACTGATGGCAATAAAGCTAAAAGCAGTCCCAGTGGATATGCTGATAATCCAGGTATATATACCAATGTCAGCTCATGAAGATGAAGAAATCGAGGAGATTTAGGAGTAAATTAATGACATTTACGAAGAAGACATAAGAGGAAAGATAAACTGCATAATAATGGGAGATTGGAAGAGCATAGTTGAAGGACAGGAAGAAAATGTTGTTGGGCAATACGGACTTGGAAAGAGAAACCGAGGGGGGGAAAAACTGGTAGAATTCTGCATCAATACATGGTTCAAAAACCATAAACATACACATGGAAAAGCCCAGGAGATAGAATGAGATGCCAAATAGATTACATCCTAGTAAACCAAAGATTCAGGAACAGCATAAAGACTGCCAAGGAATTACCAGGAGCAGACATCGATTCAGATCACAGCCTTCTAATATGACGTAAGTACAAAGTTCAAACAAATAAGAAAAACGAGGAGAGAAAGACAGACTTGGGACCTAGAAAAACTGAAAGAAAGGCAGGATGTAGTCAGCATGAAGTTGGAAGATCGCCTAAGAAATTTGAAAAACAAACCAAAGACCGTGGATATAGAATGGGAAGAAATTAAAACCAGTATCAAGGATACCTTGGATAAAGAGAATGGAAAACAAGAGAAGAAAATCAGAAAACCATGGATCACTAAGAAAATGCTGGAGAAAATGGACTATAGACGTATAAACAATGAGTTGAGAAGGGTAACAGATAAAGTTAGAGAAAATTGGATAAAAGAAAAATGCGATGAAATACAACAAATGGAGAAGTTAGGACAGTACGATATGATGTATGCTAGAGCAGTGGTTCTCAACCGGGCATCATTTCTCAGGGGTCTGTGAGTTGAGTAGGACATGTTTATTTTTATCTATAACTTATTTGATTCAGCGCACAGCTCTGATTAATATTTACATATGTAAAAACGAGACGATTAAAAAATGTATGCAGTTGTCAAGGGGAGGGGATCAGCAGAAATTGTGGAACATCATAAGGGGTCCGCGGCACCATAAAGGTTGAGAAACACTGTACTAGAGCATTAGAATTAGAAGATATTCGGATAGAGGAAAACATTTACTACAAGATAGTCTGTATTGCACTGGTGGTGTAGTGGTTAGCGTGTTGGCTTTCTATTGCAAAGTTCGGGGGTTCAAACCCCTCGAATGGAGGTTTTATAAAAAAAAACTATCATCAGTGCCTGGCAGTAGGCAGCAGTACTGTCAGTATGGTATAGAGCCGAAAACAAATGATGTTGGTTGGGTCTATATCCAATACAGCTGTAAGCGTGATCAGGACGATTTGAACGGCTACAGTACTGCGATGTGGAAAGCAAGAGGGAAACTACCACATTACAATCCCTAGTAAAGATTATATGGTTGGACAATATGAGTTCTCTCTAGGTAAAACAATCCGGAGGTAAAATAGTCCCCCAATCGGATCTCCGGGCGGGGACTGCCTTGAGGAAAACATTTGTCGAAAGTAATTTACGAATAGGCACTTGGAACGTAAGAACTATGAGAAAGGCAGGAAAGCTAGAGAACTTGAAAGAAGAAATGAGAAGAAATAGAGTTGACATTATAGGGCTAAGCGAAACTAGATGGGAGGGAGAAGGGCAGTTCGACTCGGAAGAATTCACGGTAGTTTATTCTGGAGGAAATAGTGGGGAAAGGGGAGTAGCTCTGGTACTTAAGAAAGATATGATGAAAAGCATGACAAAGATAATAGCAACGAACGATAGACTGATGGCAATAAAGCTAAAAGCAGTCACAGTGGACATGCTGATAATCCAGGTATACATGCCAACGTCAGCTCATGAAGATGAAGAAATCGATGAGATTTATGAGCAAATTAATGAAATTTACGAAGAAGACGGAAGAGGAAAGGTAAACTGCATAATAATGGGAGATTGGAACAGCATAGTCGGAGAAGGACAGGAAGAAAATGTTGTCGGGCAATACGGACTTGGGAAGAGAAATCGAGGAGGGGAGAAACTCGTAGAATTCTGCATCAATAATGACCTTGTAGTGACTAATACATGGTTCAAAAACCATAAACGAAGGTTATACACATGGAAAAGCCCAGGAGATAGAATGAGATGCCAAATAGATTACATCCTTGTAAAACAAATATTTAGGAACAGCATAAAGAACGCCAAGGCATTGCAAGGAGCAGACATTGATTCAGATCACAGCCTTCTAATACTTGACGTGAGTACAAAGCTCAAACAAATAAGAAAAACGAGAAGAGAAAGACAGACCTGGGACCTAGAAAAACTGAAAGAAAGGCAGGATGTAGTCAGCATGAAGTTGGAAGATAACCTAAGAAAGTTGGAAAACAAACCGAAGACCGTCGATATAGAATGGGATGAAATTAAAATCAGTATCAAGGATACCTTGGATAAAGAGATTGGAAAACAAGAGAAGAAAATCAGAAAACCATGGATCACGAAGGAAATGCTGGAGAAAATGGATGAGAGACGAAAATGGAAAAACGTTAACAGTGAAGAAGGTAGAGCCAACTATAGGCGTATAAACAATGAGTTGAGAAGGGTAACAGATAAAGCTAGAGAAAATTGGATAAAAGGAAAATGCGATGAAATAGAACAGATGGAGAAGTTAGGACGGTACGATATGATGTACGCTAGGGCACTGGAATTAGAAGATAAGAAGTCTAATGGAATTCGTGGTAAAGGAATTATTAATACGGATAGGAAGATGGTCTCAGAAACAAAGGATGTAGCATGGGTATGGGAAGAATACATTAAGGAACTATACAGCAAGCAGGCAGGACCGGCAAAAATAGAACTGGAAGATGAGGAAAACATTAAAGAAGACAACTTAGGACCACGTATTATGGAGAGCGAAGTAGAAAAAGTGATAGTGGAACTAAAGAAATGGAAAGCCACAGGCAGCAATGGCTGAGGTACTTAATTCATCTCGTACATTTTGTTTAGCAAGGAATGCATCCCGTGATTACTGAAGAATAGACATTGCCTCTTTCTGATCACTCAAATCTGTACGACACGAACCAGGTGATGCTAATTTTGATCGTTTACAGGATGTTGGCTTTAGGAATGGTTGGTCCTTTACATTTTTGTACTGGGATGCTATCTTGCACTAGCGCAGTATCAGCTGATCCTATCTCTTCAGATGGTTTGTCTGTACCATCCTCCAAAATCAAAATTTCATCCTCCAATTCAACCTGAAAACATCTATATTTTAATATTCACAACAATGAGAAGTTATAAAAATAGTAATTATTATTTAAGATTATCTAGTTTTGCATAACAAGACCTAGTAATTATTATTTATGATTAATATGAAAAATATTTTTCTTTTTACTTGCCCAAAAATGAAAATGAATGGCTAAATATCTCCCCAAGTTTTGAGACCCTTTGGAATTTTCCGCACTGTTTGGGCGCCCTGGATGGTAAACACATAGAGACAATTCAACCCAAACACAGCACAAGTGAATATTTTAACTACAAAAAAACCTTGAGCATTGCCCATATGGCTTTAGTTGATGCTCAATATAATTTCCTATATGTAAATTGTGGGGTTCAAGGAAGAATTTCTGATGGTGGTGTTTTTAACCATTGTTCATTGGCAAAATTATTAAATGAAGGGAAATTAAATATTCCACAACCTTCTGCTCTATCTACAAGAACTACTCCATCACCATACGTTATTGTAGCAGATGATGCTTTTGCCTCAAAACCGAATATAATGAATGAAACTCTATCTAGGATTTTAACACAAAGGATCTATGCAAAGAATTTATAATTATCGCATAAGTCGTGCACGGAGGGTCATCGAGAATTCATTCAGTATACTTTCCGCAGTTTTTTGTGTATTGTGGACAACTTTGAACCTAGAACCAACAAAAGCTCAAAAAATTGTATTGGTGTGCTGTGCTTTTCATAATTATTTGTCGGAATGTAGCAGCAAAAGCATGTTATTCACCACCAGGGACATTCGACTTGGAGGAAACAGATACAGGTTCAATAGTACTGGGAACATGGCATTAATAATAATACATTCCTATTAACACTACAGGGGACTGCAAGGAAACCATGTCAAGCTGCACAATAGGTACGAAGAATTTTCAGGATTTTTTGTTTGCAATGCTGGCAGTGTACCTTGGAAAAATTATGTAGCTTAAAATAGCCAAGCTATTTCATATGTACATCAATTAATAATAATTAAGGTTTTCTGTAATACTGTTTTCATTTACATATTACTTGCCAAGCTAGAACTTTGCACAGGCTTATTCTCATCCTGTAGAAAAAGTAGGAGAGCAAATCCATACCACTTGGGTACATATATTTCATCACTTCCACTTCCCGATTACTCTGACTTCTGCACTTTGGCTTTTTCTCGAAAATACTGGCTCTTTAAATTATTAATTTTTTTTTTCAACCTCGGCTTCAATGCATCCCTCTATTTCAGATGGAATCTTCAATCTTTACATTTCTATTGAAGTACTCCAAACATCATGGATTCCATAAACATTCATGATTTCTAAGTAGCTCAATCAGTAGTGTTGTTTCTTTTCTTGGCCAATCCACCCAAATTTAATTAAATGAAAAGGAACTAAATTTTTTGCACAAAAAAGTAGCCACTACCACACACAATGTAGAGTGACAAATGACATATGATTTAGATTCTACGGCGCATGTGTGAGTTGGTCAATAAATCCAAGTTTCCCATTCGGTGCAGAAGCTTCAGTTTTGTGTATGACTTGTCTTATACAAATCCTATACATTTTTAGATTTCTGTTTATACATGTACAAGATTTGTATATATCATACATGTATATAGTGTGAATGCACCTTAAGAGAAGGTTCCATATTTATAAAAAATATTGTTTGTTCCAATATATTTCACTTAATCATGGTGGAATCTGTTCTGTCAGCACAATTTTCCTAAATAAAAAAATCAGAAATTTTTCGTTTGCTGTAATTAGAAAACTTTTTTACCTTGATGCTGTTATCATCTCAAAACCTCAATTATTAATTTAGTGTGGGTATTACACATTAACCATGTTTTAATGAAAGGGAAACTAAAATTATAATTTTTCATTTTATATTTTGCATTTAAAATGTGAATCACATATTCATCAGCCCATTAAACCAAAAGACACAACACAATTACACAAGATGGATATATCAGCTGCCAACATATACATACGTAATACATTTTAAAGTGTATAACAACAGAAATCCTTATATGGATTTAATTTCTGACTAGCTGCCATTCTATAAATTAATACAATTGCAAAACCCATACAAGATATGTTTTTTAGCTCCTTTCCTTGTTCAAAAAGGATGTGTGCAGCATTCAGCAATTTTAACTGTTGACAGAGACAATGGAACATATACCCTCGATAAAAGCCGTTAGAAAAATGAGGCAAGTTGTTGTAGAATACGCTATGTACATTATATTGACTACATGAAAAATTACCACAGCCTCTTATATAAACTGAGGACACATACGCTGACATATATTCTGGTGGATTTCCTTCATCAGACATTTAGATGGCTAATGTTTTAAATTAAATGACTAAATTTAATCAGACTTTTTCCACATTTCAAATTGAATTGAAAATCATGCACTTGCTCTTTTTAAAACAATTCTTCAAACATGAGCCACATAATACACAGATACAAATATTATGGTCATTTAAATTGTGAAATAAAAATTTATGAAAAAATGTCTTAATTACTCCTACATTTTATGAAAAAATTCCATTTAGACAGCTGTACAAACATTCACATTTTTCAGATAAATTAGTATAAAATGTTTTACATTTCACATCTACTTTAGTAATTATTTTATCATTTTGAGTTTCAGCTATACTTTCACCATTTTATTAAAACTCGGTCATACTTAAGTCGCTTGAAAAGAATTCAGGACCCATTTATTTTCATTAATAATGACAGAAGCACAAACAACCCTTGTAGTCACAGTGTTATATTAATTCACTTAGTTCCTAAATATTTTTTGGGTAAAAGTTGATTTATATCTAATCAGCTTTGTAAAGAAAGTTAACTATGTGAATTGTTTTTAAGTTTCTTAACTTAAACAAGTAGACCAGCAATGTGCCCTGCAATTTCCAGAAACCAGTAGCATTCTTGAGAGTAACAATGGGATCCATATTCCAAAGAAAATGAAAATCTAATGTAAAATAGCTGAGAGAAATAATAATAAATAAATAATTAACTAACTTAATAGGTAGCCCTTATAAATATGATTCCTACGAACTTGCTTTTAAAGCAGGATTAAAAAATAAATATAAATAAAATTAACTTTATAAACCAACAGTCTGTAAAACATTAATCCAAATTTCAGTCATATTACTCAGAAAACAGCCTTGTAAAGAATGTTTTGAAGTAGTATTTAACCAGTCTAATATTAAACTAAGAAATTAAAGTGTTTAGCAATTTTATAGTCTGTCATTACAAAAATGATTGTTACAGAAATGATCTCCATAGAAATGGGAAAATTTTCATTCAAAATCTCCCTTATCAACTACAAAGGAAATTAAAATATGAATCATAAAATTAATACTGCAATAGGTCCAGATCAATTCTAGGAATTTTAAAGGAATATTCACCTAAAATAATTCATTTGAAGATGCTTATTAGCAACTGAATAAGTAACTCAAGGACAAAGGACAGCACTTGCCATTCTATCATCCTTCAGCTCATAATCATCCATAGAAATAAATCCTATTTTGTAAACAAGAATTTACTGACAATAACATTAAAGTGTTAACTAAACAAAAGGTTTCATTAATTTGTGGAAAATGTTTTTAATTCATCACATAGATACTTGACAGTACTTCAAAACAAATTGATGCATACTAGATGCCATAATCATAGACGCATTGATATTTTGAAACTTACAAAATAATTGGCATCTTAAACAACCTTCAGCAGAAAAAATTACATTTGATGACCCACACTAATTATCTGAACCTATTCAATATCAACTCTATCATTCAATTTCAAATGTTTTCACAGCCATTAAAAAAAGGGGGAGAGAAATCATTTGCTGCATCAAATGTAATACTTAACATTTTCCATGGAAATATCTTGTAAATAAAATACATTTACTATATCAACCTAAAATTTGACATTTCTTTAAACATTTTGTAATAAATTGCTAAAAATATGTAATGGCAAGAATTTTTAATTATATTAACAGCCTTTTAGCAACTGGCATTTTAGTATCATGGCTGAATAACAGAAACAAAAAGGGATATTTGTAAAAGTACCACCTTTAAAAAAATGATGACACCTTCATCACTATCCAAAAGTTTTCACAAAAATAACTACAAAAATTAGCCAAAAGCACCCCTGTGTTTCCAAATCACCTACAACACATCCCAACACATTTTATAATACTTCTTCACCTCGGAAATGTCTTCCCTTAAATATTCCCACACTAACTCTTGACTGCACTGCTAACCAAATTTGGCAGTAATTTAAGCTTTGAAATACTAACAGCTAATATTTTCCAAAACTCCTTTCCTTCCAATTTTGAATTGGTATCAGTTGTCAATTCTCAGTTGTGGCATAGGACATTCAGAAGCAGCAACAACTCCTCGAGTCCTCCTAAGGGGAGCCCCCCTACGAATCTGATCCATGAGTGAGTCATGGCAAACCGTTGGGTCAGGAGCAGAGCGACTGCTAATCCACTGACGAACTCGAGCTGCTTTTGGATGAGCAGTATGCTGCTGTTGCTGCTGCTGCAATAGTGAAAAGATTGTTCAAAAAATGGAAACAACTCTGTTTTTCATCTATATTATTGAAAAAGCAGTATGGACAATTGATGTGCATAAAATCCCATGTTTCATCTCAACAAACTTCTGGAACAAATTAGACAGTTTTATCTCACTTTGCTCAGTGCTTCAGAGCAATTGCAAAGTAGCCAATGAATGTCATCTTTCAATTGAAAAAATTCAGTGTTATTGAGGAGAAAGCATCTAAGTACTGATCCAAGACACAACAAATATTTAAATCCACAAAAATCATTTATAGATTATTTCCTATCCCAGTTTTTTTAAGAGGCCTTGAATAAGGTATTAACATCAAGCGGGTGTCAGAGATAAGAAAATCATTGGAAGGTACCAACTTGAAAAGAAAGTACAATGGAGAGAATTAAAGAAAAATATGTAATTCATTAAATAAGTACACAACTTCTTGTAACCCTTTCTATACTGGACACAAGGGGGTAGACCTTATTATTTTCTTTTAGATACTTTTTGACCCTATCATGCTTAGGGAATATCTGGCGTTGCTTATTTTCTTTCTAGGAAATTAAAACAATAACAATTAAAAACATCTAAGATTTACCCAATGAGGAACAAATCTCATCTTGGTCATAGATATCATTGAAAAACTTTCTCCTTACAGCTCGAACAAAATCTCTGATGATTTTAAAATAATAAGGGCAATATCAATTCTATTTATAATGAGGTGGTAGATAAGCAGCATGGGAT
Source organism: Tanypteryx hageni (assembly GCA_028673005.1). Lineage (NCBI taxonomy): Eukaryota > Metazoa > Arthropoda > Insecta > Odonata > Petaluridae > Tanypteryx > Tanypteryx hageni. The sequence continues at coordinate 178,853,506 of CM054112.1, read as the reverse complement.
AAGGTGGTAAGAGACATGCAAGATAGGACCCATTTTCCTTTAAGAATGCATTATTGCTTTTTGCAAATTAAAAAAAAAATGCTTGCATTTCTTTCTAAATACTTTAAAGTGTGTTTTTGTTCTTATATCGTACCTATAGGATGATCTTATAACTATAGAGATTAAGCAAAGGCCAAACAGCAAGGAACTAAGATCATAATGTAATGTTTAAGCTTAGCATATATTCAGGGGACACAGCCGGGACAAAATGATTTATGTAGATAAAAAACTGGAGCAAAACTTTAATATAATATAAATGGACTCTGCATAGCTCAAACATATTATCTACCAATAATAAACAATTTTACCAATTTTCCAAATATGATACAGGTAGACCCTCATTTTTAAAAGGGCTGTTCTTGAAAAACTTTTCGTAAATCATAAATTTGTAAATCGAAGCATAATTTCCTATTGACTTCTATTATATAACATGAGATATGTTCCTACTGCATAAAATATTTCCTCAAATATAGTAAAATTACACTGTACATGTTCTTTAGGACATTCATCATGGGAAGTAATTATTCTAAACACCCATATATTTGTGTTGTTCTTCGAGCAACTTGATGTCATAGTCACTCGGCCGACTATTCAATCATAGAACATAAAAATAAATGATAATATCATAAATGATAATAATAATATTCAATGCATAGTTATGAAAATGGAGTGTGGCAAGTGAAATTACAGATAATTTTCAGTTTAAGTTAATATTAAATAATTTTTAATTGTTTACGTTGCATCGAAAGTTTTGGTTCATTGCCAGATAGAACAAAGATTTTTAATATCGTGACTGTTCTAAGGTTTTTTCAATTCAAAGCGAGCAAGAATAATTATTCTTACTGTATTATTATCATCATTATTAATAATATTACCATTATTTCTTCTTCTGTTGCTTGTTTTCTTTACCAGATTTGTTACAAAAAAATAATGGATTTTTGACATAACTTCAAGATTTTTGTTCGTATAACGAAGCACTGGACAACATTTTTTTTCCTTCGAAATTTCATAAAACGGGGCAATCTATATCCAGGTTGACCTGCATTATAATATTTAAGGTTACCATATTTTCAAACAATCACTCACAAAAAAGGTACATGGTTGTCCCTGGGCTGAAGTATCTCAAAAATTGTCCATACATTAGATCCATTAACATAAACTTTAAAACATCTCATGAACTCAAAACAATAACTGAGTGATCTTTAGTCACTGCCATACAAGTCCATAAATATGTTTGACCTTATTCAGCACTGCTGTAGGGTTTTGAAGAATCAGGCTATTTTTTAACCAACATAAGCTTTCTTTAATCTCTCATATAGGAAATAGATCAGAATGGCAAAAAATTAGTTTTGTTGGTCACCATAAAGAGTCGATCAATTGAAAATGATTCGTAAAATGAATAAAGATATCTTCTGGAAAATTTTTATATCCAAGCTGATATACAAAATAAGGCTTCAAGTTTTTCTCATTAAATAACTTATATTAAAGTATGATCAGACAAAGTTCTGGTAGCAATTATAAACCCTCTAGTAATGGTTAGCAGAAGTTAACTATGCCACTCCCAAAAGAACTTCGCACCTGTTGATTGACTCCTTCAGCTGCAGCCTTTTGAGCAGCTACTGCTGCAGCTCGCTGTGCTGCTTGCATAGCCACCTTATGGACAATCTGTTGCTGAGTCAGCCTTACATTTAATGAGTCGAGGAGTGTACTAGGTGCATGCTTTATTTTTCCTGGTAAATCTTCATGAACTCGCCCAGGAGAGCAGCTGAGGGTAGGAACAGGCCCTTTTCCATGACTACCACCACCACCACGTTCCTTTGGATGAGGCATGGTGTTCACGGTGCCAGCACGAATGTTACAGAGGTCTTCGGAATGCCTTCTTCTTGGTGAAGTGCCTCCCCATGAAGGACCTATACCACCACCTGGCACTGCACTGCCTAACTTAGCACTCAGTGCCTATATGAAACACCAAGTTGAGAATGTAAGAAAATAGAACACAAGGAAAAAATGAGGAATCCTATCAGAAATGTGACAAAGGAAGTACAGATAATGTGCTCCTCAAGATACTGCATCTTAATGGATGCAACTTATGATATTTTGAGACACAAGTACTACCTGCATGAGCTTAAATCTAATGAAAGATTATTAGCATGTTTTTAATGAATAACAATCATTCATGTCATGTAAATGTATCAGCAGGGAGAAAATATTTTATTCACATTGACAACGAGTGAAGTAACAAATCAACTATGGTTTAATATAAGAATAAAATTAGGAAAGTCGAAAAATATTGCTTCAACAATCATGACATTGGCAAGATTCGAACCTATAACTTCAAAGAGTTTAGAGGCCAAATGCCAAGCCTTTATTGAAAAATATATCTTTTAAGGTTTATTCCAGAATACAGGGTTTTTGATTTAGTTAAATATTGGAGACTTTATTACTTCTTGTGGGTTTTTCAACAGTTTGATATTTTCCATAAATTTTCTGACTTGTATTTAAAGCCAATTTTATGGAAATTTTCTTATCTTCTTGTAGTTCTTTACATTTCCAATTGTTTAATATTTTCCAACTCATAATTACTGACAATAATATGGTAGCTGCAAACACTCAACTTCTTCATTTGAATGATTATATCTTCTTTTACCTACTTGGTTGTTTATATTTTTCATTTTCCAAATCCATTAGATCAGTTGCAATAACATTTTAATATTATACAAAGTTTCTTCCATATCTATATTTAAGGTATTCTAACAAATTTCATGTTTCACATTTATATTCTTCTTCAATTTTGATACCACCATTGCAATTTGAAGTAACGTTCACTTTCAAGCTGTCTCTGGAAACGTCAAATTTAAGAAAATATGAATAATTACTTCTTTTCAATCATTAATCCACGAAAGAAATCCATTTAAAAAATTTTCTTCACAACATCACAATCCATTTGTGGCTTCAAATATAGACTTGAACTTCTTCAGAAATGCCAGTACATAATGGTAAATAAAAATAAGGATATTAAAATTTTCATTTTAATATAAGAAATAATATTGCAGGTTCGAATACTGCCAACAGTACAGAAATTTGAAATGATTGATTATTCAACTAGAACTCTAATGCTTGTCCCCAATTGAACTGTTAAAAAAAACAATTCAATGAAAATATTATTTTGTCACCAATCAGTTCAAATCAAATCGGTTTGCCTTACCAACATTAAGGTGACCAAATTTGTCCGAACCATTTGCTTAGCTAATGCTTTTGTTTAATCAAGACTCAAGTCCTAAATATACCAGATAATAAAGATAGCTGTATTTTTTACACTTATTTGACATGCATCCCAATAACGGGAGACAAAAAACAGGAGTTTTATGACAGAAATGGTAATAACTTTAATGAAAATAAACAGAGATATAGCTCCACATTACCTGAATTAGATTTGCTCTAGTTGGCGAACCACCTAATCCCTTTACTCCAATTTCCTTCTCAGGTTTGCTACTTGTATGGTTTCCACCAGAGATTGCTGCAGATCGTCTCAATGATCCTGGGCTGGCAGGCTGATGATTTAATTCAGTAAGGGTACGTACAGCATCGGCAACACTGACAGTGCTAGCAATTGGTGTAGGAGAGCTAGGAATTGTGGACATTATTCCACTATCGTCTTTCAATTGATCGGAATCACCCCTAAATGATTTTGGAGAACACTGGGCAAAACCATCTGAACTATCCAAAAGAAAAGCTGGAGGGGGTGGGAGATTCTCGAAGCTACCCCGAGACTCTCCAAATGCATCCTTGGAAAGGGGAGGAGGTGGAGGGGGTAGTGGAGAAGGAGGAGCAGAACTGACCGAATCCTCGATACTTGGGCTATAATGCTGAGGGACTGGTGGAGAACACTGCGAGCGAAGTTGTGCCAAACCTCCTGCAACACCACCAGTACTCGAGATGGATGATGTTCGACGAATGGGGGGAGGCGGTTTAGGTCCTTGAGTGGAAGACCTTCGAAGAAGTGTTCCACGGCCAACTGACATTGAATTTCCTGTAAAATGTAGACACTCTTCATCATAATGGTTAACAGACCAAAGAATTACTAGGAAATTTTAAGAGGCAAGTGAAGAGATACAGAAAAAAAGGATTTTTTTATATAACCATCACTGTTTCACAAAACAAAGCTTATTACTTGGAAAAACTTTTCTGATAATTACATTCATTTCTTAAAAATTAAATGATTAAAGATGTATACTTTGTGCATTGTTAATTACCTTCATGATAGGTATGAGCAGATGGCTGCAAGTTTGGGGCAGTGATGCAAGGGGAAATTATGCGCGAGTAATGTTCCTCAGGTGAAGAGTAAGGGACGGCAGCAGATACTCCAGCAGTTGTACTTTCAGCACTGTTTCTACAAGACACCTCAGTATGACTTTCAGCTCGATGATCACCTTCGGCCCTATACTGTAAATTTGGGAGCAAGATACTAAATCAATATCTGGCTTGTGATTTCAACTAGTGTCAATAATGTAACAAATAAGAACCTTATAAATGGTAGATCATATCAATTTCTACAATAGAATTTTCCACCTAGGAATTCTCGTCAAAAGTGAATTATTTCTAGTAAAAATTTAGTAATCACTGCTTATCTCTGAGTATTATATAATGTTTTACTTAGATTAATATGAATATACAGTAAAACCTCTTATTCTCACTTTTCAATAGGCTGAGGAAAAAATGTGAATTGTAGGAAAGTGTAAATTGCAGGAAATGAATAAATTAACTACATGGGTCTTTTCAGAAGTTTCCTGCATGTGAGCAGTACAAGCTACAGGCACAAGCAGTCTATTGAAACAATATGTCAGAACATACATGCATCTGTCCCCTACTCAATGTAATCACCACCAAGTTTGATGCACATCCTCCATTGGTGAGGCAGATGATCAATCGCACTGGTGGTACTGGTCATGCTCAGATGGCATAATGATGTGGTGTACTCAGCACTTTGCCGCTTCAGTTGCAAGTCAAAAGAGTACATGTATGACTCATTCACCATCTAAATGAGATCAAAGAATGCTTCTCCCTCCCTCTGCCAATGTTGCAAATGGGTGGTGGATAGCAACACACATATGGCTCGCTCATTGTGCAACACATGTGAAATCCACTTTGCACGATCTTCCTCATACCCAGGTGTGTAGTAAGGATGCAAAACACACTTGCTGACAAGATTCCTACTTCTCCTGCAATTGCTGTGTACAAAATTCTACATGTGAGCTGGAGTGCTGCACACACATGCTCCACGAGATGCATCAGTGGCAGCTTTTGGTGTACCACTTTGTGGAGCTTCTGCTGCGTCTTCCTGCCCAGAGTTAATGGCATTCACCCACCAACAAACTGCTTCATAGAATGAGATATGAGTCCCTAAGCCTTCCTTACATTCCCGTGCCGTTTTTCCTAACAACACATGATACTTTATAAGTGTACGAACATCTGTACACATAAAACTCGTTTGCACTCTTTCGTGATTCATAACTGCAGAATGTATGATCACAAACATTCAATTGTACAGTTTATATACTACTGATAGTCAATACTAGTACCACATGTAACACACAATGGTGCAATGCATGCAGGAAACTTCTGAAATGACCCACGTAGATCTTATCTAATGCACTCAATACACTGGAACTGTTTGCCAGATGATGCTAAAATAACAATAAAAACTACTGAATGGCCTAAGGATCAAATATTAATTGTTAAACCTATAACATCGATCATTATTTGCTCATTAAAATACAGGAAATGTGAAAATACACAAAAGAAACACTTGTCACAAACGATCAAACAATTTCTTAAAGAGTTAAAAAAATAATAATCAGATATTTTACATTGATTTCATTTCTGCCTGTTTATATCCTGCATTTGCTTTTCAACTTGGCACAAATTGTAAAAAAAAATCCTCACCTCCATTTGCACTAGTGAGATAATTCCTTGGTGTTAAAATTGCTGACATTACTTCACTGTTGGATGACATGGGGATTCATTATCCTCCACCAAATCATTGTTTTCATTTTTCTTCATGTAGTGATCCACAAAATCATCAATTGTCTGAATTTGAGATGTAATCTACTCTTGAGTCAAGATCAACAAAGTCAGTGAATGCTGTTTCTGTTTGAAGCCTATCCCAATCAGCATCTATTTCTTCCACATTTTCATCTGGCATTACTTCAATATTTTCCTTATATTGGACTCCTTGGCCTGCTTCCAAGCTATGGAAACATAGTGCAAGGCATCCAGCACATTCACATGTGGCTACTTTGGATGCCACCATCCATCAGATATACGAATAAATGCACAAGAGTCCTCCAATAGTTGGATTTAAAAGGGTGAATTACAGTAAAACCCCAATATTTAGATCCCAGATAATTCCAAGTATAATGTAATTCGAAGCTAAGATTAGACCCCAGCCAACACCATAGGATTTTGCGTACTTTTTAGTACGGATTATTCAAAATACGTCTACAATGAAATACAAAGTCATGATCTGGTCTGGTGACTCATGAACAGTTCCTTTAATTCAAAACCTCTGCCCCTATTGTGTGTGTAAGTGGAAGGTTCGTGCGAGCACATGCAATCACATCATGTATTTGTTCTCCAATTCTCGCATACGAAATACATAGTATAGCACCCCAAAATGGTGACTCCTTTTTTATTTAATAGTCAATGTGTAAGAAAAGTCATAGATGATACAAATGAATGAATCATCTTATCCTTGCATCACTAGACCTCTGGTGAAGTATTGTTTACGCTCTCGGTGTGTCACTCAAAGCAAATTGTTTAGTGTGAATGCTCACATTCTCGAGCAGGTAGCGAAATTCAAGAAGTTGCAAGAACATTTCAACCCTCATGTTCACTAACTTCCCATCTCCCAAACCTTCCCTTGAAAAAGTGACGATAAGATGATTAGGGCCAACGAGAAAATTGATCTGCTACGGTAGTTTAATGGTAGAATATCTGCCCGGCAAGTGGAAGACCCGGGTTCGATTCCCGGTCCTAGCACACTTTTTTCTCGTTTCAAAATTATTCGCAACTCTACAGCTTATGCCTGTCTGCATAGGATCTTCGGATCAATTCATTCCATCAATGTATTGCTTGGCAATCTCACTATTTGAGAGGGAGGAGTTTTCTTCGATGTATCTCTTCGAGGACATTCGTTGGGGCAGTTTGATACTAGTTTGGCTAGTCCCGTCCCAACCAAGAAAACATCCGCGTTCAGAAACAAGAAAATTGATCAGCTACGATAGTTCAGTGGTAGAATATCCGCCCGGCAAGTCGAAGACCCGGGTTCGATTCCCGGTCATAGCAGACTTTTTTTCTCATTTCCAAATTATTTCCATATTCAAGTATAGGATAATAAGAAAGTTCGATTTTTAATCAGTTTACATATTTTGAACCCGGATATTTCGAAGTCATATTTTTTTGGTCCCTTGAACTATGAAATGTAACAAGGTTTTACTGTATTCCTAAATCTAGAGGCTCAAGCTCAGATGCACTTGGATGGGAAAAACATTAATGTTGCACAAAATCATTAGATGGATGTGCAGGGCAACAATCAACAAACATGGATTTTTCAATTCTATGAGCCAATTTTTACATTCAAAGCATGCAGGTGGTCTTGCAATATTTTTGATGTCATCCAAACTTCGGCATTTGATGTGTACCCTGTCAGCAGAGTCTTGAAATTTTTTAAACATTGGGGCTTTTGGGATTTACTAATAAGTAGTGATTGTAATTTTAATAATGTAATAATGCAGATTAACAGAAAATAAAAGAATACGTAACCGCAAATAAAAAACCTAGCACTATAATGTAAAAAAATACTTTCAATTACCTTCAAAACATGTAATAGCAAATAAAAACAGCATAACAAAGCGATTCCACTTCTTTCCACACTTGTACAGTTTACCTCCACAAAAATTCACATGTGATTTTCGATCTTCTTTTGTTCATTCAAAGGAAATGCTTTAATTTAAATTGTACTACTGAAATGGAATGTTGAGTACATCATGGAAAAATGTTTTCCTGGATTCTGCAACAAACATTTTCAAGCCGCAAAAAAACACTAGCATTAAAAAGTTGTTCCATTTCTTTTACCAATTATGTTAGAAATGCATAACAGAAAATCAAAATCTAGCATAAGAATGTAATAACATTTCTTTTAGTAAACACGTTCAAAATATGAGGTAGAAAATCTTACGTTACAAGATGATAGCAATTCTTCAATTTACATTAAAAATTCGTAATAAAAATGAAAACCTAACAAGACAGCAGTTCCTTAAATTACATTCAAAATACAAAGATAATAGCATTAGATCATTAAATATTTCGGTCAAAAACCAGCAACCTCATATGCGAAGAACGAATATTTTCAATGTCATACTCGTAAAAGTTGTGAGAAACTAAACGTACAGGATGCTTTTCCATTAACCAATAATTTCTAATTTGGCCGCTAGATGCCAGCAACTTCAACTGTTATTGAAAATAGCACCATTGGCAGTTAGTTTTAAACTGAGCTACAAAAGAATTAAGTCGATGGTTATCTCGTTTGTTTACTTTGAAAACAGTTAATAACGAGTATTATAAATATATAATAATAATGTCCATTTCTAGGGTGCTAAAGTTTAAAATGAACTTAGAAACAAAAAATTAGAGGGAGTTCACGTTTGCTGGCATTGTAAACACATGATGCAAAATGCAAGTACCTAATATGCGCGAAACACACTGGTAATAAAAAATGTTGTCACCAAGTCCAAATTCGTGAATCGCAAGCATGCGAAGTTCAAAAAGGTGGTGTACTGGGTTTCACTGTACTTTTCATTATATTGTAAAACTAATGATTCAAAAGAAGAGCCATTATATTAACTTTTGTTATAATGGTTGCATGAAATTAGTCAGGAGACACTACGTAGAAAATGAAATACCTTTTCGAAATAGGAACCACAGGAAGTTGTTTAATTTTCTACATAGCGTTAATCATGGATTATCACAAAGTTATGGAATATTCTATTCACTTCATACTTTGTCAGAAAACTTCCAATATTGAAGCCAAATAGGAAAAAAATTCCATTGGATGAGAGAGGGTTAATCATGTGATAAGGATTTAAGGTGCAAATATCTGCAGAGATATTGGTTCACAAGATAGGCCCAATTTCCTGGAAAATTATCCCATTTGAATCTCAAGAGATACTTGGATTAACACAATAAATTCCATAACTACAGATGAAAACAAACAAATGGAAAATATAATACTCACTCGCTCTAAAGCACCCACAGCATGTGGTGGCGGCGGTGGAGGAGGGAGGTTTTTGGTGACCGGAGAGGCAACTACTGAAGGTGACGGATGTTGCTGATGACTTGGTAATGGAGGTGGAGGAGGAGGAGGAGAAGATTTTGGTGGAGAACTACTTGCTTGGCCTTTCTTGGTCGCAAGACAAGCCAACTCATTCATGTTCACATAAAGAGGCTGCTGGTAACCCTGGATACCTAAATTTTAAAAATAAACCAAATCAAATACGAGATTTAAATTACCTTTTAATTTACAGAAATGTCAAATAAACAAAGATGACAAATTAAAATAAAGTACCCTTTGCTGTCTTCGGTATAATGGGCACAGGAGAAATTTCATCACTGTTAGATTTTCCTTCTTTGTTATCACTCATTACCCCATCACACTTCCTTCCACGGTCCTGTACCTTGACTACTGGCACACTGTCAAGGCCAGAAGGCTTCTCTCGAGATGGCAACTGTAAAGAATTGAGTATATACATTCAAATGAAAAATTAAAATGAAATCATATGGTTCAATATCTATAGCAATTCCAATGTCAGTAAAGGTACTTTAGGTCTCTCTAGAGAGGAGCAACGCTGTGGAATTGGAGGCCGGTTGCAAAACTGAAGCAAGGATGAGTTAGCTTCATTTCCAGTCTGGGATGAGACCATTTCTGTGCTCAATCCACTCGGACTAGCCGGTTGGGAAGCAGATCCAGGAGTAAGGGTGATATCCAAAGAAGAGGAAGCCGAAGGTGGTCGGAAAGTATATACTGTAAGTGGTGGTCTTTGATGGCCACGTTCATAAGCTATGTAAGAGAAGAGATAACAAACAAAATGTTTATGAAAATATGAAATTTAAAATATTACATATGGGGAAAATAGAGAAGAAATTTAACTTCAGATTTAAAGAGACAAAATTCACAACTTTTTAAATAATGGACCAAAGTAATAGTTAGGGAAAAGTTTTATAATTACAATAAAACCTATGTTGGCCATACACTGCTCTAAATAAACATAGCAAACTTTTAAGATTATACATTAAAATTGCCGCTTTCTTATCATTTTCATACTTGACACTAAAAACAGGATTTTACTAATACAACTTATCTTTGTATAACATGAGTTGACTACAGTATTGTTATCCTTTTACCATTAGAAATACAAACATGATTCATTGTTCATATTGGCATGCTTAGTATGTGGGATACTTGCTTGCTAAATAGGCCCAAGTCATACTGAAGGTCTTACATATTTCACTTATCAGATTATGCAACCCACAAGATTTGATTGGGAATAATTTTGAAACAAGAAAGAAGTCTGCTATGACCGGGAATCGAACCCGGATTTTCCACTTGCTGGGCAGATATTCTACCACTGAACTATTGTAGCCGATCAATTTTCTCGTTTCTGAACGTGGATGTTTTCTTGATTGGGACGGAACTAGCCAAGCTAGTATCAAACTGCCCCAATGGATGTCCTCGAAGAGATTCATCGAAGAAAACTCCTCCCTCTCAAATGGTGAGATTGCCAAGCAAGAAATTGATGGAAGACAGGCATAAGCTGTTAAGTTGGGAATAATTTTGAAACGAGAAAAAAGTGTGCTATGACCAGGAATCGAACCCGGGTCTTCTACTTGCCGGGCAGATATTCTACCACTGAACTAGAAATGGAAACAAGCTTTAGCCCTGTTCTTCATTAATTGCAGATTAAAATGAGCCCATTATCATAACATCTGATCCAGAGGATGAATTTCACAATTTCCATGAGTCTGATACAGAAGGCAAGGGATTTCATGGTTTTGAAACTGCAATGTAGAAAAATACCATTCTTAAATATTTTAATAATTTCCTTTGACCATTTTTGTAATTTTCTATAGATCGTATGTTATCTTTTGAAAAATTATTACATTTATAAAACAAAAATGTTTAATTCTTAGTTATATGTTGTTTTAACCCCTCTAGCATGTGCGACGTACTTTATGCATCCTCTGAAATCCATGCCTCCAGCATGTGCGACGACATACCATTTGCATCCACACTTTTCATTAAGTGTTGTTTTTCCAGCTTTAATTTATGACCTCTCGAACAGATATCTTATGAGCTCATATCTTCTGCTGACATTCTTAGGCCCCTTCTTGTCTTTGTTTACGTCTATGATTTTTTCCTTCCTCATGTCCCTTGCCTTACCTGGCACTCAGTCAGTCCAAGATGAAATACAAGTTCTCGATATTTTGGATGAAATTAGTGAAAGTAGCACTCACAATGACTCTGAAGAATTGAAAGGATATTCTGTTGATACAAGTGATGAAGGATTAGAATCAGAGGAGGAATTACATGAGGGTAATGTAAGTTTTCAGCAAAAAAGTTGGTGTCCAACATTTGGGATGATGTTGACAGTGCTAACGCTCCTCAGCCCTTTCCATGTGATTTGGTTGGAAAACAATTAGTGTCATTGTCTGATATAAATGACCCATTCGAGTACTTTGAGTTATTTTTTGATGAAACGTTCATTTCCCTAATTTGGCTCAAAACGAATCGTTATGCAGAACAATTTTTGACTCTCAAGAAGAATGCAATTGCAGCGCTCAAAAAATCTCCGTATCAGAAATGGGTTGCAACTAATGCTAATGAAGTAAGAGTGTTTATAGCTGTAATTATGTTGATGGGTGTGTTTCAGAAATCTTTGTATAAAATGTATTTTACCAGAAAACAAATAGTAGAAACACCTTATTTTCCTAATATTATGAGCAAGGAAATATTTTCTTTACTGAATAAATTTCTATATTTTGTGAATAACAGTGATAAAGATGTTGTAAATAGAGAACCTAAATTGTACAAAATATTACCAATTAGCGAATATCTGAAGACAAAATTCCAACAAATGTACATTCCCGGTAAAGAAGTAAGTGTTGACAAGTCATTGCTATTGTGGAGAGGTAGGTTGTCTTGGAAGCAATATATTCCATTGAAAGCTTCCCGAATTAAAGTCATGCTGAGGGGTTTAAATGCTGCGAAAAAAGTCACGCTTGAAGGGTTAAATCATCATTTCACAAATCTTTTGAATAACATCTGCTAAATAAATGTTAAACAGCTGATTCAAAATGGCAATCATCTACATAAAAAATATGATGGAGTTTATGGTTCACATCTTAATGGTGGTGAAGATAAGAAATCAAGAAAAGTTATATCACTAGAGCAAAAACTAGATTTACTTGAGCGCTATGAGACCAATGAACATACACGTGATATCATTCATCATACAGGTTTTAAAGAAGCAACATTATGAACCATCTGTGTTATCATCGTTTCTTTTCTGTAAAAATGAGTTATATGTATGAAATATACATAAATAAAAACACAAAGCATTAATCCAAGTATAGTCATAATAAAGGAATAAAATTAAAAATCAGATTAGGATGCTGGAACACATCCCCTCCTATTTACATTATTTCTTATGAGAAATTTATGTCCAAATAACACCATTTCACCTTACATGAAAATTTTCAAGAACGCATCAATCGTGCTAGTCGGGGACTGGGTGTATTTGGCTTCCTGCAGTGACTTTTATACATGCGCATGGAAATAATAAAGAGGGATGTTAGCTGAATGATTGAGGAAACTAACTGACCTATTACCATAAAAACTGGGTTCACGTAACATGGCACCCCCTCTGACACAGGATGGCCAGAGATAAGTAACCCAGTTTTAACTTTGTTAAAATAGGCATGATGAAAGGATAACTGAACCAGTGTACTACCTCATAGACACAACAAAAATTATTGAAAACTTTAACTTATTTAATCTTAAAAATAACATTGACATTATTTCGTTGGCAAAAAGAACAACTTAATTAGGAGATGATGGTAAATTATAATTAAAATAATCACCAGATGAAATGGTATGGGGTCTATCCCCTGAGATCACGCTACTTGACAGCTCAAATTGACGTGTTTCTTGAAGGTTTGGCCAGGTAGCAGCAGATGATGAGGTCACAGGAGTAATAGGAGGATTTGTTGTCACTAGTGACAATGGCAATGCAGCAGGAGGCGTTGTACTGCTTCCTCCCCCATCAGGAGATGAAGCATCTTCTGCTTCCCTACTGCTACAGCTTCCAGGAGGCACTGGAGTGCTGCCATCACTGCCCCCACTTCCAGCACTTCGCTCAGGAGACACCTTTACAAAATTTGTTATCAAACTTTCAATTTCTAAATTTCGGTAAATTAATTTTTGGCTAAATATCAGAAAATTATTAGAGCACAATACTGTAATGCTTTTCACAATAGATCCTACGCTTATTTCTAAATTTTGAGGCTTTGTTTATCCCTCTTTTTATTCTATTACCGTATTAACCTGAAAGGATTTCATGAATTAGAAGAAGAAACTGTAAAATTTGTGCATATTCAAAGAACAGATGGAAAACCAGTGTTGTGGGAAATCATTAAACTAAAAGCTCATGAATTAGCACGATCACTAAACATTCCACAGCAAGAATTGAAGGCTAGTAATGGTTGGTGCATACAGATGATGATGTTGTTGTCATGGCTTTTCTCTTCGATGAAGAACTTATCTTTTCCGTTTACCTTCTGACTACAGTGACAAGTATGTAATTACGTTGCATAAAATTCACGATTGTCTTCTGAGCCAAATGGGTAATGCAAACGAGAAACATATATTTTGCCATGCCATTTAATTAAACAATAAACGAAAAAGGCACGGAAAACAACATTATAAAAACTTCGGGGATTGAAAAAATGCACATTACTGCAATGCTGGCAGAGTTACGGATGGCACAAATTTACCATCACATGTTATTTTAAAAATTGGTATTACAATGTTTTTTTTTTCCTGGATAGATCTTGTTTTTTATTGTGTTTGTCTTAAATTTGAAGTCATCTTCCTTTCGGGTCAATATGGTATATCACTTCTACACTCTTGCACAACTATTGAATGAAGCGAAGACTACAATTTCATTACTAATAAAACCATCAGGTTCTTTTTAAAATAATGCTTGCACTGTGCCTTTCAGTCAGTTCTGCTGTCTAGACGCCAGAATTAATTCAACTTTTATGATTGACAGACTTTTTGAAAATTCTTTTCGATTGGTAGATCTTGGATGATTATCAGTTCCTATTTGTAAAATTATAATTTTCTGGATAGTTCATATTTCCCCAAAAGGTGGCCATTATTTGAAAATTTATAACATAGAAATCATATTTTGATGACAATTTAAGTCCAAGGACTTGAGCTTTCAAGGAGATTTTAGGTACATTAGCTCATTACCACACTTAATTCAAAAGTTAGAAAAATTAAATAATAACACCCATTCATCTCAATCAAGGGGATCAATATTTTATTATAACTTTTAATAAATAATGGAAATGCAAAGAAAAAATGTAAACTGTAACCTGACCATGTAATAAAGACTGTTAATTATAAAAGCATGGCTATCTTCTAGGAAACTTTATTAAAGCTAAAATATTTGCCAAGTCACAAATACACCAATGATGCCAAGTATTGGCGAAGAGTAAATTATTCAGTAATGAATCTCATCTAGAATCTCAATGTGAACTGCTTGCATTTGAAAACTCACAGTAAAACTGAAAGACCAAACACTGATAACCTTAAATGAGAATGTTGGCCATTAAAATGTTACTAAAGCCATAAATCTCCTCAAGTTAGTAAGGTAAAACATAGAAGTATTAAAAAATATCTGTAAAAATATGAACACATTTTACAGATTATGTTGAAATAAAAAGCAAACTTTCAATTAAAACAAATATACTGTATATACCCACATATAAAACGCACCAGCGTATAATACACAGGGAGGTTTTTGACACCATATTCTATGATTTTTTTTATGTACCCACGCATAGCATGCATGTTTCTAGAATTCAATTTCTGCCACATGTCTATCATTCAATGGCAAAATTATGTTATATTATCAATACCATTGAGATAAGTAAATTTATAAAAATATACGTACTTTAGTTGGTTATAAAAATGCCGTTATTTTAAAAAAGAGCTGTTACATAGTTTAGCGGTTTCCCAGAGTGAAGGTGCCAGTTTTAAATATCAGCTGAAAAAGAATACATAGTTGCAATACATGACCCATCGGTGGAGGTCAACTGGCGCCATTATTTCACATAGCCAACTCTTGTTATTCACATGTTAGTCACCATCGTAAATGTAATCACAAGGAAATTACAATGTATCAATAAAATGTTTTTCTTCATATTACATTTGGAAACCATGTTTCAGTATTGAAAGAGCGCTTTAACAAGCATCTACAAGCAAATTACCAAAACCAAGTGTAGGCTGAATCTGGGTGACATGTGAGATTCTAATGAAAATAGATACACTTCTTCAATTCTCGGCATTGGTATTTCAAATTTTGCCAGAAAAATACACCAGGTAGAAAATTCAATGGAACCAAGGGCAGTTACAGGTAAACTTCATTCTTTTTAAGTACAAATAAATCCTATTTAATACCATAACTACGAATAGGGAACGTTAATCAAAAGCATAGCAATTGTATAATACATACACGTGCACATATAACGCGACCTTTCATTCTCTCTTTGTAAAAGCAAATAATTAATTTGTTTACCCTATCTTTATTCATGAGAGACAAAATGAGAGTTCCAAGGCAAAGTTACACTGCCAAGATTAAGCTGCATTTTCTTGGATTATGCGATTTTTAATAATGTTATTATTTTTACTTCATTTGAAATATCTTGTATTGTACATCAAGTATAATTATTTAATAAATTAGATGTTTTTGTTCTTTAATTTATGTTGTTTGTTCAAGTTATTACTGAGAAAATGCATGAGAATACCCTCATAATGTTTAATATCATCCCAATATTGAGTGGACGTAAAGCCATGGATGTTTTCTAACATCACATTGGTCCATTATAATAAATATTCTGGTAAATATATACCCTCGTATAAGACACACCCTGCCTTTTAGCTGAAATTTTTAGGGAAAAAGTGTGTGTTATGCACAGATATATACAGTATAATGGTTACCTTAGACAAGCATCTACAAAGCATTCAAAATTAAGGAATGAAAAAAAACTACCCGCTATTAACAAGCATTACCTCATATTGAGAAGCAATAAGCTATATCTATTTATTCTTTATAACATATTTAACTTGTGATGCTCAAAAAATCAGAATTAATAATTGAGAGGTACCTTATTGTGCACAGAGAGAACCAATGTTGGCGAGATTCCAGCTTGCCATAGTGACAGTTGAGTGGTGCGATAGGGATAGAATTGGGGTAAGAGGTCCTGAGAAACAAAACCAGAGTCTCCCGAGGATGTGGAGGAAGAGAAAACACCAGTCACTGTCATTGGTGGCTTGGTTAATATACCAATTCCAAAATGGAGTTGAAATGAAAATAAAAACAAATGTCACATAAATAACACTTTCATGCAAAACATAAAACTGTTTACAAGAAAATTTGCTTTACAACCATCATTAATTGAAAAAATCATAAAAAAGGTCAATAATAACTAAAAAGCAAGTTATGAATGAAGATTAGGAAGAAAACTATGTTGGTGTGATTGTGAACAAAAATGTTGCATAGGCATACAATATTTTAAGGTAAGTCAAGATAGTTTCTTTTCACAATGATTTCATGCACTATTTTCATGCAGAAAATAACAGCTTGCTTCTGAAATATTAGCTTGTCTGTGCCTTAGATTAGATTTTAAACACAGAGCAGTTTTTAATCCAACAATTCACATATTCTGTTTAACAGATTCGCTGCCTTCCAAATATTGGTGATATGTACTTTCCCGGGAGCAAAATTTGTAATTTTACTTTCTTATTTAAAATCACCTTAAAATAATGAAAAATAAGTGTTTCAGTCGATATTATGAATTTACTATAAAAATAACACACCTACTAAACAAAATAACATGTAAACAACTTCCTAACTAATCCAACTTCAAAATAATTTTTAAAATTTTTTTTTCAAAACCCTGTGAACAATTTTAAAAAGTGAGAAAAAAGAATAGAAAGTTGTAACTAATGTCCGTTTAAAAAGGTGCAAAATTTCCCAAAAAATAAAAATAATATAAAAAATATATAATAATAAAATTTAATTATACAGTAGAAGCTGTGTTATCCGGCGCTCAAGAAACCGGAACACTTTAGAAACTGGACTTTTCACAAATGCAATGTAAAAGCTGTGCTATCTGGCTAAATAGCCAGATAGCACAGCTTTTCACTCTGCTTTGGCTATTTATTTCTTAATTCTTTAAGAATTTTTATATGAATTATATTTATGTATATTTATGTAATTTCACTTAAAACTTCTTAAATTATTAAAATTACATTTTTTTCTCCATATACAGTGTGCGGCAAAAGTCAGTTAACCGAATATATGTATGCGACAGATGCGAGGGAGCATTGCGTAAGGCAATGTGTTTTTGCTTACATCAGCCATTTGCAGTGTTTCGTATTTTTGGTGCGCTTCCACATTTCAAGTTTTATTGTTTTACAGGTTATTAATAATTATGTAGACTTTATTTATAAATAGCTTTAAGTACCTGGCGTTGCTTGGGCTTCTAAATTTCTAGAAACTTAGAGCATAGCGATTTCTGAAATTTTTTAAATCAAACTATGATATTGCAGCATTTTCCTACTTTTGACAGTTTATCGAGTTCCCTATCAGTTTTTCGTGTTCACCAGAAGCTTTTGTGTTCGAACTCGATCCAATGGCGAACTCCAGCAAATGACAACCCCTGCCTGCGACGCACCCTTTTTCGTGGAAAGCCTTCTTTTATAGCAACAGACATTAGCCCGGAAGAGGACACTAGTAGATCGAGGGTAGAACCAATTAGCATTCGCGAGTGCAGCGCAATCTACCGGCACTTCACTGCGAACTGAATTAGTTCCGAGCCAACAACGTCGCCACGAGCAGAGGCAGTGAAGGAGAGAGGGAGAACGAGATAGGACGAGGAGAGAGAGCGAAGACAGCTGAGCAAACGCACCTGTGGAAAGGTTATCTGCGAGTCGAACCCTTTTCCATATCATTTGTGATTCCTCAAGTGGACATTTCTACTAAGTATTGTACTATATTTGTGCTTTGTATTATGTCACTGCAATATAATTGTTAGTACATTTCGTTACATTTATCCAGTGTATGCTATTTGATTTGTGGTTGGCAGCAGCAGTGACACCAAGGGTATCGTATCGTTTAACTATTTTCAAGTACTTTTAGTATTACGAGAGAATAATGTAAAATGAGACAGTTTCATCTCAATATGATGATTAATTCATATTGTTTATTCTTTTAATTCATATAAGTTAAAGAAAACAAATCGATATATGAGGACCCCCTGTATATCCATCTGTCTGTCTGTGCGGGGGCTACACCATCATAAAGAAAACAAATCAATATATGAGGACCCCCTGTATATCCGTCTGTCTGTCTGTGTGGGGGCTACACCATCATAAAGAAAACAAATCGATATATGAAGACCCGCTGTATATCCGTCTGTCTGTGCGGGGTGGTTGTCGGGGTTCCCAGGTACCCTATGTTACCTTCCTCATAGGAAGTCACTTTGCAAAGTTTGGTCCTGATAGGTCAAAGGGTGTGGGAACAGAAACAAAAGGAAATTCAATTTTATATATTAGATTACGTAGGCTTTTTAATAATTGAAAAACGTATTATTCAATATTACAATTATTATTTTTTATATTAATTAGTTATCCATCCATTAAGTATGGCATCAAAACCAACACATGAAAGCAAGAGACAAAAAAAGAGTTGTTTTAACGTTAACAAAAAAGCTGGAGCTGATTGAACTAATGAAAAAAGGAGAAAGTAGAGCAGCTATAGCAAGAGAATTTAACATTGGATCATCCACCCTATATGATATCAAGGCTCAGAAGTCTGAATTAATGAAATCTGTGTCATATTCTGAGACAAGTAAATCAGTTAGTAAGCATCACATGTTTCAAAAGCCAAAATTGGAGGAACTGGACAAAATATTATATGACTGGTTTTCACAGAAACGTTCAGAAAGAGCACTAATGTCAGGGCCGATGCTAATTGAAAAGGCTAAAGACTTTTACAATAAAATGAAGTTGACTGAAAACAGTTTTTTTTTTGGATGGATGGCTAGCTTGTTTTAAGCTTCGACGAGGTATCAGAAGATTGGATATTTCAGGAGAGAGGAAATCAGCTGATCATGATGCTGCTGAAAAATACATTGAATTTTTCCAAAAACTAACCATTGATCATAGAATAACTCGACGAAATCTACAACACTGATGAATCCGAATTGTTGTGGCTAAGTCACATCAACGCTAACTGGTGTAAATGAAACTTGTCTGTGGTAATGCATCGGGGTTACACAGAGTTAAACTTTTAGTGGATGGAAAATCTAAGAAACCCAGAGCACTACAGGGAGTTGTCCATTTACCTGTTCATTATTTTGCACAATCAAATGCTTGGATGGACAAAGAAATTTTTTATATTGGTTTCACCATATTTTTGTGCCTTCAATGAAACAAGATTTAAGTATAAGGGGAAAACCTGAGGACACAAAAGTTATGCTTCTTCTTGACAATTGCAGAGCTCATCCTTCAGAAAATGAGCTAGTGTCAGGGAATATTTTCAGTTTTCTTATCTCCTAATGTAACGTCATTGACACAGCCTTTGGACCAAGGTGTAATCCAAAACCTAAAACGTATCTACAGAATAGTTTATGAGGAAACTTATAAACCATTATGGCACTATCCTGGACATTGTGTATGCATGCCGGCCTTGGTAGAAGGGAGGTTAGCATGTCTAGCTCCCAATGCTAGGGTCGCGGGTTCGAATCCTGCAGAGGGCATGGACGTATGTGTTTGTCTTTGTTAGCATTATTGCGCTCATTGTAAAAGGCCATAAAGTGCTGTTTATGAGCAATTTAAAAATAAATAAATAAATAAAATGAAGTGTGACATTAAGAAGGACCTGGAGAAAATTGCTGCCAGATGTCAAATTTATGAAAAGTTTACATTCTGATGAAAATGACTTTAAAGTTTTGATGTCCCATGCCAGGAAAATCCAGTTAGAGAAATTGTTGAACTTCTTATAAATGCTTCCATCAAAAACCCACTAAAAATGAACAGTGAAACTTATATTTGAAGAGTGGATTAATGTTGATGTAGAGGCTGAGATTATTAGTTCACTTACTGATGACCAATTAATTGAAAGAGTCATGAAGCCAGAATTTACAGCGGACAGTAAAAATGATTCTGATGAAGAGGGGCCAACAGATGAAAAGGTATCCTGGGCTGTTGCTGGTAAATGCCTGGATACTTTTGTCAAATTTGCAGAACAACAAACTTATTTTGAACCCCATGAAATTTTCCAATTGTACAACCTGCATTATAAGTTTGGGCAAAAAAGACAGAAGGCTTGTAAGCAAACTGACATTCTAAAGTTTTTAGAAAAATCTTCTGCAGTTCGTATTGAAGCTAGTGACGTTTCACCAAAACCTCCACATCTACATCGAATGTTCTGAGCATTGATGATGATTCATCTTTCAGATTTTGAGGCCATGGTAGTTACAGAGTGGGTAAAATCGAATAAGTTTTAAATGTTACTAGAATAAACTTTGTAATAATGCTATGTATTGTTTCCTTTAGTTAGGTTAATAGCAGTAGATGCTATCATTCACCTATTTCCATTTATCTCTTTATGTTTACATTCTTCTTTTTTAGCAATTTCTTGTTGTATTGTTTTGTAATTGAAGGAATTATAATTGTAATTACAGGAAAGAAATACTATTTTCGTCAATATGTAATCAAAGAACCATGTCCTTCTAATACATATGTATTGCTATCTTTTGTTTTTTATTGCTGTTGATAGGAAAAATAAACAATTAAACAATTTTATAAAATAATCAAAATTAATAAAACTGGTTCACAGTCGGACTTCCTGAACACCCAAAACTTTTCAACAGTCTTTTGTTATGCACAGCATTTGAAATAAAAACGTGTAAATATGCACATGTAACTATGCATGAAAGAATTAAAATAGAAAAGGCAACCCTTATGCATAGCCACGTTGTCTGTCGCTGTAACTGCTATTTGGGGAGTATGATAGTGAACCTAGGTCCTATTTTGTTTGGTTATTTCTAAATTTTGGTGTCAAAATCGGAAAACGCTCGCCAAACTGCCTATTTTCACTAACCAGCTATCCACATTCCCAAAGATAGCCAGATAACACAGATTCTACTGTACAATAAAATTTAAAATCTCGCTTGAATACTCCCGAAATCAGGACCAAAAGCGCAATAAAAAGAAAAAATGCACTTCATTTGAGGTCTAAACTTTTACCGAGTGCCTTTCTTAGGGACGTATCCCTCACCATAAAGCCAACGGATCAATGGTATAGGGAACTGCAAACATTTATGATGCACATGTGCATCGCCGGCACACTGCGGCCGCTTGGCTTGATGCACATGTGCGTCAATGGCAGCAAACATGTTAACCCATAAGGGGTCAAGGATGACTTTTGTTTTCTAAATTTTAAAAGCTCCTTTTCAATTCTAACCCAAACCCTTCATTAGCACGAGTGTTAACCGCTTACAAATTGACTTCCCTATTTTGTTTTTCTTTCTGGCTAGCCATTCGATGTTATGCATGGCCCTATATGCTTGTCTGTGAGAGTTTTTGACTTACTTTATTCTCTAAATTAATGAAATAATACTTTTCCAGCATGTTACTATAAATAAATTCTCACATTCTTTCATATTTTTTTATTCAAAGTGTGATTAAACTGTTGTTTTGATTTTGTTTTTAATTTTAATAAAGCCACATTACATCATTATTTTTTTTAATGCTATGAGATGACATGCATATTGTGGACTCCAGCCTGTAAATTTAAGAGAGATCCAGGAAAAGGGATCATTACACAATTACACTATAAAATAATTGTACTAAAATATTATGCAAATAATCTACATAAATGTGTTACTTTGAGTTTTTTGCATATTTTTATTGGACTTGGTCATAAAAATTGTACACTAACTATAATTTTAAAACATACCACTTGATTTATTACTGGTTATTGAGGCTATTTAAGAAGTGAACATAAACATCTGAAAAACTAATCACTCTTTATACCAATTTTTCTACCTGTAAATTTGAAATTTTCATTCTCCCACTTTAGTTACTCAAAGAAAATTATGAATCAAGTTCTTTGCCAAAGTCAAAGAAACATCAGAATTTAAATTTTTACCATCATCAAACATACATTTCTGCTCTCATGATAAATTATCCGCTCACCTGTGACAATGAGCGATGCCAATAGTGGTGTGAAGGAGAGGGATGAGAACGTAGGCTACCTGAGGAAGAACTATTCAAGGAGCTAATGCTACTGCAAACACTAGACTTTCTGGAGCCAAGAGATGAAGAAGGACTGCTAGGAGGTGTTCCTCGATGTCCCCTTCCTCCAACTCCATGATGGTGTTGTGTAAGATGGCTACCAGCTGCACCAGTTGATGGGACCAAAGTGGTAGGCATAGACCAGCCACAGTTTCCAACAGAAGCTGCAGTGGTCCTACCACTTCTAAGGTCTCGGATTACCTGTATGAAGACTTATCTTCAATTTCACATGCTAAAAATTACATCTTTCTGACAAAATCTGGCCGAGTGAAGAGTGGATATTATCGGATACGAAAGTCTTGCAACTTATGCCTCACCAGCCATTTTGTCAAAAAAACCTGGGTCCCATCGTAAAACAAAAACATAACTCCCGCCTTTTCCAAGAGGTGGATTTTTACATTAAATGCATTTTAGTGTTATACAAATAATTAATGATAAATTTTAAGGGCATCAAATATTGCAATAATATTGTTAAGGAAATATTTTATAATAATTATTTTTGAAACCGTGCAACCCACTGGCTGAGAAACACTGCTATAACCCTGGAGAACGCATGGTTTACTTTGTAACCTTAGGACACAAGTTGGGTATTTTCTATCCAAATACTGATGAACTTGATACTTT
The DNA here is from genome assembly GCA_028673005.1 of Tanypteryx hageni. Classification (NCBI taxonomy): domain Eukaryota; kingdom Metazoa; phylum Arthropoda; class Insecta; order Odonata; family Petaluridae; genus Tanypteryx; species Tanypteryx hageni. The sequence goes on along the minus strand of CM054112.1, from coordinate 178,830,138 downwards.
GCGTCACATAAATTAAAATTAAATTAATTTTTCTAACCATTTATTAAAAACATTATCATTCACTTTTGATTCAACATAAACTAGTATTCTGACATTTTTTGAAGCAGTTGTTACAAACTGATGAAAGATGTTGTTTGCGTATCAGTTTGTTACAATTTTGGGGTCTTCAAATCTGCCAGGCTGTCTTTTTTCCAGGGTTTCTTTACATCTTTCCTCCTCAACTTCAACTAGTCATTTCATTCAACTTCACAAATTAATAGTTAATGTAACTATTTTGGTCCGAGAAGCAAAGTGTTCTTTAGTGAGCCCAAGGGAAATACTTTTAAGAAATTCTCGTCTATAAATGGGTTTAGCGCTTTGGTTGTTAGCCTTATAGATCACTAACACATTCATTCCTGCAATGTTTAGTAATCCATAAAACATCATCAGTGGCCAACTTGATGATTTTCTGGACACAATGTATTTTACACAACTGATCAAAGGTATCCACTCCCCCTTTAGTTCCACTATAAACAGTAATAAAACTATGAGGGGTGTTCAATAAATAAGTTTCGGGGGCCCCGTAAATCCACACATTTATTTACAGAAATGAGAGCTACATTAAAAATTAGCAACATCCTCTACTTCTCCTGGTACCCGTTATGACACTGCCAGCTGTTGGTCACTTAACCAGACAGCATGCAGTGCCGAATGTGCCCACTACATTGTAAGTTCAGACATGATGGTGAATGTTTGTGTATTGGAGATGTGGTATAAAGAGAAGGTGTGGGCTGTTGTCCAGTACAAGTGGGCTCGGGAGTTGTCAGAAAGTGCCATTCACAGTAAGCTGGTGAAAGTGCATGGAGAAGACATAATGTCGGAGCAAATGGTGCAAAAATGGTGTCGACTGTTCAGTGAAGGGCGAACGAGTCTGTGTGATGACATCGAACTGGCCATCCCTCTACTACTGGTACAGATGCCAAAGTGGAGCAAGTGAACCAAATGATTCAAGAAAAGAGGCAGGTTAAAGTGTGTGAGGTAGCCAAAACAATGCGGATGTCCATTGGCAGGGCTCACACCATCACCCATGATGTTCTGGGCTACCAGAAAGTGTCATCATAGTGGGTGCCTCACCGACTCACCCCTGAACATCGCAGTAAGAGGATGGGCTACAGCATGGAAAATCTCATGCGGTATCATAAGGATGCAAACACCTTTCTGCATTGTGTCATGACAGGTGATGAGAGCTGGGCATACCATTTCACTCCTGAATCGAAGATCATGTCCATGGAATGGAAGCATACATCATCTCCAATGAGAAAAAGTTTTAAGTGACCCAGTCTTCAGGAAAGATTATGCTGACTGTGTTCTAGGATGCCAAAGGCATTCTCCTCGTGGAATTCTGGATGGAGGAACAACCATCAATGCCAACCATTATTGTGAGACCTTGATTCGACTGAAATCTGCCATCTGTCGAAAGCACCCAGGCCTCCTCACCAAAGGTGTCATTCTGCATGACAACTATTCCCACCTAAACACTGCCATATTGACACAAACCTGGATTGAGGAATTCAATTGGAAATGACTGGACCACCTACCCTACAGCCCTGACCTGGTTCCAAATGGCTTCCATTTGTTCCCAGCATTAAAGGAGTTAGAAGGTTAGTATTTTGGAAACAACACAGAGGTTCAAGAAGCTGTGTGCCAATTCCTTCATATGCAGGGCACCGATTTCTTCGCAGAGAGATTAAAAAAGTTGGTGAGGTGATGGGTCAAATGTCTGCATATGGAAGGGGATTATGAAGAGAAACAGAGGAAGGATGTCGCTAATTTTTAATGTAGCTCTCATTTCTGTAAATAAACCGGTGTGGATTTATGAGGCCCCCGAAACTTATTGAACAACCCTTAAATAAACACTGCCTATCTCATATTGTATGGTCAATAGCAAGTAATCCCTTTCCATAGCCTTTTAAATACTTAAATGAGTCATACTGGATATATTTGAAGTGTAAATGCCTTTTAAGACCTCTGATATAAGATAGAAAGGGAAAAAACCAGCATGGAAAAAAGGAAAAAATAATGAATGATTGAGATGACAGCAAAGTAAGACACACCAGCTACCCTTTAAAGTTTAATGACATGTTACAAGAAAATAAAAATAGAAGGTGGACTGGAATTTTATGTCCATCTAGCAAACAGCAATATTAATTTACATCAACATTTTAACAGCAAAATGAAAATTTATTATGTGAGGTAAACTTTTCAAGTAATGGTACCAACAGTTATTTTGATAAGATAATACTTAATTATTATGATGAAATAATGTCCAAGGAAAATTAATTTTACCCAAAGAGAAAAGTCGTGTATGCTTAGTTTAACTTCAATCAATTCATTAATTACATCAGCAATTGATACAAATTCTAATTTATTGTACCTGTTCACTTGCTTGAGGGAGAGAATAAGGATCTGCAGTGTGCTTCTCTAGCTGAGCCAGAACCTCTTGAAGATGTGTCAATTCTCCAAGCATAGCTACCTCTTCATCCTTAGAAATTAAAACAAATACTTTTAATAAGACAAAAATTAACAAATTAAAAATAATTACAAAAACACATTCTAACAGATTACTGATATTGCAACACTGTAGGGCTTATATCTATATCATTAATAAAGTCAGCCTCAACCTTGAGGAATTTGCTCATTATGAGATGTAATAAAAAACTTAGTCACTTCCACATATCGGCACACGCTACTTTCTATATTGATGCTTGTGATACAGAAATGATCCCTGAAATTATTTTTGCAAAAACTTCTTCTGAACACTTAAAATAGACCCATTAGGCAGAGGTATATCAGGCAAAGGACTGTTGAAACTATAAAAGAAAATGAATTGGTGAGAAGTCCGTTAAAAGTACAATAATATAAATAAATAAAAATATTACTTTTATGAATCCCTCAGAAATTCGGTTAATTGATTAAAAACATTAATAATCTACAATCCCAATCATCATCGGGAGCAATGATGGGGAGAGTTAGAAGGGAAACATTATTTTGCTTATGCATCAACAGGTAACAGAACTTTTGCTTTGTTTCTTACCCATAATACGATTGTACATCTCACGACCCATGGCGATGCATGTATCTACATCTTTCTTTTGTATTAAATTTGTATAATATTTATTATCCTCATTGTTATTAAATTAGGTAAAATTAAGTCCATTTCTGATAATTATTATAATTACTAGAATAAAAGTCTTCTAAAGAACATGAAGGAATATAATGTAAATTATTCAAAATATTTAAAAGAATCATTTTTCAATATTTTATAATTGGACAACAATAGTATATTTAATGCTATATAATAGTAAATGGCAAAAAACATGAGAATGGTTGAACTAATAATTGCTAAGTTTTTGGAATTTACAATGTGACACATGAAGCATTTTTTGTCAAGTCGGATGATACAATGTGACACGTTCATTGAAAAAGGTTCACCATCCCTAATCTAGGTTCTACATGGCTCATCTCAACTAGTATATAAGTATACAGGTATGCCTCGCTTAATGCAAGGGATACATTTCGGAAGATCTTAGCTAACCAAACGTGTGCTAAACAGAGTTGGAAAGTTCCAGTTCCAGGCTTAAATTTTCGAACTTGTTCCGTTCCGGGTTTGGTTCTGAGTGATAGAAAGTAGGAACCATTCGGTTCCAGAACCGTTCCTAGTTTTAAAGAAATATGCTCTTTATTGATAAAGCTTTACATGAATTACAACTTTTTTCAGTTACGTTAAGATGTTATGAAAGTTTCTTATAAGTAATGTGACCCAAAGGTCATCTTTTTAAAGAAAATTTCCTTTTTTAATTCAATTATTTTCCTCTTTTTTTAGTCTTTCTGTCCTCTTTTTTAGGTTCAACATATTGAAATTTCATTTTTATGCTTTCAATTTTTTATTCATCCAAAGATGCTAATATATTTCAGTATACATTTGAGTAGGTTCAGTTATATTCCAAATGGTTGGCTATATAAAGATCGGACATTTTCAGGTGAACCTCTATGACGGGTGAACAACCTTTAGTTAATAGCTCACCACATTCGCAGTCTTAAGGCTCTCAGTGGGCCGTATTTTAACAACACACAGCTTCATTGGCCCACAATAAACTTAAATATGAAAAAATCACTGATATTCATTTTCCGTGGAATAATGCAACAAACATTAGAAACTCGAGAAAAAGGCAGAATTTGATCCCTTTGCATGTTAAACATTTAAAAATCCTAATGTCATAGAAGTTATTCTTATAAGTCTTACCACGGGCCGGATTAAACTGAGACTATTCATGTTCTACAAAATTTGTTGAAATAAAATTAAGTAAGTTGAGTGATCTCATTTTGAAAACAAATAATGGTTAAAAATAAAATTTAATAAATAATACTTATATTGTTAACTCTTCAAGGGGATGTGAGGGAGATCTTAGAACAAAAATCACACAAAATCTTTAAAATTCTCTATAGGAATGAGTAAAATTAAGCACTGCTCGCATAATCATGAAAGGTACAGACAGTTGGCCACCTTGAGGTGAAATAAATACTGCTGTCATCTGCCCAAGTTTGTCACATATAAGTTGTTTATGAAATGATTTATATGGGACATTTTAAATTCATTTTAATATGAGAAAAATTTTATTTGGCAGATGATTAAGATTAGTTTTATTTTGCTGATTGGATCAAGATATTGGATTTATATTTTTGTCTTCAAATTCATAAACTTTTCTCAAGTCATTGTCTTAAAAAATCATCTTTGATCAATTAACCAACAAATTCAATTATTTAATAATATTCTTTTAATAGATTTCTTTCTTTGGATTACGGATGATATTAAAATATTAAGAATTGACTTCCGACCCATTATTCCATTTTTAAGGGAAGTTTCAGAACGGAAATTTTATAATTTCCAGCCGCGATTAAGTCCATATCCGGCAACATTTTCAGAGAATATTATGATGTGATAACAGTTAAATATAATGTTTTAAATAAATTTCATTCGTAAAATAAATAGGGATGATCTAAAACATATATAATTGCTGTGGCGATTTTTTTCCTCCCCCCCTTTTACTCCCGCACTTATACGATAGCACTTAACGAATCGCATGTACGAACATGCAAGTACGAATATCGCTAGTTCGAATATCGCCGCTATCGTATATCGCCGATATTCGTGATATCGCCGGACTGAACACCACGCCCACGGACGCCACGCCACGGTCGACACGCCCTCCCGTGGTGCCTCTCTGCTTTATATACCCTAATTACCCCTCGCCTCTTTAACCTTCCCTCTTTCCCATGGTTATGCAAGAACAGTGGAAAAGCGACCAATTACCGGGAATAATTCGACCATTTCGAATTACCCGCCTGACGTCATTACCTCCCTCCTTCACCACCGGCGTCACGTGACAGTCCATTCTGATAGTGGCCTGCCGAGCGACGAGACGCACAGGAGAGCAACGAGTGAAGTCGACGCAGGTGTCCCACTCTAGAGTCCATACTACCCGAGAGAAAAACATTGTGTGGAGTGGACATTGACCTACCGGGAGCCGGAAGAGGATAGTAACTATTGGATGTGATTTAACTGACTTTAACTAAGTTTCGTTTCGAATCGCCTTCACCTACGAGGTGTATTGTGTTTTGTGGTATTACTTAAATCTATTCAAATTCAACTGTTGGATTGTTATATGTCTATATTTCTATGTTCTATTTATAGTTTGTCATTAGCATTTAGCACATCAGTGGATGTTTTTGCACCGAAAATTATAGTTCGCTGCATTGCTTTGAGATTTGTAAATGTGTCATGCGTGAATTATTTGTTACCGATCAGTAATACAATGTATCCAACCGTTGTTGCAGCAAGATAATCCGAGGCCTTATACGGCTCGTCATACAAAGGAAGTTTTGGGTGATTTACGATGGGAATTGTTACTGCATCCAGCCTATTCTCCTGACTTAGCACCTAGTGACTTCCATTTATTTCCAGAAATGAAGAAATCACAAAGAGGTGTGCATTTTCAGAGCCTGAATGAAGTGAAAAGTGCTATAGACAGATAGATAAAAGACATGCCACAATATTTTTTTGAAAGCAGTATAAAAAAACTAATTTCACATTGGCAAAAATGTATAAATCTCAATGGAGATTATATTGAAAAACTACAGTGGAATATTGATGAAATATAGGTAATCATACAAAAATAAAAAATAATTCCCAGAACTTTGGAAACACCCCTTGTATATAAATTAGCAAATCATATTCCACATTTCACCAAACAGTATTGATTAGAAAAAACTTGGGCAGTTTAGATGCTATGATGTTCCATTAGGCTGTTTAAATCAGTGAATGGTCAAGATTAAAATGATTATTCAAATACCTTTCTAACAAGTAATGGTATGCAAGTGAATAAATCACAGTAAACATGTCAGAAGGAGTTACTAACCACAACTGGCTTAAGACATGCGACAAAGATACAGTAACGGCTGCGCTCTTCAACTAGAACAGCACAGGCAGCTTTATGTTCAGCTTCTTCAAGAAGATGCCTCCGTTCATTAACATCAGCCAATGACACATCCAGTTGACGCTGAAGATCTGGTCCCCCTGAACTACCGCCAACAGTTGCAACTGTTCCTCCCCCTATAAATAATACTGGTACATTAAACACTTCTTCCTTCAGACAAGAAGATGATAAACACTTTTGCATACAATCAAGTATATAATCAATACAAACTGACTTTTGGATTAAAAATTAATCATTTCTTCAAAATAGGCCAGTATGAATGGTATACAAATCTTAACAGGACAAAAAAGTATTGAAATAAATTGTATCATAATAACACCAAATAATAAAAGAATGCGTCAAAAATACTAACACGGCAAAAAAAGAATAGCTACAACAAAGCATTTCACATGATAAGATAATAACATTAATATGAATATGACAAGGTATCTACATAATAAAATGCTTAATGGTTGTAACTTTGTTGGGGAGAGGTAATTGGCAATTTTCTACAGAACTAATTATTCGATTTCGACCAAATTTTAATTTATTTGGGATGACCTATATTGTGCTCTAAGGGGGTTGTCAATTCCAACCACCAGAGGTGGATTTAGAGGATGCGAGGCCCCTAGGCGATTGGAGTTTGCAAGGCCCATGACTTACGATTTCTGAATACGAGATTATATTTTAATGAAAATAACATGCAAACAAATTTTGAATTATTTATTTATATATATACTTACAGCTTCTGATGTCTGTCGTGGACCAGTCTTCAAATGGATTAGAGGCAGTTAGTTCACTGTAGTAACAACATTGGGCCATGATTCTTAATTCTACAACTAGCAATTTCACATTGAATTCATCTAGTAAATCTTCACAGGTTTTACAACAGTGGCTTTCTACTCTTATGTGTTGGGAGATGCATTTCACCGTTGATTAATACATGACTGTAGTAAAATGACCTAAAATGTCGGTTTTTATCATCTAACGGAAAGTCATCATTTTCTCTTAAGATGCGAATCGCCTTTTTGAACAATATTGCTCAATTGCTTATGGGTCAAAGGGAACATCTACTCACAAGGATCACTAAAATTGGCAAATACACTAGGCTATTCCCCAACAGCAGCCAATTCTGCTGACATAGAAATTGACAGAGCACTACTATCATAATCATCCCACCGTTTTGGGCTATTTTGAATAATTACACCCATTTCTTTGCAGTTATGATGAGTTTTTCGAGAGTTTCATTTTTACTTTCACAGCTAATATTAATAAGGTTTTCATTTTTTTCACTAACACTGCAACTAGAATCAGTTTTTTTACTGCACTCCTTGAAAGATTTCTTCAAAGATCCTTTACACTTTTGTTGTGATTCTTCCAAAAGAGCATGCCTTTTCCTTTTAAATGCTCTTGATTTAAACTTTCTATCTTTATCCCGATCACTCCCTGATATTTTAATACTTAAATGGGGTTAATTATTCTTCTTAATGTAATAACGCTAACTAAATATTTTAGTCAGATTAAAATAATGATGTTAATTATGATAATGATTCATGAACACAATAAAATGCCCTGCGATAACGCCACTTCACTATTGGCAATTTACAGGAACTATGAACCAACTATGAGGACCAGCAAAGCTCGACTGATCGAGTCCTCGAACATGCCAGTTCTCTTTTACAATGACCGTCTTCATCATCTAAAATGCATGACTAGTTCTTTGTACTGGGATTTTTCAAACTCGGTAAACATTTCTTTCACATCTAATATTAAGATGCTGACTTATTAACTTAGCGCCGTCCGACATAGATTGTATGATACATTTGGCAAGAACTTCACATCCCGCTATCCGACGTACAATTTACGTCCAGAAAAGATCAGTGGAATTAAATTTGTTCTGATTTTGGATTTCCAAGTGAGAGGTGGAGAGGTGAGAGGTCTATTTCTTTTCATCGTTCGACTCGATCTAAAACACATCTGCAAAACCTTTTAATCTTGACACAAGAGGCTTTCAATTTCTCTTTACTCTCTTCTCGATGATGTTTCAAGCATGACTGCTAACACATCACCATCAATGCGTTTCTTTCCTAGTTTGCCTTTATTAATTGAAATCCGGATTGTAAGTTCGCAATGAAAAATTTCAGTAGATATAATTATTTTATCTTGTTTCATTTGTTTTTAAATAATCGATAAAACGTGTAACCATACTTCACACGGTTCTATGACAACTCATCATGGTCAGTTCATTGCGCATCAATTATTCGCACGAAAAATTACTCGCTCATCAATACATCGCACGACAAACATTGCGCATCAATACATCCGACATATTCATCATGAGACAAATTGGAAAGCAAGACACCATGACTGGTGTACCGCAGGGGAGAGACACTTTTCCACAAATAATATTTCTTTATATTTCGATAATACCAGAATGAATCGCAATTCTCTGTGAATTACGCAAGGCGAGACACATTGGATGGTGTGACACATGGTGACTGCCAACCCAACAACTGTATCCCCCTGCCTTACAACAGTCATGGTGTTCCACCTTCCAATATGTCTCGCTACAAATGTCTCGCAACGAATTTATCTCGAGACGAAATTGTCACACAACAAATTTATCTAGCGTTGAATTGACGTGTGATGAGTTTGCCTTGCGACAAGTTTGTCTTATGACGAATTGACACACAATCAATTTACCACGATATATTGATGGTACATGACTCCGTACTCGAATTTAAGGACCCTCAATTTTTGCAAGCTGAAATTTGGAAAAAAAACCCCCTTGTCTTGGATTCGGATAAATACGGTATTTGAAAAACTTGACAGACTATCGCTACCATTGACTCTCCCATTTAACAGTAAGTGTACACTGGATTTCCTTCTACTTATTTCAGTGCTGATACTTTACTGAAATGTCTCAATGAGATCTACAATTTTGGTCAACCACAGATTTTCAACAGAATTAATAGTTTTTGAGAAAAATCCAAAAATTACCAAATTCAAATTCTTTCTTCCTTCTTATTATTGCATATTTAATATTTAGACTGTACATTACCTACAACTCTTATCTTGTGATGAATCACAATTCCTGAGAATAAGAACTACAAATGCAACTGATGCATTAAATGTGTATAAAAAATTGCATTTCAGTGAAAACATTATACAAGTAGTCCCTGCTTAACACGAGAGATACGTTCCTAAAAAGTGTCATGTTAATCAAATTCGTGCTAAGTGAATGCATAAATACCATAAGAAACCGATTAAAATGCAAGAGACACATGTTCGAGCATGAGAGAGATCATCAAATCACAGTGGATATATACATTTTTATTTATACATAAATATACTTACAGTTAGAATATTCATTAATTTATAATTTGCACCTGCAAATTTGAAACAAAAGTTCTTGCAATACTTTCCGTGACTTTGTCCGCAAAAGTGACGAAAATCATGAAGTAGAATTCGCAAAAGTTGATTTTTCCCTCTGAGTGGGGGCAGCAGTGTCTTGTCACTATGATAGGGCAATAATAATGATATTTCTTATATTTTGATACTGTTTTTTGTTTTACATCTACAACTACGAGCGTGCTTCATTCACAAAAGGCATTACAATCAGAACTCATTTTCCAAAGCCTATTTCATGTGTTTTAGTCTAGTGTGCCCTCATTTGTGTACAGTTTCTCTTTTTCCGACAGTTTTTCACTCTTTCATGGTAAATATCACAAAAAGGACTATGTGGAGTTTAACTTCGACTTTAGACTGCAAGTTATATATTATCTAATATTTTACGAATAAATATAAATTAATATACGTGTTGCCTTAATGGCAACATTTTTTTATTTCATTTTTTATATAATGGATCGTGTTGCAACTAGTTTAAACTGGGAATTCTTCGTGTAAAGTGAACAGGTCCTCCAGTTGGTAAATAGTGCTAAAGTGCTTTTTATGTTAAGCAAACTCGTGTTAAGCAAGGACTACCTGTATTATAAGAACTCTGCTGCAATTATACTTGAAATGTATTTTGTAATTTCAGTAAATTAAAGGTTTATGACTATCTATGATCTTTCATTATGGATTTTGTAATTTTAGGTATGAAAGTAGTTAAAAGGAATTACAAATTTCTTTGTTTGTTCTTTGTCTTTTAGTAATTGTAATATCTGTCCAAATCATAAGTAATTTTAAGAGGGAAAAAATTGAGGGAGAACTGAAATAGCTAATAAGTAAGGTAGGGATGTAAAAAATAACAAAACCCAAAATTTGATTTTAACCACAATGTCTTGTGGGTTTCGGCTTGTTTATTATAAAGCTTTTATAGTTGAAAAAAGGGCAGAATAATTTTAAATGATTGAAAAAATAATACTGCACTCAATTCAATGCAAAGAAAAATAATATATTTCCAAAACCTAATTAAAATTCAAAGTTGAACTAACCTCCAACAGTTCCAGGAGGATTTCCGATGGTAGTCATGCTACCTCCAATGCCACCTTTACGAGCAGCCTTCTTCTGCAACCTTAATGTGTCTGTCGACTTCTTTTTTAACTCTGCACGAGCTCTCTTGTACTCTGTAAATAATAAGCTATTATTAAAGGCAAGAAAAAAACATCTCCAGTACTTCATTTGGTGAGATTAGTTACTTGAACGATTTAACACTTGGACATTACTGCACAAATCTGTATCCATCCTGACAGAATTAGAAATCTGAAACCACTAATAATGTCACACAAAGATATTTATAAAAATAACTTACCTTTAGTGTGTTCTTTATCCAGATTAATCACAGATTTTTTCCAGTCTTCTAACTTTTCCTGAAGTGGAGTTACTAAGCAGTCCATGATAGCACTGTAATATAAATCATATTATTAATAAACAAAACAACCAAAATCATTTCAAATGTGGAGAATAGATTGAATTTGTTGCATTTCATTAAAAAATATCATACCTAGTAAATGTCTTAACTCGAGCTTCAACTGCTTTATGGCGTAGACAAATTCTGGTCAAGGCTGTACCAATCTCTTTTGTAGCTCCTGTAAGAGCATGGCCCATGGCCATAATTATAATCGAAAAGTCCTATAAATCCTGAATAATACTGCAAATATATTCATTATTATAAAAATAAGGGCAAAATATGAAATGTTAATGCAATATTTATAGTTAAGTATTATAAAAAGAACATAAATACCAATGATAGGAGCCAAAAGACCTATTTTGTCTTAAAAAATATTCTATTTATTATTATGACATTAAACTCAGAATTGGCTGCATGTTATTTGGTTTACATATCATCCACGGATATAGAAGGATTTGATTTGGTATTTTATGATTTAATGGAAAGCATTTTTCTCATGTCGATTTAATTGCGGCTTAATAACTATGAGCAAAATTGTGCATACAACCTAGTTTATCAGTGTTTACATCACATTCTATCCAACATTTTCGCTGGCATTAGAAATGAATACATTTGACTGAATCATAGGTAATGTTTTTTTATGAAAGATCAAAACAAGTGCAATACAGTAAATTTTGCGCTAAACAAAATTTGCGTAAGTTATGTCAAAGAGGATAGGTTCCATTGATGGGAAAACTAATGTGTAATATTAATAAAAATATGCCGTTAATGTGAAAAATCAGCTTCTTAACGGCTTCCATCCAACAATGCCAGAGGCAAATCTTTCCATTTTTTCAGTAACTTATCTTCATCGGTAATTTTCAAATGTTATAGAAAACTAAAAACTTCCTTATATTCTGGCAAAAATGTAATTATTTCGTGTATGAATTAAATCTCAAATAAATCAGCAAGGAAGTTTTATTAAGAAAGTCACCTTTCTAGAAAAATAATAACACCATAATAGCCGTCGCTTGAGATATAAAAATGGTGTGCCATCCTCAGGATTTCCTTTATAGTGTCACATCCTGGCCCTAAATGGGGATCCATAGATGATCTTACTAACATCCACAAGCCTGTAAAAAATGGAATTTCTAATACATTTATGGTTCGGCGGCCTCAATAGTCAGCTGTCTGCATTTCTGAACACCTGGTATACGCGGGCCTGCCTCAGGCAGGAATGTAACTACTGCCCTTGCAAAACGTCTAGATATCCAAATTTAAGGTGGTATATCTCGAAAACAACTGCAACGGTTTTAATGGGGTGAAAAGTGGCGGGTCGAGAATTTATTTCTACGTTAATTGATGTACATCTTAAATTTTTAGTTTATGTTTAAATATTTTATATTGGGCTGTATTTGAAGAAAAACATGGTTTTTAGCGCTGGAAATCCAATAAGACCAATTTGAATGTTTACAACTCAGAAACATTACTATGTATCAACTTGCAATTTTAATAGCACTTACCTACAATTATTACGAATAAGTACCTGGAAGCGTTATCTTATAACTGCAACATTAATACCCAATTTTGTTATATTTCTGAAACTTAGCTATCTTCATCATTCCTGGGTTCTTTTCAAAGTTAGAGGTACCATTGTCACCAGAAAAATGCCTATATTACTAATATGTAAACAAGTTTGGAAAGTGTACAGTGTATCACAAATAGACATGTTTCATGCGATGGAGTATTTGAAGCTGTACGATATAATTTGACTGAATAGTCACCATAAAACAGCAATTATATCTCAAAAATAAGAATTTCAGCTTGAACTTCAAAATCAATTCAGTGTACAGGAAGACCAAGAAGCCAAATCAAGATTAATAGAACTAGTCAAGGAAACAGTTCAAGAAATAGTAGCAACAGTTAAAGACAAGAGGTTCCACATAAAAATGAGCACTCGGGAAAGATGATATAAAATCCTTGAAAAACTTCAATATGTGGAAGAACAGTGCCGATAAAATGAACAGATAGGTGTATCATTTATGAGTAATGCAGGTATTATTTAAATTTCTTGATACCTACATTATAACAGTGTTCCAGGTTAATGTAATGTCTTTTAAAAAAGTGTATCTTGAACCACCCAGTAAATGACTTTGGGGTATATAATTGACATGAAGAGTTCTGCTGGGTTGTTCACTTTGCCAATGGTTATGCAGGTAGTTAAACTGCATCTGGTGCTATTTGTGAAATTATAAAAATAATAGTACAAAAGCCTGTCAATATGAATATACAGTAAAACCTGCCATAGTTTATATGATTGGGACCAAATTCTGCTACAGTAAAACCTCTACCTTACGAACCCCTTTATAGCGAAGACCTCCGAATAACGAACAATTGACGGGGTCCCACCAAACTTGTATACAAAATCTCTAATTATAACCTCTTTACTACGAACTTCCGTACTACGAAAACTTCCGAACAACGAAGGAAAAAAGTGGTCTCTTCCGTTTTTATTTACCTCTTTAGAACGAAATTTTGCTCGCTAAACATTTTTTTCAGTTACATAAGTACGGAAAACTATTGAAAACAGTCGCCAACGCGCCAATTAGGGTTAAGCTTACAACAAGCCAATCATAGCACGTTTTCTAGCATGATGACGTATTTCCTGTGTTTCCGGCATTCTCGCGCCATTGACCGGTGTGTCCTAGGTGAGAGAAGGTGTAAAAGTGCGACAAGTTATTGAGTGAGAAGAAGTGCGTTAAATATCAATTCCTTTTGATATTTAGTGCTTAACGGTGGTTCACAACGATGGCGGGAAATGCAACCCTCCTTAAATGGAACCTCTTGCAGGCAATGCAATGGCTTTGCATTTCATGGTAAGCCGTCTCACCGTCAAACGTAAAAAACTGCTATGCAAGGGCGGGATTTTTTTGTGATTCCATTGCAAGTGAGGAGTGTGTGGAACCTGAGGGAGAAGGGTGGGAGGAATTAAGGGCAGGTTTAAATTTAAACTCGGCGTCTTTTCAAGATTTTGCCCATGTAGACGACAATTTGTTGACCTGCTCTGTGGAAAGTGAGGATCCCGAAGGGGTAGAAGTGTCCAATATGGAGGAAGACGGAGAATTGGAGTTGGTGCGGCCGAAGTCGAGCGACGTATGTGCAGCACTGGATGTAGTGGAAAGATATTTACTCTCATCCGAGAGTTGTAGTGCTGCAGCTATGCACGCTTTCAGGGAAGTGGAGACTGCCGTTTCCCGAGAATTTACGAAGAATTTAAAACAGAAAAAAATAGACTCGTTTTTTAAAAAATGTTGATTTATTAATAAATCTTTTAAAAAAAGTGTTGTATTTGAAATCATTCCCGATTAAATTAATCCCCTAATCCTTTTAGAGAGAATTTCAACAAAAGATTGCAGCAATGAGGTATGTATCATGGTGAGGTGGTTCCTATGCACTTTTTTTTGATAGATAATTTATTCGTCAGAGACGGAGCTGGAGTGTTGTTAAGAATGTTAGTGAAAAATATTGGAGTCTTGATTTGGAGTGCCAACGACAGTTAGTGCTTTCTTATGGGGAAAATGCTGCTTTCTTTAATTTCGTTTTGAAATATTTGCAACCCGCTCCGTGGTGGTCAAATAGTAGTTTATTAATTGGCGTTGCTGTCAATATTTTTTATAAATTTAGCGACTCAACAGATGCTTTAGGATAGGCTCAGCGAGTATCACACATTGCATCCTCGAAAAAAGTCGCATAATAAAAAATTGCAGAGGATGTTTTCGTGCAGAACCTGCCAATCAATGCTAGAAAAAATAACATTGCATTTCCGAGTTATTTGGTGCTTGCCACTGTCAAACATTGCAAAATGAGATGAATGAAAGTGGCCCTTTTTCCCATAAGAAAGCATTGTGTCATTGGAGCTTCAAATCAATATGGCCGATTATTAAACATTGGGGGCGCGTTTTGAATATCGTCCACTTATGTGATACTTTTTCCTGAAAAGATGTAATGGGCATAATTTAGTAGAGTTACTCCGTTTCTGAGCATATGCCTTCATTTGGATAGCCCCGTTGCTCCCGTATAATCTAACAGGCAATGTGCCCCTGAAGTTATGCAACGCCCAATAACCTCCGATCAACGAATTTCCGAATAACGAATAGACGAAAAATTGGGTCCCTTGATATTCGTTAATGAGAGGTTTTACTGTATAAGGTATTGGAGGTCATAAGCTAAGGCAGTTTATACTATAACTAGAGTGAATGCCTGTTGAAATTCATCAGGAAACTTGGAAACAACTCTTATGGTCCATATTTATGGAGTAAGACCAAGTTTCAAATAGGTCAAAAAAGAATATTGTGATTTAAAAGTAATAGTGAAAAAATTTATCTTAAAACATGTTGCATTTAGCATTTTCCTTGAAACAATAATAGGAGCTCAAGTTTTAACAATGATACATCCGTCAAGGAAAATGTCGTTAAAATGTCAAGCTCTCTCGAAAATATATGATTTAAACATTTAGGAGTGGGAGGGTTAGACAAATAAAAATACAGAATTAGGTTATTATATACGGTAATATAATTATTTTTATTAATTTGTAGCTCACAGATAATTTAAAATCATGTGGCAGGGCACATAAAAATGTCCAGCAGGGACTTCTGCTTAAAGGAGGAGGTTAACATGACAGGCCCTTGTTTTACTGGTCCTTAAACCTATCATTAGATCCCGAACCTCGCTTTGGTCCATATCTTGCAGAAGACACCAGTCCTCAAGCAACTTAGCAGCCTCCAGTGCAGTTTGGGCAGAGACAGGGGGAGGAGATGCTGCCTCTGCAAGCTCCATTTCCTCTTCCTCCTCAAGAACCTCCATAGCAATGCCCTTGTTCATGGGCATTGCCATAACCTTCCTCTCCTGGGGCAGATTAAGGATGAAATCCAGATCCATGGGCTCTCTGTAGCAGAGAGCTTTAATTTGCTCCTCGATCTCGGTAACATTGCTCTAACTCAGCTTCTGCTTCTCCCTCTCCAGCCCCATTACCTTCACTCTTGATCTTGCAGTGGAAGAAGCAGTGTGGATGGTGCAGGGGGTGAGGTCATCAGACCAAGCCTGCATTAGCACCTTGATGACTTGTAGTTTTTTTGGTTTTGCACTATTCCTTAGCTCATCCAGCAGGTGCTGGTTGAAGTGTCGCCTTTAGTGAGTTTTATTATTCCAGCATTGCATGGCTGAAGCTTAGAAGTGGTGTTGGGCAGCAAGAAGATGGTCACAGCATGATTAATCTTGCCAGCATTCACTTTATGAGCCGGGTAGTTGTCGATGAGAAGGAGTAACTGCCGACCTTTCATTTAATGGTCAAACCAATGAGGCTATTCGAAAAACATTGCAGCAGGCATCCAAGCTTTGCCATTAGCCCTGTACTCAACACTCAAAATGCTTCTGGTGATGCCCTTGAAGCACAAGGGATTCCAGTGCTTGCCAATCACCCATAGAGGCAGATTCTGTAAACCATCGCCATTGGTGAGTCTTTCCTTTTCTTGCTTCCAGCCTTCAAGAAGCTTGTTGGTAAGTGGGTGATCAGCCTGCATCCTGAAAAAGAGACTGGTCTCATCCATGTTGTAGATGTCTGGCCAGCTGTACTGATCGAGAACATCTCTGAGCTTATGTAGCTCCTCTTTGACAAGGTCTATGTCAACAGCTCCACTCTCACCAAAGAACCGGAAGGATTTGAAGCTGTCACACTGCTTGAATGTCTCAAGCCACCCGTTGGACCAGTTCTAGGCCTTAAACTTTGAGGCATCCTCATTACAATGAAGCAACTTCATGAATGCTGCAGCTTTCTCCTTAAGAAGTTCTCCAGAGATGTTCACATACTCTTGATGCAGGAGGAAACAATCATAAAGAGCTTCAACAACCTTAGGCCATTTCAGCAACCTGTGGCACTTAACTGAGGCATTTCCGCCCTGGGTCACAAGGATTTTGTTGCTGGATTTTAGTGTAGAGGAGACAGTGACCTGAGTGATCTTGATGCCATAAGGTACCTCAAGCCAAGCGACAAGAGCCTTCTGTGAGATGCTGGATTTGTCCTTCGACAAAGAGCCTTGTGTTGCTCATCCATGACCGAGTACTTGGACTTGTAGGAGGTGGTTAGTGTGGCAGACATGGTGAAGGGATTACAGGAGTAGAGACAAATGTTAGAAATTGCGGTTGAAACAAAGGATAATTGACAGCCCCTTAATCCACAGATACAGTAAGATAAGGTTCAAGTGTCTATCTACCAGTCAAAATTGACACCTTTCAGAATCGTTTGTTGTTAAGCAATGTGATCAGTACTTAAATGAGACAGACACTGCCATATCATTTTAGGCATCTTCTCTCTCTTCTTCTTTCCCTCTGCCGACATGCAAACACCACATTGGAAGCTTCGAGTGTTGAATTATTTTCTCATAACCTACACAATGAGACCTTTCCGAACGTTATCTGGCTACTCTACAGGGTCGAAACGAATCTCACAAGATCACATTGTAACAATGGAGGCAGCGATAGTGCTCTGGTAATTCCTATCAACAGAACCCGGAAATCGGACTGCAACATGAATTTTCACAACTGGCGAGTGAGGTGCTTCCCGAGTTTTCTGGAACACCTGGTAGAGGGATTTAAAAGGCTAGCCACCACAGGAGAGGGGAGGCAATAGCAAAGCACCTTGTTTTTAAAGCTTATCTCACAGTAGCCAATTGTTTTGTTGAGTAATATTGAATACAATGATTCGTGGAATCGGGAGCCACCACTGGGTAAGTATTGGATTAGGATGAATGAGAAACGTGGAGTCGGAAGCATTCTCACACACCAAAATTTGGTGTACATTTATGGCTGATAAAGGTTAATATAAAGTATGCAGTTATGCCAACCTTATAAGGTTAAGCTAACAGAGGTTGAGCTATGGTCATGTGGCCCAAGTTGGTGCTGGACTTTTGTACAAGTTATGGGAGGTTATAAGCTATGGCAGTATAAGCTAACACAGGTTTTACTTTATTATTTAACTTATAATTTCATACTGAGACAATAATGGGGTATCGATTTTGACAATGACATGGTTGTCAAGGCAAATCCTCACGAAATCGCTAAATTTTGCCAAAATAACTCATTTAAATGGGAAATTCGAGCATTTTTGGACTGAGGGAGACAATCAGCAATAAGACTAAGAATCTTTGTTTATTTTTCTTGAAAACAGTTCTGGTTTGAAGATCGAGGGTCAATTTTTCTCATTTTTACGAGCAAAAGAAAGAAAGCTTGCATGTTGCAAAATTGTTTTTTACATGTTATCTTATGGGAAATTATCTACTGGAGTCAAATCCGGGTCTTTTTTGGGGATTTTTTCCTAAACAGATTTTATTATAAAAATTAAACATTTACCAAATTTCAATCTTCTACCTACTGAGATAGTTTGTTGAAAATAGCAGTCAGTCATAAATAGTTCTCGATTCTCTCACTTTTATGACAGCTTTTTAACCCTTAAGAGGTTGCGCACGGTCGAAAAGACTGCGTGGGTTACATTATTAAAATTTTTTAACTTCTCAGCATCACTTTATCTCTGACCTTCTAAGTACCTTATTTCTTGTCCATTATGTATCATATGACGAATTTGAAGGGCTCTTCGATTAAGCTTTATTTGTTTACATTGTGGTTTTCCACTACTGCGCATCGGTTTTTTCTGATCGAATACTAAAGAGGTCGCGCACGATATAAAAGACCAGGTTCTGTATCAGTAATATCTAATTCTTGGCATCCTTATTTCACCTCGAGTTCACTATCAATCATTTTTTTGGTTAGGAAGACTACTATCATAAATATTATTTGTGTTTACATTTGTATTCCCTATGAGAAATCAAGCTACGCTGGTATGGCGCGCCATACGCTCTCTTATTTAGTTATATCATCTGTTATTCCTTCAAAAATGTGCAAGGAGAAGCGCCATCCTCTTACAACTTTCCTGATTGAATATAAAAAGTAATAACTAGTTGTTCCTGTCTAAGAGAGAGTTGCTCTCTTTTGTGTTTGAGAACGTACGTCGGCGACTACACAGTCCTTTTCAAGTGAGTGTGTGAGACCACTTAGAATTGATATCGCACTCTTCATTACTTTTGTAGGGAAATAATATAAATCCAATATTCTACGAAGAAATAACCTACTTTTCTTCCTGTGAAAAACTGTCCTGCGAGCCGTGTGTTAAGTGTTTGATACCACTATTTATTGTATTTATTTCCGATATGTATGTGCTTATAATTATTTTCAAAAAATTTTGGTTTTTCTATATTTTTATAGCCACAACCCATTACAATGAGTTACGTAGATGAAAGGGATGCTGAAAGGATCATACACCTCTTGGAAAGTGTGACCGAAGAGGAGGAAATAATTTCATTTGGTGATTCTGATGAAGAGGTAGACTGTTTAGATGAAAGCGACCATAATACATGCAGTGAAGTGTCTGCAGATGAAGAGAGTGAGGATGACAAAATTGAGCAATGCGACAGTGTGTATTATATTGGAAAAGACAAAGTAAGTAAATGGTGTGCACATCCGCTGCCCTGACAAATTTGGATCAAACGAATAAATATTGTGTTCCTGGAGTAAAAGGATCTGCACGTAATGCAAAATCTCCAATTGAATCTTGGGCATTATTTTTTTCTGACTCTGTAATAGAGGAAATTGTGGAATGCACAAATATATGTATTGATAAAAATCGGCCAAATTATTCTTGTCAGAGGAATGCTAATGTCGAAATCAAAGCACTTTTTGGTCCTTTATACTTGGCTGGTGTTTTGAGATCATCACACCAAAATCTTGAAGACCTGTGGGCAGTAGACGGAACAGGCATAGAGCAATTCCATGTTACCATGTCTTTGAAAAGATTTAAGTTTTTGTTGCATGCGCTGCGTTTCAACAATATAAACGATAGACAGGAGAGAAGGAAACAGGATAAATTAGCTCGAATATGCAAAGTGTTCTCTAACTTTGTTGAACGTTGTTCTGAGCATTACACAATTGGTGAGTATGCGACTATAGACGAAATGTTCGAGTGTTTTCGTGGCAGATGTGCATTTAGACAATATTTGAAAAGTAAGCCAGCCAGGTATGGAGTCAAGAAATTTGCTCTTACTGATGCGCGAATATTTTATACTCTCAATATGGAGATTTATGTAGGAAAACAACCTGACAGTCCTTTCGAAGTAGATAACAGCCCACAAAAGGTTGTGCAAAGATTGATACGTCCAATTTCAGGATCCGGTTGCAATGTAACTGTAGATAACTGATTCTGCTCTATTCCACTCGCCATCCATCTTCTAAATAACAATAGGTTAACACTTGTTGGCACAATAAGAAAAAATAAACAGGAAATACCACCGATGTTCGTAAATACTAAACACCATGAATCTCATAGCAGCCTATTTGGGTTTGGAAGCTCATGTACACTTTTGTCTTACGTTCCAAAGAAAAATAAAGTAGTCATGATGTTGTCTTCAATGCACTTTGATGATAAAATCGATGAAGATACTGGTAATGCAGCGAAGCTGGAAATTCTTACATTTTATAACATAACCAAAGGAGAAGTTGACACAGTTGATCAGCTAATAGAAACTTATTCTGTAGCTAGGAAAAGTTGTTGTTGGCCACTTACTGTATTTTATGTGCTAATGAATATAGTTGGAATCAATGGATTTATTATACTTGAGAGTAACACAGAAAATAAAATGAACACTTTCAAAAGAACTGTGTGTAGACTATTTGAAAATATGTGCTAAATCAGAAAATTTGCCTCGGAGCCTAAAAGTAAAAATCAGGAAGTTGGTAGGAATTTCTGAAGGAGAAAGTGAAGCACATAGGAGTTCTGGACCAGGAAGATGTGCCTTTTGCTCCTGGAAAAAAAACAGGAAAACCCATACGTACTGTGTAACATGCTCAAAATATGTTTGTAGAGAGCACACCGTTACTTCATGCGTCAATCGTTCCAGAGTTCAAGATGACGATTATTAAATGTTTTATAAAAAAACTTGTTTTACCGCAATATGTCTCGAGTTCAATTTTAATTTTAACGTAAACATTTTTTTGTGTTTGAACTTAAGTATTGTGATCTGATATATTAGTATCCTCCTATATGTATGTTCTATACTCCTCCTCTGTAAGAAACGTCTATATATAATGATAATGACTGTAGTGCTCTTATTCTTGACCTGATGATGACTGTTAGTCAAAACTGGTCATCTGTTCTGTGCTATTAACCTTTATCTGTCAAATGTGCCATATATGTACCAGCAAATATGACGGCAGTATGCCGAATGGTACACATGTGTACAGTTTACTTTTGAGGCCACTCACTGATGTCGTATTTGTCACAGGGACATAAGAGTAAGAGGAAAATGAAGATGAGACGTAGTTACTTCTTTTCCTCTTCTCCCAATACAAAAACATTTTTTTAGGGGAGGGGGATGGTAAACAATCCCTTGAGAGGATGTCTCAAGCAGTTGGTGTTAGCTCTGGGACTCTTTTTCACAACTCAAATTGGATGCAATACAAATCGAAGCTTGTGAAAATACTCATGCTTTAGTTCCCTTGATTATTTTCCTCTTTCTTTTAAGCATTCTGCCTTTGTTATTCCATAGCAGTTTGTGCAATAAAGCAGAAGTAACCTGATGAGTTATCAATTTTCATAGCTTTTTTATTTCTTTAGTGTTTATAATATATTTTACTTATTTACGAATACTATTTATATATTTATAATTTTCTTTTGGAATATATATTTCTGTAAATATTTTACAAAATGACCTCCAATTGCATGACCATGCACGAGGAAGGAAGGGGAAGGATAAACAAACCCTTGAGAGTGTCTGTCTCAAGTGGTAGGCGTTAGCCGTGGGACTCTTTCACAACTCAAACAGATGCAATAAACGACGAACCTCATGACAATACTCATGCCTTAGTTCCCTTGGTTAATCTTCTCTTCCTTTTGCACATCAACATATATTCCATCTTCGTCATTCTTTTCCAGTTCACAATACAGCAGAAGTAAGCTGACGAGTTATAAATTTTCATAGCTTTTTGTTTATTTCATTACTGTTTAGAATATATTTTACATATTTATGGATATTATTTATATATCCATCTTTTACTTTTTGAATATATAATTCCCTTAACATTATATATGCATATATTTTGTATGTGCTCCACGAAAGGAAAACAATCGCGGACAAATTATAAATGTAAGGTGTGTGACATAGGATTGTGCGTTGCTCCTTGCTTTGAGCGATTTAACATGTAATACAACAAAACATGATCAGAATTAAAATATTGTCTTTCGTGTGTAAAATAAGCCATTTCCCATGATCATAAGTTAATATTTAGGTATATTTATATTCACATCAGTGAAGGGCTGCATGGCATTTTGGGATTTCTCCACACCATTTCCCATGCATTCTTATGGAAATAGTATTTTGTTGACCCCATGTGGTACGAGGGTCATTTTTAAAGTAAGAACCGTTTTGTCATAAAAAAATAAAAACTTTATATATCCAAATAATTTTTTTGCTACTACTACGTACAGCATTTCTTTATTTTTCTACATAGTCCCCATAGAGATCCAGGCATTTGTTTAGACGTGGCACGAGCTTGACGATCCCCTCATCATAGAGGTCGGCTGCCAGTCCATCCAACCAACCCAAAACTGTTTCTTTCACTTCTTCATCTGTTCCCATCCGTTTGCCGCCCAAAAACTCTTTCAGTTTTGTGAAAAGATGGAAGTCCGAAGGTGCCAGGTCAGGACTGTAAGGGGGATGGTCAAGGATTTCCCAATCAAATTTCTCCAACAGCGCTTGCGTATTTTGTGCAACATGTGGTCGCGCATTGTCATGAAGCAGACACACTCCCCTAGTGAGTAGGCCGCGCCGGCGGATTTGGATAGTGCGCCGTAGCCTTGTCAATGTTTCACAATATGCGTTTGCATTAATGGTTTCTCTGCGAGGCAAGAAGTCAACCAAAAGAATGCCTTTCCTGTCCCATAAGTCATTGTACACATTTGTCCTTCCACCATTAAACAGACGACACCACTTTCGCACATTCCCATCATTCATTAAACCTTCTCCATACACTTCCACAAGTTGGCGATGGATTTCGGCAGGGAGAATTTTTTTCGCGTTCAAAAATCTAATCACCGAACGCACTTCACAATTGGCTGGATTAGTGATAGACATGGTTCTTTATAAAGCACTGTGAAAAATCAACCAACCCACTTAAATGATCAGCGCACACTGAGGACGTGGCCGGGGCCCTAGAGAGAGCATTCAACCTTGAGACGTCTCCAGTCAATGTCCTGCGCGGGTAGGGTGAGCAAACGGTTCTTACTTTCAAATGACTCTCGTATAAGAGACCCCAAGGTCTACAATCCTAGACCAAGTTCTTCCTTTGGTCCATAGGATGGCCCATGAAGACCTAAAAACAGCCATCAGAGACTGATTTAATGATATTCAACCTTCAACCTGGAAGGAAATGTCTCAAAGAACATGGAAACGAAGGTGCAGAGAATTCAGGGCTATATACAGATATGCTGTAATATTTGTGGAAAGTGATTTGAGAAAAGGGACTTTGTGCCCACCTTGTAGACGCTTTTTATGAAATAACATCAGGAGGATACTAATGTTTAGGCAACTTCCGGATAAACTGGAGATTTGAAACATGGCATGATTATGGGATTTTGCTCACAACCAACCAGAAAAATCAAAAATTTCAAAATTGTTAACTTTTAGGGGTTTTTACCACATTTTTACATTAAAGTTTAATAATTTTTATCTCTAAAACTATTTGTCATAAGTTTGAGCTTCTGCTAATATTTTGTGGCAAATTCTATCCTCCATATGAATAAACTTTTTAATCCATATCTTAGAGATCATATAAGGGCACGGGAATGCAATTCCTGATTGCTATATGTAATTTCTATGATTATTACGTATTAAGAATTTTTATCTCTAAAACTATTAATCGTAAGAACGAGGTGTTTTGGACTTAATTGTCCTCTACCTGAATAAAATTTTTAATCTATACCTTACAGATCATATAAGAGCGATTGATCCATTTCAAGACGTCATTTTGTGTTTATGAGTTGTAGTGTGGTAGCATTTAATCGTACCTACCGCCCCTTCCACAACCTCCATAAGTGCATGTGCCTCTTCCCCTCCACCATTCCCTTCATCCCTCCCCCCTCTCTACAACCAAATTCGCTGGACGGTTTTTTGCATTGGCATATAAACGGCGCAAAATTTGATGTCCCACGAATCCTTGTGTGAGAGTTTACGAGTCGTATTCAACAGCTTTTCTGTTATTCTATACCATGTTATAAAGGTGATTATAAAAAGTGCTTGTGCTATTTGTCGTTGCTTTGTTAATTGTTGTTGTGTTATTAGCTGTTGTTGGTTAAGAGGTGCAAACTTTTGTATTAAAAATATATCTAATAATGAAATACCTGGCTGAAAAATTAATGTTTTTAAAGTAAGATGAAATGCTTGCAGAATGCAAGCACCAACTACTTTTATATATATATATATAAATACACAAGCTTTTGGTACTTGCATGCTGCAAGCGCTTAAAAAATCATCATACACCAAGATCTAAACTCGTAAATGAACCAACATGACAGCATTTGAACTACACAGAGCCCATTTAAATAAGATATAGTTTTCATTTTCCATGAAATTAAGGCATCTATCCAGAATTTCTAAATTCTCTGGTAATTGGCTCAAGTCCAAGTTTTTGAATTTCAAATTTCATGGCTAAGAACGTCGTTTTTAAGCAGTAACTATAATCATCATTAAGACAAAAGCCTATATGTTACACAAAAATTTGTGTAAAAATTGGGATATTTTGTGTGTTATGATTATGGTGTCATCATCCATGCCTTTTAGACCATATCCTGATTTAAAAAAATCAATTTAAAATTATCACGTCATATGTATGTCGTTGGTTGAAATCAAATGGATTATAATGCAGTCTAAGCATTAAATCAGTGCTCTTAAAGTATGGAAAATCAATTCCCATTGAAAGGCATTGGAGTCGTTGCTATGGTAGTTAATATTTTTCATTGTTGAAGACCAAAAAATTTCATAATTTCATGATTAAAATCAAATTTTTACGTAAATTCAGCATGGAATTTAATTATGTCTCCAAGAAAAATAAACTTCATTCTTTTTTCCACAGTATGGTGCATGTCCCAACTTTGTATCTTAATTTTAAATAATTTAAATAAGCATTTTTTCTTACAGCTATTTAAAATGGAACTTTGGGGTCAGAATCACCCCTTAAATATAAATTTTTCTGGAATATTGGATTTTATCAGGGTTTGTACCCAATGACCTATCTGCCTTCCAAATTTCAGCTCTATAGCTTTTCTAAAAGTACCTCAGGTTTTACATGATATATACTATATATATATATATATATATATATATATATATATATATATATATATATATAATGATATCAGAGCAAACTTAAACAAAGTAACAAAAGCATATGTCATTGTTATCTGGAAGGTAAAGCCAATAGAATCATTATACCTAAGAATTTGTTTCATTAAACATTAAAAAAAGACAAAGAAAGCATACCTTTTGTGTTTGTAGCTGAATCTGCTATCCTTTGGAAAGCATCCAGATATGCTGATATTGCCAATATGGTTGCCCTGAAGTATTTGGTTAAAATCACATTTAATAAATTAGAACTGGTAAATCTCAGGATTAACTAAAATCAATGCACAAACCCAACAATAAATATGTTGCTTTACTGCTTTATATTCTGAAAATAGTCAACTAGCAACTATATCAACATATCACAATAATAAATTAATTTTAATTTATGAAACTAAAAACAATCTGAAGTTAAATGAAAAATTTTATTAAATTTCATACTTAAGACAAGAGTGCAGCTTTGTTGCCTTTGTAATAAGGTCCTCCCATAACGGTGTTCCATTCTGAAAAACAAAAAAGTGTAGACATTCAATACAATCTTAATCTTTTTACAGGATAAAACCATAAAGCCATATCATACATGGAGCATAAGAAATTAAATTTGCTTAGGGTACAGGGTCAAAAAATAAAACTTTTTAATCTGCAAACAAATGTGTGGGATTATCCAGTTTTTCACAATTTGTCGATTGGTAGACAATTCAACAAAAGCACGCTTTTGCTTATAAAATATGTAGAATTCATTTGACAGCTACCCCTAGAAAAAACATTTTCTCTCAATTATAGACCACATGATATGTCTATCACAGAACAAGCACAAAAGGTGCTGGTCATTCGCAATGTAAGAAGTTATTTCAGGACTGGAATGTCTATCTCCAAAATGCCCAATTTATTTAAAAAGCGAGGCTTATCATTATTGATCATATTATATCAATAAACAAAAAATAAATAAGACAAACGAATCAGCCAATTTTTCTAACTGTATCCCAAGATATCCACACACAGGAAAAAATTTAAATTTATCAACGGGTTACAATTTTAAAGTTAAAATCATTTCTGCAGTATATTTTTGACTTGAGTGGCCTAAAGTGAATACTTATACCGTTATAGCTACAATTTCTGTAGGATCGATTATAAAGTATATACTACAACTAATGGTATTGGTTTTATCTTAATTACATATTGTATAAGCTCCATAAACAAGATCGATGAGATTCGGCAATTCATTTTTGAAAATGATACATCATAACAGCTAATGCTAACAAAGAATTAAAACAATTCTATCAAAGATGCAAATTAAAAGTACCAGTAGTTAATGTTAAAAAATTAACGAAATTAAGAAACAATGTAAAAACAGATATAAAAGTTAAAGCATAAATACATGGCTGTCTCATATTCACGATGATCACACCAGAATTATCACCATTTTCACTATCAATCAAAATAATTTCACATAGAACACGTAGTCATATTTTATACTACGTTACACTTTAATTCGTTTAAGTATATCATAGGAATTTAAGTCATACATTAATGAATAGTAATAAACAACGTTTCATTCAAGAACTTGATTCATTTCGTGTACGATCGATGAAAAATTAACGGACCATTACTCCCGACTAAAAGATGCACTTACCACTTTATAGCTGTGATGATAATTTTTAAAGTTCGTCAATTATTAAATATAATCATATTCGCCGATTTAAATATATCAAACTAATAATATTACGACAACAAATTGCAATAACGTGCCCTACATTTTACGTTTAACAATTAAAAAATAAAAACGAAGCAATCACCATGCACTTAAAACAATCACTTTTAAAGTAGCTAAATATTATTAATTATTAAATAAAAATAACATCTCGGAATAACTGAGGCCATAGATATCAAACGAAGCGATAATGAGTATAAAGTAATATATATATACTAAAGAAAAACACAAAAAACCATCACAATGTTTTAATAAGTGACAAAATATTACATTTGGTGAGTATTACCTTTAACATTACACTTACTTTTAGGTCAGTTATAACTTGTTGAAATAGTACTCCTAGGGCACTACAATCCCGCTCGATGTTCCCCTCCATATTGATTTGTTGATTTTCTGCGGCTTCGCACAATTGATTACGACAGTGCTTAAGTTTATATTGATAGATTTTTATTCGAAAAACCAAAGCAAGAAGTCATTTCGAAACTTTCCTTTTATCCTAAACACGATCATGTCTGATTTATGAAGAAGAGAGGTATCAAATCACACTTTGTTCTGTAGCACGAAATCAATGTCCTAAAAATGGCATTTTGAATTGGAGCCACGAAGACAAATTATGAGCACAAATTAGAGAACTGATATGTAAATACTGAACAATTTATTCCTTATCATAGTCTCCTATACGACGAATAGAATTTGATGATGGCAAAGAAAGCTTTACCTCAGGAAGTTATTAAGTTAATCCGCCAGGCTGCTGTACTCTTAATTCACTGTCAAAGTCACTGCATTTGTTGTGAATTTGATTAAATGAACGTGAATATGGTGCATAGTGCATCACGGAGGACTTCTTCCGTAATGAAAATCACGACACAACAGTGCTCCACTAATCGTTACATATACAATATATGTCCTAAGCGTCAGCGCTTCCTATTGGCTTTTCATGCAACCTAGTGTGGTCCAGAGCTGTGAACAAAGAAAATTCGTCCGCCATTTTATGTAAGAGTGTTCGACTATATCTGCATTGGTTGCATTATTGTGCATGGCAGGAGTGCATCACGTAATTGTGTGTAATTTATGTTCTCTTAAGGAATTGCATCAAATGATTTTTCTAGTTTGATGTTGTTTCTCTTGCTGAATACCCGCAAAAATTGTTACGAGATTATTTTATTGTGGGTTGAATTGTTTCGAACGCTATCTTAAGGTTAATGTACCAGGTTTCCAGTTACCATTTAATTCATCTTAGAATTAGGGTTTTTAAGATAAAATTTCGGAAATATCCATTCAAGTGATAGAAAGCATTGGTAGTCATTTTTCATGCAAATACAGGCGTAACCCGTCTTTATCTTTCATAAGTTAATTATAACTTATTCTAAATCCATCTCAGACTATGATGCACGACTTTAGACGCTCAAATTGATACCAACCCCTTCCAGTCGAGGTGAACCATATTATTTTCAGTGTAGGTAAAGGATTATATGCTTAACTTGGTAACATGATTACGTTTTTTTGGGATTCATCTTAAATGTGATGTTTCATTGTTAATCCCTATTCCTATCTTGACTGTTGAGCATAATTTCATGTAAGTATTCCCAAATAACAGCTGAACTAGTAAAGAAGGTAACATCTATTTCAATCGAGCAAGAGGAATAAGTGCGATACTAATGCGTCTTTCGGTAATGTAACTCCCATTTGGTCAGATATAAGTGATAGGTGTTAATTAATATTTTTGCCATGTAAACTTTTCTGACTGTTTTTTTAGTTTCGGTTTTAAATGTCTCTATTTGCGGTAAATTTTGAATCTTATGAAGAATTACATTTTTGTAAACTGCTATGTCGTTGCGCACTTACTATATCCCAATGTTAGTGCTGGAAGAATTTATTTACCAATCTTATATGCAAAAGTGTTGACGCATCCTTCTTTAGCTACTTGCAGTGTACAAGGTGTTCCAAATTACATTCCTAAGGCAAGGTTTTTATTTTGTTGTATGTGCTTTTATCCAGAAATTCAGATTAGAAATGTAGAAACGATTCCTGCACTATACTTCTAAAGACAACTAAATCTTTGTAGCAACTTAACTGTTTGTTAAGGAAGCAAACACTCATTTTTTCTGTCCTTGCCTCCTGCTGACATTCATTATCGTTATGTGTACGCATTTCCGGAGAATGATCCAGTCTTGAAAAACTACTGAATTATGTCTTAAGGAATATATTGTTTGAGGATAGCTGAGTCTTTAGGTTGGTCTAACAGTGGGGTTTGATCATAAAGAATTTTTTTTTTACATTTCTGGAAATTATATCTATGATTTTTAGATTTCACTCATAATTTGTCTTGTAGTAGATAAAAGTTTCTTGCTTCATTGTGAGCATTTCTATGCATAAATTGCGTGCAGTTCATTCGTGTTCTATTCAATAAAACATCAAATATTTCCGCAGGGTCATAATTTGTTGTGTCTTAAGCTCAGCATAATGAATCCATCCTTTCCGAACTCTAGCAATGCTATTTGTCAACTTGATTTTACTCGAGTTGAATTGCCGCCTTGCCGACAATCCGATATCGCCAAGTGTGCTAAGTGATATTAATATACGAGATATCGATAGTCGGTATAACCAACAACTGCTTACTTTATTAGGCTTGACCAACATGAAAGTTTTAGTCTAGTAAGTTAACTGTTGCAAATAATTGGATTTAAATTAGTCAGAAAGTTTACATAATTTGAAAGTTATTTTAATCTAACCCTTGAAATACCAAGCTCCAAAACTACTATTAAATACCAAAGGGAGTCCATACCTACTACATTTATATGTCTTCTCTATATATAGTAGACAATAATGAAATCTAACACTCAATGTCTATTTATTACTCACAAAACATTAATTTTATCTCAAAATTGCTCAAGGAAGTTATTGTTAAGGTACTTATCGGTTACGTGGGCACCACCTCCGCAGCGCTCATCTAGGGGCGAGATATGGAACTATAAGGTACTGAATGAGGCGATATTTGGAATTACTTGGAGCTGTACTTCATTGGAACTCAATTTGAACATACAAGATACTTGTACTTGACCCCACCGGGTTGGGTAAGTTGGTGGAAGTATTTTTCGTTCCTCACGTTCACTGTGTTTAGAGGCGTCTCCATTCAAAGAAAAAAGAAGGGATACCATTATAAAAATTTAATTTTATCCCTTTTTTTTCTTTGAATGGAGATGCCTCTAAACACAGTGAACGTGAGGAGGAACGAAAAACACTTCCACCCGTTGGGGCCGAGTAAAATTTCCGTTCATGTTCAAATTTCCCAGCCGAGTTCCAATCTTCGAACATGAATAACATAAACGGCACTTCGGCATATATCTGCTGTAGTACGAACTGAAGCCAACATGACACTCGACTGAATCAGCTGATTGTGGGAGACCGGTGGGAAATGGAGCGCTCGACTTTAAGCATAGTATTTCATATGGTTGAACATATGCATGAAGTTATGGGAAATGGTTTTCTTTACATAAACTACATAAATCTGCTTCTTTTTTCATACTAAGGGCTCAAAGACAGAAGTCGGCAAAAAAATGCTTACTGCAGCCGGCGAGTTTTAAGAACACCATTAACCAAACTGTAGATAATATTATTTAAATGTACGACGAAGAACTCACAAATATATAAATTTTCATACGAATATAATGCCCATTACGAACTACAGATAGACTTCATCGAGTTGTCATTTAAAAAATATTTTATTAGTGATTACAACGTTCTAGTAAAACTCCCCAATGTCAAACTCTTAAGAGAACGGTTTCCATTCTAACAGTCCACAATCCGACTGAGCTAACAGTTGGTATACTTTTCTGAAATGCCTGTGGAAGGTAAAGTTTATGAAATATAGGAATATTCATCACAATGTATTAATGTGTGATTCTTTCCTGCTATAAAAGTTGGAATTTTATTATGGTGATGTAAATAGCAATGGTACACATATTATGCAATAACAAGAAAGGAAGGTAACATGTCCAAATACAGACCAAGCAGAAAAGTCTGAGGGTTGGCAAAATTATTTATTTTTTAAGGTTTTCTTTACTTGAATTCTTAAGCGGGCTCAAAAAAAGAAGTTAAAATACACCAATGACGTCTACATCAATTCTTACCGACAATAATTGCCCAGTACAACACAGCAGAGAGAAAAACGCAATTAGTTCATTAACATGATCAAACTATCATTAAAAAATTGTTGGATCATAACAATATAACATATCATAACAAAAACATTCTAGAAAACGAAGGACATCCAAAAGTAATACTGGTGTGCCTTTCATAGATTTCTCCTTACACCCGTAAGCAACACAATATTGCACCATTTCTAACGATAAACAAGAAAATCCACTAGATTCCACGCCATTGGAACCTTCGACCATGAATAAGCGCTAGACCAGCGTTTCCCAAAGTGTGGTCCGCGGCCCGGTACCGGTCCTTGGGAAAAAATGCCGGTCCTCAGAAAATATTAAAATAATCGCGCTATCCTATTACGTCTAGGTATACAGCTTTAACAAATTAAATTGACTCTTCTGTATGAATTTGTGCTCTCGTTTGTAAGTCTAAAGCCGTCGATAATTTGCGTAAAATAAACGCGCCGGAATATGCCGTGATCCGGACACGTAGGATTAAATGTATTGCAACACATTGAGATGAAATTCTGTTCCGGTAGAAAATAAAACGCGACATGTAGCGATTTTTGGAATAATCACTTTATGTGTCAGATACTTTGTAGCTGTAGCTGTATTATTCACAGAGAGGCTCTAGCCGTGAAAGGTATGCCCTCACTTTTGAGTTCAACTATTCAAGAATGTGTGAGGTTTATAAATTTTATTAAATCTCGTCCATTGAATTCCAGGATCTTTACTGCTTTTTGTAAAGAATTAGGAAGTGAGCATGAGCATCTCTTTTTACACTGTGAATCGCGATGATTATCAAAAGGAAACGTTTTGAAACGACTTCTTGAAATGAAAGACGAACTTTTATTGTTTTTTGAACAGCATCCTCCATCGGTAAGAAATGTTATATACGAATTTAAAGACAGATTTCGCGAATTTGATTGGTTAACAAAGGTAGCCTACTTATGCGATATATTTTGTGCTTTAAATGAGTTGAACTTAAGTTTCCAGGGCACCAACATAGATATTTTTAAAGTTCTGGAAAATGTTGAAGCGACAATAACAAACTTCGTTTGTGGACACAACGAGTTGAAAAGGGAAATTTTAAGTCTTTTTGTACTTTATCTGAATTATTAGAAAATTATGCCGATGTAAATAACTTAGATGCGCTTTCTGTAACAATAAAAGAACATCTCCTGTGGCTAATATCAAGCTTAAATTAATATTTTCCCCAAATTGACTGCAGTAAAATGTGGATTAGGAACTCATTCACTCTTAGTACAGAAAATGAAGAAATATTGTAACTAAATGAAACGGAAGTAGAATCACTAGTTAAACTTTCTTGTGATACTGCATTGAAACACAATTTTGATAACCTCTGCTTGATTGATTTTTGGCTCAGTTGCCAAAATGAATGTGCACATTTATCTGAGAAAGCGGTCAGATTCCTAATGCCTTTCAGTTTAACATATAAGTGTGAAGCTGCATTCTCTACTTTGGTTTTCTTAAAAACAAAGTATAGGAATAGATTGGATGTCGAGCAAGATCTGAGGATAAAATTGACTTCTTTTCACCCTGACAGTTGTTATGTAATAACAAACAACAGCATCCTTCACATACGATGTTCTCTTTTCCTTTATTACTCATTTTTTAAGATTGAATTGCTAATTCCTAATGTTGTAAAGATACATAAAAAGTGAATTTTAATAAATAGATAAACAATGGACTTTGATTTTTTTAAATTGATTTTATGGTTTTATAAATATGCATTTGCAATGTATTAAATTCTTTATTTATTGTGCATTCATCGGACGTGCAAGCAAAGTAGTTCCATTCGCGAATGGTCTGCTGGGAATTTTTTTTATGTGTGTACTACGGTGGGACGCAAAAAATTATTATTAAAGTAACCGGTCCCCAGGTCTTTAAAGTTTGTAATAACCGGTCCCCAGGACTGCAAAGTTTGGAAAACGCTGCGCTAGACGACAGAAATCAACGCTAGAATCACGTGACTGTGGGACAAAGCGTGGTTTTGTATATGAGTGGTATAGGAGTACGGTGTGGGACGTTCCAATGGAGTATACTCCACGTAATTCCAAATCTCGCCATATTCCGCGCCTTGTAGTTCCATATCTCGACTCTTGGAGCACTGCGGAGATGGTGCGGTGTTAACGACCAAGTACCAAAGTATTTTCTGAAAAAATCTTGTACATGACCGGGAATCGAACCCGGGTCTCCCCATTTGCCGGATAGGTGCTTTAACCAACTAAGCTATCAAGCCAGCATGATTCTCCATTCTCGAATTGGGGTATTTACGGTGAAGAAGGGCTAACAGAGTAGTAAACCTCCAACACTAAGCGTCCTCACTGAGGCATTGCGGAAAAAACCCCTACTTTAACTCATTTCAATTTCAGATTTATGCCCGCATGCATAAAAAGTCTTCTCAACACCTTTGTTTCTATTTATTTTCTGAAATTTATGATATTGCCTACTACAAAATTTTAACCATGAAATTTATTTTATTACTTATGTCAATTTTGAGCATAAATCTATTTTACCCTAAGATTTTGAGCACAATATGTTCTAAATTAGACGGTAACTATGCTCTCTATAGTGATAAACTTCCAAAACAAATTCTTTTTCAATCTTTCGTAATTGGTAATAGCTATGAACGATATATCGTTTCTAAAATATCATAGCTATCTTAAGTTAGCCCTCAACTTTATTTTAAAACGCTGTTTTTCTGTTTTGGGTTACGTCTTCGAAAATGGCGTCTTTAAGGGCGTTCAGTAAAAATATACCGTACCTGAGACAGCAGTTTCTTGCCCTGTTAGGAAATACCAGTGCATCTGTAAAATTTATATGTATTATTGTTTTTTGTACTTATTTTTTGTCATTTTCTGAAACTGCAATTCGCGTGTTAAGTGTGACGCCCGGTTATCTTATGCCGCCAGTTTTCTGGATATGGACAGCATTTACGTATTGTTTTCTGGAAATACATTTTTGGGAAGTATGTGTTGACATAATCACTGTAGGCTTGTGTGGAAAATTAATCGAACCATTATGGGGCGCTATGGAGATGATGACCTTTTTTGCTATCGCTAATATCGGTGTGGCTATATTAAGTGCAGTGTTTTACTTGTTTCTGTATATGTGTACCTTCAACACTGACTTATTATTCACGGTTCACATACATGGATTGGCCGGTTACATCGCTGCTGTGTCAGTAGCAGTAAAACAGATAATGCCCGACCACTTATTACTCAAGACACCGATTGGGAAGCTGACCAACAGAAATATCCCTCTTTCTGTTCTTACGCTGTCATTATTGTTCTGGATTGTTGGACTTTTAGAAGGCACCTATCCTACAATGTTCACATCCGGACTTCTGACCAGTTGGACGTATTTGAGATTTTATCAACGTCATAGTAACGGAACCAGGGGAGATATGGCAGATAGTTTCACATTTTCCAGGTGTGTTATTGTTTCATGAAACTTTTTTATGAATAATTAACGCAAAAATTATCAATACTATTATCATTGTTAATCCGAAATTTGCTTGTAAATTTAGTAGTATAGTTTGCTGTGTAATATGGTAGTCAGGTTTAAAAAAAAAACATCTCTGTTGACTAATAGGTAGGAATATATTTTGATCACAACACCTCTTTTAAAGGAAAAGTATTGTGAAAATTGAATTAATAATTTGTTTATAATTTTATATATGAAATGTTACCGCGGCTAATTTACATGCATACATATAGTTACACTACAATTAGGTTACACCAGAACCGAAGAAGAAACTTAGGCTGGTAGTTTTTAACAATTTACATCCTTAACGCAGTGTTTGTCAAAATAAGTTTCCCAATCTGGTACATCAGTACTTAAAGCCCATGTCAAAATTGAGCACTTGCATAAAAATCTGTAGTTTTTTTAAAACATTAAAATAACTTACTTGCATCGTTATTTAAGCAATTTTCTTATTGAATTAATTGTTTTTATGGCAAATTAATGAAATTATTCAAATGATACGTTTCATTATTTGGAGGTGGGTAGGTATCTGTATTTTCCTTTCTCTTGAGTTGCAAGCTTGAAAAACACTGTCTTAATAGCAAATATGTATTAGGGAATCTTCCAAGTATTTTGAATTCAATTAGATCACTATTGTCAAAATTAAGGCCAACTTTTATTTTCTGAGGAAAGATCATAATGCATCAATTTGATAAGTAGGTTTTGTGGTATCGTTGCCAGAGAAATTTATGATTGCTAATGGAACACAATTACACAAGTTGCTGCCATGATTTATTCAAATTTCAAGCACATTCACTTTGTGTACATTTGTGTTAGGTTCTTGTTTTTTTAATTTCATGCAAATTGTTTGTTATAGTTGATAAAGTAATGTAAATCTTATGGAAGCAGTATACTTAAACTATGTTTACAACTGTAAGTTGTACTTATGTTGTGGACAACTGTTTGCTCCCTATTTATAAACCATACTGAGATAACTCGTAGTTGAGTGGGTTTACTTTTTACAGTTCTGATTTTACCTTAACGAAATATTGTGTTACAAAAGTTTTATTTTTTGAGTGTCCGTTTTAGGTTTTGCTGTTAATTTATGATGTTTTAATATTAAAACTGTAATCTGTCTGCAGCTTCTTTCCAAATGTTCTGCAGCCACCAATTGCTGTTGTGAGCAATACTATTTATGGGTCTCTCGTAAAGGTTGGAATTTGCTCCAGACCAGTACGTAAATACAATGCAGGTGCTCCAACAGCCATCACAATCAGCTTACCTGGTATTGACCCTCATGACATGGAAAGGCGGAGGTCAGTGTTAAATATGCCCTGCTATTTTATGTTGTAAAATGTCAATCTAATATAAAAAATTCAAGAACTAAGCTGTTTAAGTGATGTAAATTGATATACATATAATTTTATTTTTCCAAAACATAATTCAGTGTCCTAATATTTATTAAGTAAAAGTTTTAACATCAATAAATCAGAGATTACTACGATTACCTTGGAAAAATGTACAGTTAGTCCTCATTCTTTATCATTTCGTTAATTTGTCGTTTAAAATAGTTAAATTATCTCTATTAACAAAGTATTATTTCATAACATGTAAAACACTTCACCATAAAATAATTGTGGGGTAAATTAGTTGTATAATGTCCGATTACTGTATTTTCTGGTGTATAAGACGCACTTTTTGTCAAAAAATGAGCTCTAAAATCTATATACAACTAAGGTTTAAATGCAGATAAGATATTTAGATATACACACTATTCAAATTCTCGTAACACTTTTCAGCATAGAGGGTTTTGTAAAACCAACCTTTTCTAATTATGGCCTCAAAATGCTCAGCAAATGAGTGTTGCACAAGGAAGAAAAGTGGCTAAGAAAAAAAAACGTCGTTGGAGCAAAAGCTGAAAATTATACAAAGATTTGAGGCTGGTGACCATGCATGAGTTGTCTATCCTGCCAACCACAGTGAGGTCTGTATGGAAAAAAAGCAGTGCTATTTATAAATGCAGGACAAAATGTTATTTCCATGGATGTAATGAAAGTTAAAAGGGCAAGGAGTAATGTGATGGAGCAAATGGAAAAACTGCTAACCATATGGATTCAGGTTCAGAACTAGTGACATATTCCCCTAAATATGAGAGTTATTATAGATAAGGTACTGAGTTTACATGCGCTTGTAAAGAAGGAGGGTGAGAGTTCAACTGAAGAAACTTTTATGTAAGTCATAGTTTGTTTGATCGCTTTCAATTTTGCAGCAACTTGCACTGCATCAAAATTTCAGTAGAGGCAGCAAGTGCAGACCAATGAGCAGCAGAGGATTTTCCTGTCACTCTGAAAGCCATAATATAAAGTGGAAAATACCCTCCAGGATTGGTCTTGGATGTGGATTGAACCTATCTCTTGTGAAAACGAATGTCTTCCTATGCATTTATTGGCTATAAGGAGATTGTGCCAAGCTTTAAGGCAGTCACATAATGCCTTCCTCTCATGTTTGGAGGAAACTCAATGGAGGGTTTAAAATTAAAACCCTTGCTGGTTTATCATGCAGAAATATAATAACTCTCTACAGCCTTTCCTCCATATTTTTTATCTTGGAACCAAGACAGTTGGTAGCTATAACATAACAAGTCAGCTCTGAGACCATCACTTTTGAGTGTCCTTTAGAAATTCAAAACCAACACTTCTGTCTTAAAATGAAGTTTTATATTGATAATTCTCTCTTCCTTTTTAGATGTCAAGATCTTTTTATGCTAAAAATTAATTATAATAAATGATAAAAATTGATTTATAACAGTAAATTTACAACCACTTTATTTGATGACTTAAGTTATATGCTATTAAAAATCAATCTCAGAACATCAATTTGATGCCAAACGCTTATCAATATTCTTATATATTATTTCCGAGTGTGGGTTTGTTTGTCGGTTTGTATGTACGGTTCCCTTTTTTGTGAAAACGGAAGACATAACTCCTTTAAATATGATATGGTTAGAAAGCACACACTCCAGTGAGGGTGCTACTGGTTTTCATTTTTTCTCAAGTTCATTGGTTTAATTCCAGATGCATTTCATTTTTCCATTTGATTAACATGCAATTGGCTGGAATCTAGTGTGTAGACCTATAGTCTTTAACATTTTTAAATGTCTCAGAATTGAGATATCATTGTGGAATTTGCACTATTTTACACAGAAAAGAATGTAGATTCTTATTATCTAATTACTTATCTAATTCGAATTTGCTCAAATTTTAAGTTTGTTGTAGGATTTTTCTCAATTTTTTTCACATTTCAAAAGGAGGTTACTGGCATTGTTGTCCTTGGTTTTTTCAGTTCATTTGCACGTAGCTTACACTCAAAAACACGTGTGAAGAACAGTAATTGATTGAAAATTAACATCGTTGCTGAACCTTCTGAGATTTAGCTTAGACTTTGAGATTTGATGTGATATAAGGAACTATTAAAATTTTTGTCATATAATTTGGGTGAGTCATATTGCAAAATTTTTGTATCATAATTTTCATGCAAATAAAGATATTAACTATATAGAAGTGGTTATAAAAATTCATATTTATATAATCACTCGTTCATAAATTAATTGAAAAAGCTCTGCACAGTAATTGCAGGGGTCTCAGCTAGTATACATTGAAAATGAAGTTTAAAAATTGAAGCTGTTCCATTACTTGAGGACTACCCGGTACATAATCATATCCGTATGTGTGAGCTTTTTCCAAATGATTGAATGTAATTCCCAGTTATACCTCACCTTGTTATACGTCATTACATATATGTGTTGTCAATGAATTAAGGAACATTTTTCATTATCCTCTAAAGGACAAGTGTACATTTAAATGTATGCTGAGTGTAGAGGCCATTGGCCAAGCATACATTTAAATGTACGGTGAGTTAGTAGGTCTTTTCTGTTTGTCTAGAGCAGAGGTGTGTGAACTGGAGGGAGGAGTATCATATGAAAGC
Organism: Tanypteryx hageni; assembly: GCA_028673005.1. NCBI lineage: Eukaryota > Metazoa > Arthropoda > Insecta > Odonata > Petaluridae > Tanypteryx > Tanypteryx hageni. The sequence continues at coordinate 178,790,968 of CM054112.1, read as the reverse complement.
TTCCCTTTGATATTGATTTAAAAAACAATGAGTAAGCATTCAAAACCAATGGGAGTGATGATGTTCATGAATTTGAAATATATTAAACCCATAGCACTTTATGTGAAAGTAATAATTCTTATTTTAATTCAATGTCAATGCATTTTCTTATTCTTTTTTAAATTACATTTCTCATGGAATTAAATTGATGCTAAACTGCAATTCTTTTACTACAAACTGCTTTTTATTTGAACAAATTCTGACCGATAATTCATAAGATATGAAAATTTGTTTGTATTCAAACGTATTTGATTTAAATGTCCCAAATTAAATCTGGAAATGTGCTCCCACAGTGGCGATTTAAATCTGTACGATAAAGGTTAAAAGTTGCATTGCTTGTATGTCATTTGTGAAGAGCCAAAAGCAAGATTTGGGAAATTCCTTTTGCAACACATAAATTGTTACTATAATTTTAAATTCCTTGACTCTTGTTTTTATTTCATACACAATAATTTATGTGATTTAATTTAATTTTGTGATTAATTTCACTTTGCCATCCCAGATGTGGTTGCAAAGTGGATCTGTTCACTTATGATTGATCATGTACATGGTCACAGGTATATGAAGTAGTTTTAATTTCAGTATGATCTCAAAATTTGTTTTGATATGTATTAATTTTGTTTATTTCAATGTTTAGCTTATCTATATTAATAAAAGACAATGTGTGTGTGTGTGTGTGTGTGTGTGGACAGCATTTCTCGAAAACCAAGAGACTTAAAAATTGGTAAACTTACTAACGGGACCATGAGGATGTGCACTAGGGACCAGAATTTTTATTTTTGCATGGAGGTGGTGCCATTTCCCATATGATAACACTTAAAAATTGATTTTTTGACTTACAGGCTTTTACTCTTTTGCAAATTAAAATTAGAAAGAATTGACCTTTGATCTTTGGACCTATACCGTTTTAAAGAAAAATAAATAATTGTGCAACTGCACGGATCCTCATGCTCTAGAAATATTTGTTGTACTTTTAAAATGCATACTTTTTAAAAATTAGAATAATATCGAACACTGTCAAAGTGAGAGAGCTTAGGTACTGTATTTATTAAAAATTTTGACCCTTAAGAGACCGTGTGCAACATTATGCACTGGGCCCCAGGATTTTCCTAGGCGTCTCTGGTGGGGATTTACTGGAAGTTAATGCTGGGCAGATATTCTATATTGAAATATCATGGCACACTAATTCCTCTGTTTCTGAACACAGAATTAGTCTGCTGCAGAAGTTCAGTGGTACAAAATCTGCCCAGCAAGAGGAAGACCCTGGTTTGATTCCCAGTAATGGCAGAATTTTTCTCATTAAAAATTATTCCATCAATTTCTACAAGTTAATGCCTCAAGATCCTGGATAAATTTATCTTTTTAGAAATTGAGATTGAAATTGTCTTGTTTTAGGATATAATAATAACCTTGGATTTCAAATTTAAATAGAAAGTGACAAATAGGTCAAGTTATTAGCACAGGTGTAAAAAATAATTCTCGCTATGTTGCGTGGATGTGGACATCTTAAATCCTATGCGTTACTTCTGTTTGCCCACACACTTCTTGATGAGAGTTGTGTTCTGAATCCATGCTAACCTGTTTTCCTAAAGGTGGTAGACATTGAAACATTGCCTTGATGTTAATCCAGATAAGAAAATTCATTGTTTGCATGGATGGAAAAATTAGAAATTTTCATTTATTTTGTGTGTTAAATTATGATTTAAAAGAAAAATTTGCAAAAAATATGCTCTTTATAAATGCAGTAATATCTTCTACTCATAATTAGGTAAATCAGCAAAATCATCCTTTAATTTCATATTCTGTAACAAAAAATTCGTTTCTTAGGCTACTAATCAATGTTCCATATTTTTCAAATTTTACTGTCTTAGCACGTCTTGCTGAAAGTGTTGTGAAGTGGTCAGTTTTTTCAACAAGTAGCTGCTTTTGAAACAGTTTTAACTTCTCGGTAAAGGCTGTAACATGCTCATAAAATGTATTGACGAACTGACCCTTTCCTTGTAGCTTTATATTCAATTCTGCAAGATCCTCATTGTCCATGATACTCACATCCTTTCCTTTGTTTCTCATAAATACCTTTATTTCTTCTTGCATTGAGTAGAAGCGCGCCAATGTGTTCGCCCTACTAAGCCAACGTACGTGACTGAAGTAAATTACATCACCATAGTCTGATCCTAATTCTGCAAGAAAGGCTTGGAACTGTCGATGATTGAGCCCTCGTGACTTAATAAAATTAATTGTGGAAACAACAACTTCCATCACATGCTTCAATTGCAGTGTCTTTGCACAAATTTGCTCCTGGTGAATTATGCAATGATATGTGATAATTTCATGTGACAATGACGTTTGCATTAGATTTACAGACCCGATTAGCTTCCCTGTCATCGCAGGAGCTCCATCAGTTGTTAGACCACAAAGGTTACTCTCTTGGAGTCTGAATTTTATCAACAGGCGTTTTACTTCATTGTAAATGTCTTGTCCCTTTGTTGTGCCTTTCGTTGGACAAAGTTCAAGAAGTTCCTCAATTATATCATAAGTGTCTGTGACTCCTCATACAAAGACTGCCAATTGAGCTGTATCGTGCACATCTGTACTCTCATCAACAGCTAAACTGTAAAACTTGCACGCCTTAATTCTTTCTACCAAAGTATTTTTAATGCTAGATGCCAGTTCATCTACTCTTCTAGCGATTGTTTGATACGAAAGGCTAATTTTTTGGACTAATGACTTTTTATCAGGGCATGCAACAGATGTAAAAATGTCCAGGCAATCTTTTACGAATTCCCCATCAGAAAATGGTTTTCCTCTCTTCGCTAATGTTTCGGCTATCAAGAAACTGATCTTGGTTGCCTCCTCAGAATTCTTCTTTGCAGCTTTGAAAAAATATTGTTGTCCAATAATATTCTTTTTCATCGAGGTAATTTTGTCGATTCTCACTTGACCCACGAGGCTGTCAAATTTACTGGAGTGTTTTGTAGAATAATGTCACTTGACATTGTATTCCTTAATAACAGCTATCTTCTCGTGACATATAAGACATAGTATGCTGTCATTATGTTCAATAACAAGAAGTCATGGGGATGCTTTGAAGATACGACATTCACTTGAAATTTTTCTTTTCTTGACTGAATGCATGTTTACCTATAAATATTTATTTTATTATAACCAAGTTAATTTCAATGAAAATAACAATCTCTGCGTATTTACATGCTTAATAAGAATTAAATTTCAAAATAATACAGTAATAAATTAATATCTGATATTAAGTTCTTATTGCAAAATAAAGGGAAAATACAATAAAATAAAGAAATAAAAAGGAAAATCAAATCTAAAGACAAATCAATGTAATTCTTCTCAATCACCAACCTAAGCTATTTTAAGAACCATAATTTCTGCTGTAATAACATGGGTAGATTGATCCTAAGTCCTATGCAATTAATACGCGTTTATGAGCATTATAGAATGAGATTCTTATTTTGACGTTAAGAAAATAAAAATTAATGTCCGATGTCGTATTTTTAAGATATTTTAATTTTGGTTAAAAAAATTGTGTCAATCATTCCTGTGTTACACAAGTTGAGAAAAGTGCTTCAAGATTCAAACTCAGGCCTCTTCTTTAAAACTGATACCAAATTCATAATCACAATTTATCCGCAAACTTCTTAATTCCTCAATTACGTCATCTGCTATGTTAATAACCTGTATTTGATCTAAATTTATTTATTGCAAAGTTTTGCAGAGCGACAATGATGAGCTGAAACATTTTTTTACTATAAATAATGATAAAACAAACTCAATTTGGTTAAGTGCACAAAGTATAGTTTAACATTGGACAAAGTGTCCCTATCACGCTACTCAGTGATAATATTTAAAGATTCTAAAACCGAATCAAGTAATTCTACAAAAGCTGTCACGGAATTGTCTTTCTATCCATCTTGTGGCACGCAATTCTTTTAATTTTTTGCAATTTGCAGTAGGCTCAATATTATTCGCAATTATTGATTTTAATACAACCTGCCTTTTCGAGGTATGTATTGAAAAAAAACACTTTACCCACAGTTCCCATGCAATTATGTAAGGGGGCGATATCACAAGCGTTGCTAATAGCTAAATTCAAACTATGGGAAGCACAGTGTACATACAAAGCTGTATGTACAATTTCTCTAATGTGTAGGGAAAAAAGGTGGTATGGAGGGAGAGTGGAATGGGTAGAGGGGGTGAGGGATGGAGAGAGAGAGAGAGAGGGAAGGCGATAGAGAGGTAGGAAAAGAAAAGGAGTAAAAGAATAGTTTTAACTGCCAATGTAAATAGCTAATATGGGGCGTGAAATTTTCTTATAAATGACCAAACCGAAACTTATATACAAAATCAATTCAGTGTGATTTCGATGCATGTCACAGGCTCTCTACATATAGAATATTATATCAATAAAATTAAAGTTGAAAAAGCAGTGTTTTATAATCAATAAATAAAGGAAGTTTCATTGTTCACATATGTTGTTTTTTTTTAACCTATAAAAAAATCTCCCCGAATATACCACTCATGAGGTTTTTGAAAATGAGGCCAAAATTTAAAAGAATCGTCACTTGCATTTTAAATTAAGAAATGATTAAATTGAGACTATTATTCTAGCAGGAAGTATTTTTGAGACCTCAGTCATGTAAAAATACTTGAAAGAGGAAGAAGCAGAAATAGCGGATTTTGGCAAAATTTTTAAATATAAATCGAAACTTACCTCTTCAGTGAAAATGCCACACTGATTTTAATTTGCTATGTCCATAAGTCGCTAAGTAACACCTGCATTTGTAAAAGCAAAAACAGTAAAAGTCAATATTGATATAAACTGCCGAGCAAAGACAACAAAATATTATTAAATAGTTATAAATGAAAACACAGACTTGTTATATATTCACTATCTTGACACTGAGAGCTGCAAGAAGACCAAACTCACTCGACCGATGTTTCTTTGACAAAATGCTTTGTAGAACTGACGGGAGAGAACGTATTTCGTGAAATTCCCAAATGCAGAATTGGTGGAAGAAGGGGTAGGAGAGAGAACTAACTATGTGAGTTCTCCAATGTGTAGGAACATAACGGTTTAACATCCCCCGTTCTCATTGCAGGCAAAGAAAGGGCAGCCATTACTAACAAACCACTAAAGACAACCCAGTCGAAAAGAGGGATAATTAAGTGAAGAATGCTAAAAGGACGCATTGTTGGGACCCTGTCACCATATGCAGCTTGTTATTTTATCCTACAATCATGGAAGAGAGAACCTTAACATCCTTTCTTGCCTTCACAAATCCCCACTGTTGCCAACGCTCAGGAAAATTTCATTCTCGTAGCATTTTATGATGAGCTAATGACCGCAAGGGGAGGAAAATGAGAGAAGTGGGAAGATGGCATATGGCGCTAAGGGAAGATAGAAAAGCAGTGGGCAGAGTGGGGAAAACCCAAGTCAAGTGCTAAGAAAAGGAAAGTGGGAAGGGACGAAACGTCGCCCCCTTGAAATCGGTTGACGTCGTTCCTTGCACCCATGTTTTACGATAGGAAAGTATTGTGACCGCTCATAAGACCGGGTCCCAGAGACCCGGGCCTTGGGGATTTTGCCCCGGTATCCCCGCCCTCTTGGTGGCCCTGCGGTTGAGACTGCAGTATCAGGAATCACAATGAAGAAGGAACTTTTAAATAATCAAAGACTGATTATTGAGAAAATGCACCTCAACACGGGCGCATTGCATATCCTTAATAAAGGACCACTTAAAAGTTTTTGTATGCATTAGTTATTCTGGAATATTGCACTGAAATTTTCAGGGTTTGTAGATGTCATGAGTAGGTCTTCGGATAATATGAGACATCTTATGTAGGTGTCCTCGGTTCGACTCCAGGCACTCCGAAAGATGAGTTCTTTTTCCGTAAGAAGAATTAATTTAGACAACTTCCCGATATGTTACAAAAATGAAAACGACTAGAATATCTCTGAACAATTAATATGTTTATCTTGGTGAGATGAAATGCTTGCAGAATGCAAGCACCAACTACTTGTGTATCTATAATAAATAGCTGCTTCTTACAGAGGATATATTATAATGATATAAAACATAAGGTATTTCTAGATATTCTACAGAGCTGAAATTTAGAGGGAACCTTGGTATTGGTCCAAAACCATCAGGAAAAATCGAAAATTCCAAAATTTCCCCTTACAACGGGGTTTTTTACACCCCAAAACGTTCATTTTCAAGTCCCATTAGAAAACCATTTAAATCTGTACAAGCCTTTTTATAATTGCATTTTTAAATTACTTTTAATTAAGGTACAAACTCCGGACCTGAATTAGAAGATGGGAAAAAGAACGACGATTATTTTTCCTGAAAGTAGAACATGAATCTGTGCCGAATTAGTCCAATTATTCGATTGTTACTGCATAAAAACAGGATTTTATACAATTTATAACAATGGCCCAATATTTCTGGCATGACTACGAGACAATGCTTTTCTTCGGGAATTTATTTTACGTGTTAATAAAACTGAACGAGACCTTAGTGCCATGAACTGAAAAGTAGCTTAGTGTCATGACGTCACTCTCAGACCATGACATTTTAAAGCAAAGGGTAAACATATTTGGGTGCGCAGACAATACTAAGAGGAATATTGCACTGAAATTTTCAGGGTTTTTAGATGTCATGAATAGGCCTTCGGATAATATGAGACCACTCATATAGGATTCCTCGGTTCGACTCCAGGCACTCCAACATTTAGGTTTTTCTGTGTAAATAGCATTGCGGAATATTTGGCAATTAATTTACGGTAATTATCATCAAGTAGGAGGAATGAAATTTGGTGTGGTAGGGCACCAATGCTTGCAGTATGCAAGCACCGATTACTCATATAATATAAAACCTAAGGTACTTCTAGATATACCACGGACCTGAAATTTTGCAGGATGATAGGTTATTAGGTACAACCAACCAGAAAAATTGATAATGCCAAATTTTTAGCGGGGTATTTTGAACCCCAATGTTCCATTTCGACACTCTATAAGAAAAACATGGAAATCTGTGCAGAGTTTCATAAATTTGCATTTTTAAATTAGTTATAATTCAGATAGAAACTCAGAAAAAAAAACAATTCTATAGATAAAAGAATGATGTTTCTTATTTTTGAAGACTAAGTTCAAATCGGTGTCGAATTGACAAAATATGTGTTTAACCAGAAAAAAGCAGATACTCAACAATAAAGAACTTCAGCTACCATAGCAAAAATCTGCCAGAAGTTAACATGGGGAAAATGAATTCTAATGTGTAGACCAATCTGAAAGGAATATGAAGCTGAAATTTGACACGATAATAGGATTTTGCTCACAACCAACTATAAAAATCGAAAATTTCAAAATTGTTCATTTTTATGGGTTTTTAAACCTCATTTGTACATTAAAGTTGAATAATTTTTATCTTGGAAACTATAAGTCATAGATACGAATTTTTGCAAACATTTCGTAGCAAATAATATATAGAAAAAATTAAATTTTAAAAAAGTTCAACAATAAAACCGCTAAAAATTCGCAATTGTTTAAACATATTTTTAAGGTTTATGTATTTCCGAATGTGCTACGAAGCTGAATTTTTTTTTCAAGGTAGAATTTGTAAAAAAACGAAATAGGGATTATAGAAATTTTGATATTTTATTTTTTTGGTTAGAAATTTTTGAAGTTTAAAAAATAGGTAAATGTTTAGGTACTAGGGGTGAGCTATGAAGCTGAAATTTTTACGTTATTTAGAGGTTAGTCCATATGCACAAAGAAACATTTGATAACCACCATGAAGTTGTTATTGCGGCCGTTAAAATATTTCAAATTTAAACAATTACAAAAATATTATTTCACTTCTAGATGTGCTATAACTTTAAAATATTGCATAAATGTGTGGCATTAGCGCACCATAATGGAGAAGTTATAATATTCTTAAAATTGCAAATTTTAGAGATTGCTTTTACTACGATATTGTTCCATAAGGAAAGAACGAAAATTGGTACAGAGGCGAAATATTTTGAATTAAAAAAATATTTCTAATAATGAAATATCTTTCTGAAAAATTAATGTTTTTCAGGTGAGATGAAATGCTTGCAGAATGCAAGCACCTTCTACTAGTATATAATATAGCTACTTGTGACTCACTCACTCACTAACACAAAACTCTTAGGTACTTCTAGAAGGGGTAGAAATCTGAAATTTGGCATGTTGATAGGTCGAGTGGCACAACCGATGGGAAAAAGCGAAAATCACAAAAATTTTATATTTAAGGGGTCTTTTTAACCCCAATGATCCATTTCAATACCCCATAAGAAAAGCATGGGATTCAGTGGAAGCCTTTCTAGAAATGCATTTTTAAATTATTTTAAATTGAGATACAAATTCGGGAAAAAAACAGTTGTCTATCTGAAAGAACTTAGTTCTTAATTTTTGAAGAGAATTAAATTACGTACCGAATTAGCATAAATATTTGCTTTTAATCGAAAAAAGTGTAAATTTGTCTTCTTTTCAACAATGAAAATCTTTAAAGACTATTGCAGCGACCTCAATGCTTTCAAAGGAATCTGATATTACACATTATGATCGCAGTGATTTAATGCTTTAAATGGAAATTAATGCCGTCATAACAAACTTCCATAACTCGAATCTGAACAGAAAGGAAAAATTATTCGAGTATTAGAAAACTCAAGTTATGAAAATATACTTTTAAATATTTATATATAAACAGTGGAACTTCTATAACTTCAATCTCAAAGGAAAGCAAAAATTATTTGAATTATAGAAAATTCGAGTTACGGAAATATATTTTTTCATTTTTTCTTTAAATGAATTAACATCAAGTTTATTCCCATAAGCATTATAAGCATATAGCTCTAATTTTCAATATCATACATATTATGAAAACGTCATCACCAATATTTTCTTCCGTTAATATGTAAGATTTTACTCTATCCAAAACACTAATTGTATCACGCAATGTGATTGAGGTTATCAGAGATAATGGCAATTCTCACATACTACTGAAAGCACAAACATGACGATTAAATTTGGGTTATCGACTGTAGGAAGGAGCGAATAGGTTTGTTTTTCTCCAGGACTGTAAGGGATCACAATAGGAGAAGCAACCCTGATAGTTAAACGTGAAAAGTATTTTAATGTTGTGTTTTGTAGTTTTTCGAGAAATTTGAACTCTTTTTAATTGTTAAATATAATGGTGTCATACCTATTTCTCAATATTTTTTATCCAAATTCATGCTTAAGGCATGAATGATGATGCCACTATCTTAACAGAAAATATCCTAATTTTTCCATAAATTTAATGTATAGGGTATTGTCTTAATGATGATTATTCTTAATGCTCACGCATGGCAATCTGAGTCATGAAACTTGAAATATGAAAACTTGGACACAAGCCGATTGCCAGGGAATTTGGAAATTACGGATAGTTGCCTTAATTTCATGGAAAATTATAAATATACTGCTATTACTCATGGAATTTATTATCTAATACATATAGGCCCCACATGGCTTAAGTGCTGTTGCCCTGGAGATTGCGTTGGTTTATTTACGAGTTTAGATCTTGGGGTATGGTGATTTTTTGCAGCGCTTGCAGTATGCATGCACTGACTACTCATATATATATATATATATATATATATATATATATATATATATATGTATATGTACTAGATGAAATAGCCTGTTTAAAATGAGCTTTGTAATCAAACAAACGGCTGAGATAGTGATTGTCTTATGGGAGATTGAAATCACTCTCTGGAGTTGAACCCGGGACCTTTTTGAAAACATTTTGTCATTTGCTACTGGTACATGATCATAGCAATCCTACCAAATTTGGTTGCATGGATTAAGTATTAAATTTAAGGCACTTTACATTCTTCATCCTTTTCTTTCTTCCTCTTTCCAATCCTCTCTCCCATTCTCCCTCCCATTCTCCCTCCCTCCCCCCTCTCTCTTTCTCTGGAAAAATATATATCCTAGTCTCGATCTCGCCCTAATAAAGAACATTATCTATCTATCTCTCCCTCTACCTTTTTGCTACAGTTTAATTGGGGCAGTCAAAAACAATATTTTGCCAGTAGAATTTATCAATCAAAAAAATAAATTGGCAGTAGAAAAATAAAATGGCAGTAAAAAACAATGTGGCAATAAAAAAGATAAACTGGCAGTATTCAAACAGCAGTAAAGAAAGCGAAAACTAGGAGTATTTTAATGCAACATGGCAGTAAAAAAAATAAAATGTCAGTAAAAAAATTAAATGTCCCCAAACCCCCGCTTTCTTAACGCTGAGCAAAATGTTCCTTTGAGTAGGAACGAAAAATACTTCAACCAACTTACCCAACCCGGTGAGGCTGAGCAAAAACTTCCTCCATGCAATAATTTCCCAAAACAAAATGTTCCTTTGAGGAACAAAAAACACTTCAACCAACTTACCTAACCCAGAGATTTGTGGCTGTATTCAATATCAGAAGGCTATTGTTTGAGTTTATTTCTGTTCTTTATAAAGTCTTAAAATTTTCTCATATTTTCTTAAAATATTTTTTATTATGTAACCTGTTTGGAATTTTTAGAAATATTACAGGTATGGAGAAAGTCATGTGGTGGCCACATCAGATTTTTTACATTTATCAAATGTTAAAGCAAATATTTTTTTAAAAATGGATGTGACAAGGTCCGATAGACTGATTTTTAACAAAAAGTAATCAACGCTTAACCCTTTAACAAACATGTCAAATATAAAATTTTGCGTTGATCTGATTGTTTTTGAGTTCGAGCACATACTAAATTTTTATCACATACCTACACAGACATCATCGAGAAAATAGTCAAAACGTGTTCAGGGGACCTCAAAATATGTATTTCCGTTGAAATTTCAAAATCAATTTTTTCATGAAAACAATAGTTATACTATGTATGAAGAAAGTAAAAACAGATAAGTGACAAGAGAAAACACCCACTTCCGGTTGACTGATTTTAGCTAAAATCTAACCTAATTATGAAAGTTTATCCTGATCAGATTATTAGGTTTTAAGTTAGAGCACCCACAAAATTCCAGTCACAGACATCATTAACCAGCCATACACGAGCAGACTTTTTGACGGATCTGGTCCACGGATCTGATCCTTCGGATCAGATTCAACGGACCTGGTCTGACAGATCAAATCTCTCGATGCCCACTAATGTTACATAACATTTCCGTAGTCCCTTGAGGATTGAGTCCATTGTCGGGCCAAATCCCCTAGTTAGTGGCTGAAAATCCGCCAGTTTTTGACGGAACTGGTGATAGCAGACCAGATCCACTGAACATTCAACTTGCTTAAAATCACCAGCAGCTTTTCAGCGGACCTACTGTTTCTGAAACGTTTTAAAGTGTGTTTTCATGTATAAAATAAAAATTGAAATTGTCACTGTTGGGATTTATGTATATTATCACGCAGTGTTATGTTAACGAAAAAAAAACGTTTGAAATGGGTGAAAAACTTGTTCGCTAAGAGACGTTTTTGGACAAAGAATTAAAATGCAAAAGTGACTTTAAGAATTATTTACGTATGTATGACTCAGATTTCTTTTTATTCTTCCTTACAGCCCTTCTCAGGTTTTGACTTTTTTCTTTCACACTTTTCGTAGTAACATCAATCATTCCTTTGGAAGTTAAAAATTTTGCGAGCTCTTCGTACGCTGAATTTTAAAAATTTTTATTTATATATTCTTCAGATGTAATCTTCCATAGGCATTGCCTGAGCCGGTACATTTCAATAAATTCACTCAACACAGTCTTATCCCACTCCATAATGTTGAAATGACTGAAAACGCTAGTACATTGATGTAATAATTTGCATTAATGTGACCGTTCCTACATTTATTGAAAAGATATTATTATTAATAATAGTAAGTAGTTGTTGATCATAATTATTAATAATAGTAATAATAGTAAGTCTTAAAACCTTTATATCTTTATTCCTTGAAGGTTATTCTGAAAACCTTTGCCTATAAAAAGAACACTGAAAACTTTAATGGTGACTTCTGATTATTCCCATAAATGGGTTTGATTAAAACCAGTATAAATTACATCTAGATAATCAAGGCACATATAAGCTCATTGATGAATTTTATTATTCATATTAAATTATAATGAAATTTGTATTGTGCTTCTAATAATAATGCATTATATATATGCATTGTATTATAATGAAATTATAATTACATTCGTATTGATTGACTATTAATAATCATTAATGCGATATTTTCGGAATAGTTCACATTGAAAATTAATTTGAAAATATTTTAGATGATAATATTTGTTTATATCATTTCTTTCATGAACATAATTTAATTCTTTGGACATGTTCACTTGGCTTATTTTGTACTTTGGATGACCTCTAAGATATGAGAAAAAATGATGTATGTAACTCCTGAAGAACGGGAGAAAGACTAGCTCGTAAAAGGAATGATTACAAAATAAAGAAATTAAACGAAACAGCAGATGATAGAGAAAAGCGTTTACGTCGTTTTTGTGAATACGCACAGGAAAAAGAACAAATGAAAACTCATGTGAAAAAGTGTTTCGTTTACAAGAGCTAAGAATGAAAGAAATAGCAAATATTCAACAGTTTCACTGTCGTAGGCATCTAAAGCTGAATTACCCTGAACTAGTAATAAATTTTTAATGATTTTACGCTATATGAATGGATAAATTAGTATTTTAATTAATGAAACAAAAGATATTAAAATTATGAAGGTTTCGAGACAAGATGAATCCAGGAATCTGTCACAGTTCGGTCGTTAGTGGGGAGCGAGAGACTGGTCCGCCGGACCTGGTCCTATGATTCCATCCCTTTTCATGGTTTTCCCTTAACTAAAGGATTTGGTCCTTGGCAGACCAGATCCGTCAAAAAGTCCACTCGTGTATGGCTGGCTATTGAGAAAATAGTCTAAACATATTCAGGAGACCTTAAAGCATGTATTTCCGTTGAAATCTCAAATTCAATTTTTTTCATGAAAACAACACATTCATATCCCATTTAATGCTGGGGATGCATTGCTGAAAACGAGAGTGCTAACTGAATCAGCTTATGCGGGGTCATTTTATGGAGATGCATTCCTGTAATCGTAATTTATTACCTATTTTCAAAATATTAGTATAGCCGCTCTTCTCTCCAATATTTTAAAACTACTGCAAATAATTAATCCTTAAATGCTCAATGTAGCAGATCTGCTACATACGAGAAATCCTTCAATATAATAACTGTTGCAGTTCTTTTGTCATTTTCTCACACTGCAACAGATTGCCCACTTCCTCCCTTATAATCAGTGCCCAATATCACCAATATGTGTCCAATTTTATGAGATATGTAAACAAATCCATACATTGTAGAATGTGGTTTCTGCTGTGCTTCGTTTGATGATTTCAGCAGTTGTTTTCAGTTATTTTGTTTGAAAATTTCCTGCTACATACCGAAAATGTTCAACAAAATCAAATCACATGTCTCGCAATTATTTTATTTTTTCCACAGCGTAATACTTTAGAATTAGAAAATATTAAATGTGAAATTTGGTGTTGATCCGGTAATTAGTTCTTGAGTTAGCACCCACAAAAACATATGGAGAAAGTAAAAATTGGTCCGAGGACAAAGAGCGTTATAACAAATCAGCGTTGTAAACAGTATTACTGTACTCATGACATACACTGTCATGTAATGTCAATAAATATAAGTAAAAGAAAATTTTAGTATGCCTACCAATAAACATAAACAAAAGTTATTTATTATGCATGTAAAATAAATAATTGTCAGATAAAAACTATATTTTTTAGTTGAGAAGAAAATATATTTCAAACTCTTGAACTTTGAAATGCACAAACAGGAATAAAAATAGAAAATGCACGAATAATGTGGTCAAGAAAGTGATATTGTAAAATTAGCATGTTATACTTGCAAATGTTGTGCTATTTGCATATTAGTAGCTTAGGTTAGAACTGAAAGCCAAAGGGCCCCAGGCCCTTTGAAGGAGCTAGGAGTTGACGGTCCATGGGACCAGAAATCTACTTGTGTTTATAATATGCCTTTCAATTCTCATTCTCCATCCTACAAGAGAGAAATATACCTTCCCTATTTTAAAAAAAATAAATATACTCGCCAGTAATATTCGGGCTAAATGCTCATTATTTGGCGAATCATAAGTTTTTTATCTCATGTATAGTCTAACAATCATTTTACTTTTCTAATTATAGTAATGTTTTATATATTTTCAATGGCTATTTATTCTCATGGTATATAGATGCAAATGTGTTAGTATTTTATTCAAAAGCATTTCAGTTCTACAGTTATCCATGGAGATAAAGAATTTTTTAAATATAAGTAGTCACTTTTGAATACAACATTTATCTCCTGGAGTTGATAAACAACTTTTAAAAATTGCTAATAATTAATTAATTTGGTGAAACTTATTTTTCATTTAGGCAAATAGCTTTGAAAGATCTCAGTGAACGCCTAAGTAAAGCAGAAAGACAGCAGCAACAGGGGTGGCCTCCAACTGACAGGCCTAAGTTGAATACAGGCGTGGCTACCACCAAAGATGCAAAAACTGGCCTCAAGTCAGTCACGATTGCAATACCAGGTGAAGAGCCTGTGTCCACTTCCAAATCACAGATGTCAGGTGTTGTTTCTGTTCCTGGAGTTGTTGCATCCACATCAGTGGTTTCCCCAAGTGATGCCCCTCTTTCTTTGCCCACAAAGACTACATGATCCCCTGTTAGTTACCCATGACTGTAACCACTATTGTGGTTGTTAAAGAAGTGAGATGTGGATTTGTTGTGTACATTTGATGCTTACTAAAAACAATTCCTTGGAAGGTGTGACATATGCCAATTATAAGCCTCCTTTGTATCAGAAATGGAGCTATGTGAATATTAACGTTTTCTGAGTGCATTTGTGCATCGTCACGTCTGTTGGTGCCATGATATCGGAAAGCTATCTTCACAACTGTATGCTGTGAAATTTTGAAGTTGGTCTGATGATCTGGGACCATTCTTTTAAGAAATGTAATATGTTGATACTAAAAGTCGTTTTGTTGTTATTATTTGATAATTTGTTTTTAAATATCAACATCTTGAAATCATGATTAGTCATCAAAGTGACATTACCAAGTATATTGTGGTGACATGTATAGTCTTATTGCTACAATAATATATTTATTTTTATTTCAAAGTTTTGTAATTGTGAAAGAAAATAATGGAATTATGATGCATGCATTGCACTTGTAATTCAATGAAACCACTGATTTGCATGATTTGAGGTAAGTTTTATGGTAAGTGCACAATTCCTTAAATACCTATAGAATGTTACAATATCTTTAGTAGTTTGTTGGAGTTACTGAATTGTTTGAAAGCATTATTTTGTTCCATATGCTTACTCCCCTCATCGGCTGAGTTTGAATCATTCTATTTTCGTCAAATACAAATATTTTAATGTAGTAAATAATGCTGAGGAATACCTTGATTTGATTTCACAGACACGCTTAAGAAACTTCAGGACTTGCTAAACAGGCAACGATACATAATTTTTCATCAAGTATTTAGCACTTGTGAATGTGGGTTAAATTCAGCTGTATTTTCTCTTACACAAAATAGATTTTAAAACTTTTAAAATCCAAGAAGTTTAATGTAATTTGAAAGCATTGAAAATATATATGAATGGTGTAAGGCAGCCTCCAATCAACTGCTTCAATTAGAGAATGCATGCTCCAATTTCAAGCAAAAGGTAGATGGCACTAATGGTTCTTTACGAAAAGGTCAGAGAAATGTATATTTAAAGGACAGCAGAAAAGATTATTGTAAACAATAACAAGATTTATAAAAAAATTCAAGAAAAGTAAGTCTTTAGAATTTGTAATCAGTTTCTCATATTTTGTAATTCATTTTAGTTGCACATTTGTGGGAATCACTAACACAACTTATGTGTAGCATATCTCTCATTGGAAACATTTTCATTAGCATCATTGCAGGTTATGTTTTCTATCACAAATGCCAGTCATAGATTCAATTATTACAATTATTTGATAGAAAATAATGGTACATTAAACAGTTGAATTATTAAATTTTAAAAGTCTTGAGTGAGAGAATTCAATGAAAATGTTGCTGTCAGTTGTCTAATCTGTGATGAAATGTTATTTTGCCCGTATGTATTCTTTTCATGCATTATAAAGGTTTACTAGATCTGAAGATTTGATAACTTCTTTTTTCAAATATGAAACTTTTTAATCAAAAAGGTCTGTTAGGGAAAGATAAATTAATTAAAAATTGTGGGATAGGTATATTTTAATTTGATTAAAACTTTTCAAGGCTGCATGGAAGCAGCTTTCATAAATTCTTTGAAGTTACAGTCAAACCATTCTCATTTTTGACCTCTTTGAAACTCCTTTTATTTCCTATTAAAACATTTTTATTTCTGCTTATGCAACTTCAGACAATAACCATGAAAAATAAAGATTCGAATTAAAGCAACAAGAGAGGAAAGATGCACACATCATGCGTGCATAAATCCAAGGCAGAGGCGTTCTTATGATTCATGCAATCATGTCAAAAAAGATAACTATTAATGGCTTAGTATAATGTCTAAGAACTGGTATGCCAAAGAAGTATCGGATTTTTGATGCACCGATTTATTTCCTAATCGGTTGTACTTAATAAAACAATCAACAATTATTTAAAACATACAACAATTGACAATTATTTAAAGCATACCTCACTTTAATAGTAGCAATATAACCTTTATGTTCATTCCTTCATCGTAAATTACCCATTTCTTTTCACTTGTACTGTGTATACATAAAGAAAATAAACATTTACGTTCATTTCTTTGCCATAGATTATCTATTTTCTTCATTTACCAAATGTTACATGTGCACAAAAGAAAATTAAACTAATTAGGTATACACACCAGATATTGTTTACTTCAGTTGCTATGAAGATTTTGTTGACAACAATTAAAAAAGTTCAAAGTGAATTTTATGACTCTCGTTTTATTTTCTTGAAATGTATCGAACAAATCATACTATATGACCAGTTCTACAAATTTTTTGAAGACTTTTTAGTTATGTAATATTTTACCAGATATAAAGAAAAGTTAATTTTTTGTCATTAGTAAAGTGGCACTCAACATCTACCCAGTAGTTTTGCAGATGAAACATACAGACAGATGGACGGATATGACCTAACCATAAGGTGTTCTTTTTTTACTTTTCATAAAGAACACCTAAAAAGTGGGAAATTCACATCGATGTAAGCAAATATGTTATGGTTTATATTTTATTTAGTCAATAATATCATAAAAACCAAAGATGTATCTATCTATTACAAACTATGGTCATATTCTCATTAAAACATTTCATGGAAATTAAGTGTATGCTGGTTAGGTGTGTAAAAATAATTTTGTGAAGAACATTTAATTCAGTTTTTGAGAGCATTATGTGAATGGTCTCTTTACAAAAATGATGCAGCAAGAATATTGACTGTGTAAAAATGGTTAAAGATGCATTTCATACCTTGAAAACAAACTACATAATTCAAATATTCAACATTACTACAAATTTTGTTCAAGTAAGTTCATACATCCAATACAAAGATAAAACAATTTCTTTACTTCAAATTCATATATTTCTTTGCAGTAGCAGACAAGGTATTGCGTTCCAAATATCTTTACCCATGAAAAAATTATACATATCAGAATATGTTTATGTACATGTTTCATGGAAACCATGAGTCCAGTATTTTCAAAAACATTTCCAGTTATCTATAGAAAGGGGACACACCTGATGAAGGCGCATGGGGAGGCGGCAGAGTGCTGGGCCATTGGGCTGCATATTGACGTGATGGATCATACTGTCCTCCTCGGTATGCAGTAAGGGATGGAGGTGCATGAGTGGGAGGAGGATTTGGATATACCCCTGCACCTGAAACACCTGCACCTCCTCCATGAGTCACAGGTGGGTAGTAGGAAGGAGCAGGTGGCATTGGTGGCTGTGCATACTGAGGTCCTTGACCTTGTGTGGCAGGTGGAGCGACATATGTTGGATAGGCTGCAGCATTTGAGGATACAGAAGTTGCATAAGTTGTTTGAACAACAGAAGGTGGAGGAGTGGCATAGTGAGGAGGAGGGCCAGAGGCAGCAACGGCTGCTGCTGCAGCCGCCGCAGCAGCAGCAGCTGCCTGGTGATAAGCAGCCGCTGCAGCGGCTGCTGCAGCTACTGACGAGTCTGAGCTGTCTTGTATTGGCACTGTGATAAGATTAGTTCGCATATGTGATGTAGCAGATGCAGAACCAGTGGAATTGGCACTTCCAGGAACCACAGATGATTGAGAGCCAGCATAAGGAACCATTGAAGGGGGAGGACGACCAGGAGGTAAACCATAAGGAGAGACAGACTGTGGATTTGTTGCAGTGGCAGTACCTAAAACAGTTAAAGTAACATATGCATTAGTCTACAACATGAAACTTCTATTGATTTTTGCCGTTGATAAAAATTTGCATTCAAAAACATTTTGCATGAGACAGAACTTAACAAATACTGTGAAAATTGATTTCATTCCTAAAATTTAAAATACATCACATTGCACATTTAAAATTCTAAATTTATATAGTTTTAAAGAGAGAATTTTGAAATATAAATCCAGAAAAAATTGCAAGTTTCATAATAATTAGACCACATAAGCTAAAATATGCTCGAGTTCAAGTTCTCATGTGATCTGATTGATGGCAAGTTTCTCTTGTATGCTTCCAAAGCAAACATACATGATTAAACTTTTTTTTATCATCTACATCTACAGTTTACCCTGCAAGCCACAGCAAGGGTGTGTGGCAGGGGGTGCATTTGTGTTCTGAAGTGAATGTTAAGACTTAGAGCACTAAATTTGTATGGAAGTTTCTTTAGACGTACATTTTTAAATTTTAACTACCTCATAAACAGCCATTGATGGCTTAATCATACTATAAAAAATTGAGTCTGTCCAAGTGTCCGACCACCAAACATAATCACCTAATTTCTATGGAACTAATGATCTGATTTCGATCAAACTTGTCTTTTATTCAGGATGACCTGCATTGTGCTCTAAGGAGGTCCCTAATTCCAACTACTCCAATAAAATAACTTTACATAGTATTTTCTCTTATTTAATTTCCTCCATTTAAATGACAGAAACAACTAGCATATTTTTTATTTCCACTTTCAAATTACTTCAGGGTATGACATCAGGGCTTGAATTCAGGTTCGAAGAAAAGGATTGTTTTATTTTCATACCATCAAATTTCAAATACGGGCCAAATCTTTCCAAAATTGTGCTTTAATTAACAAAATTAAAAGATTTTTTAAATTAAAATTTTTGTCACCATAGAAACCTGATTGTTGCTGATTAACATTCATTACTCCTGGGAAGAAGAAGGGACAGGAGGTGGAAAAAAAGGAAGAGCAAGCAGGGAAATGGAGGGGTAGGGAATACATAATACAGGAAAACAGTGGAAGAAAAAAAAAGAGGTAGAAGCAACAGAAAATGTATTTTGTTGCTAGAAAAGATTGTAACTAAATGATCTGACATACTCTCGATGTTTGACTTTCTTTCTGTCAGAAAATGAATCTACCAGTTCAATGTTAATTTTCATTATTTGCAGTTATAAACAACATTTTTTAACGTTTCTCAAAATTCCCCACAGTTCAACTGTGGGCTATCTACTAGTAACAATAAAAAAGGTCACATACAATCATGGGAAGGATACAAACTTATGACCATTAGGAGCTAGACCTGCTAACCATTCCTCGAACAAGGATGGCACTGTATCAATATTTGTAGTAATAAGAAAGAAAAGTGTTCTCATAAATGGAATACACAGAGATTTCAAAAATATTATTTATGGGAAATGCGTATAAAATGGTATTGAAAGATTGGGCAGTTCTTGAATTTTCATCTCTGAAACTATAAGTCGGAATTATATGGTCTTGAGGACTTTTTGTGGTAAATGTTCTCCTCGATCCAAATAAATTTTTAACTTATACCTCACAGATCATATAAGAGCATGGGAGAGAAAAATATGGATTTTTAATTGTTTGCCCATAGTAGCATAGCATAGTAGCAAATGGTGTAAACAAAATATGTGATTTTATGCATGGGATATTCTCGAATTTTTATCTCCAAAACTTTGTCGTAATTATATGGTCTCGTGGACTTTTTTGTGACAAATGATATACTCGATCCGAATATTTTTTAAATCTATACCTTACAGATCATATAAGAGGCAGGGTGAGAAAAATATGGTACATATTTGTTGCTTGACGGATGCCATTAAACAAGATATGAGTATGTACAAGTTTATTTAAGTGGAAGTTACAATTGACCAATGCAGTTCAAAGTCATAACTCAGAGATAAATTTTAATAAGGAACAATAATACTTAATTTATTTAAAATCCGCACAGTAGTTTTGGAGATTAAATAGATGGAGTAGACGTGCCCATAAGGCATTCTGCTACAACCGGTTCCCTGGTAAACACCTAATAATGCTATGCATCTATGAAGGAGATAACAGTAACCCACAGCAAGTGTTTGCTTATAAAATGGCTGTAATTCTTAAAATAATAATTGAATAAAAATTGCCACATAATAGAAAAAGGACTTACATTTCAAAGCTCATTTACTACCCATGTTATAAAATATTTGTTATGACGAATGGCTTAGAAGTTTCAAGTATGGCCATCTTAAATCCCAATGAAATAATACAGGGACTACCAAGATAATCTGACTGTAAGGTGAAAGGAGGGATGGCTACTTCAAAGGTGTTTTAAATTACAATTACAT
The DNA here is from genome assembly GCA_028673005.1 of Tanypteryx hageni. Taxonomy (NCBI): domain Eukaryota; kingdom Metazoa; phylum Arthropoda; class Insecta; order Odonata; family Petaluridae; genus Tanypteryx; species Tanypteryx hageni. The sequence continues at coordinate 178,770,043 of CM054112.1, read as the reverse complement.
TAATGATAAAAATTAGATTCTGAAAATACTTGTCAATGTAAATAGGTGGTTACAAATACAAATCTAATAACTGAAATATAACAACAGCCAATGGTACTGACCTACTGAATGCTAACATTGAATCAAGTGCCTTATTTCTACGATTTCCACATTTCTACATCAAGGATTTTATACAATTTTAAAAACACACCAGTAACATATCCAGATTCAGCCCCTGCCATAGATCGCTGATGACGAGATGAGTGAAGATCAGTCACCACATTATGACGTCTGTGATGCTCTCCCAGATGGACTCTGGGATCATTTGCAGAGGCTACTACCACCTGTTGTTGCTGTTTCAAGCGTGCATGACTGACCTTTGCCTCCGAATCTCCCATACCATGGCCTTTAACATGTGCACCAGAGGTAGCAACTGAGAGTGAGAAAGGTGAAGGAGTGAGGGATGCAAGAGGTTGCACAGGTACTTGGATGTGACGGTGATTAATGTGTGCCTGCAAAAAGTCAAAAGTAAATTTGAAAGAATATTTAGTTAAATATAACTGACTGCATTCATAAATTTACCTACTTGCTACTATTGGTAGGATTATTAAATATAGACAGTCTATATCTAATGTAAACAAAATATCTTGAAAATTGTTTTTCCATAATCCATATTAGAATGGGGCTGCATTCCAAGTTCAAAATGTTAAAAACTGGATCAACATATGCATAGTTTGACTTATTGCCACAATGCTGCTCCAGTAAGTTGAGGAGAGGTTGTCAATAGCTGGTTGTAAAACCTGATGTTTCAATGTCACTGGATGCTTTCTACTTTTTCAGAGACAGCTTATATCTTATTTTCCTGATATTAAGCTCTGTAACTCAATTTCAATAAAAATTTTATAAAGCCATTTTTCAGTGAATCAACATTTTGTAAAAATCAACAGGAATAAACTACCTTTCATTGCTGCACGATACGGTTCATTTCAACAAAGCTTCTATTCCAGGTGATACCCTACATATATACGAAATAAAATCAATCTGTTACATCATTTAGACCCTTGGCCCATGCATAGACAACCAACTACAGTAAAACTCTGATTTGAAAGTTCTGCATTTAATGTTTACATGCATTTAGTATTTATTTTTTGCAGTCCTGTCAAACACCCCATTTATGCAATTATTATTTTCTTCGAATTAACATTCCTCGATTTAGCATTTACCTGGATTTAGTGTAAAAAATTTCCGACCGCTTCATTAAAAACCTTCCTCGATTTAATGCAACTTGGCCATTACTACCACAATCCTTAGGCTACAACCACATGATTGTTTTTTAACGTCAAAGTTTGGATAGAAACAACCAGGCAATGGATCCAATGTAAACAGTGCTAGGTGGCCACACATTTTCCGTCCGAGTAAACAAGTGCTGCATCTCTGGGTCACCCGCAATAGATCACAACACTGCTACATTTTTTATCCAAATTTTGGATGTAGCTGTACAAGGAAATTCTCCTCTGCAAAAGTGTTGTTTAGTTTTCAGTGTGATTTTCTCGAATTGGAGCTGACCGGGAGTCAAACCACGCTCAAATATAAGTTAGCAGTCATCGAGCAATTACTATTTTCAGTGTTCACACAGTTTATTCCAAAGTGATGGATTTTACTGAAGGTTCTTTGGCTGTCAGTCAGCTAGAATACAATATTTTTATAACCGTTTTATTTAGACAAAACTAAATTATGTCTGCTCTGCTGGTTGACGCGAATAAAAATGATTTGCTGTATTTATTCACCTTTAATCTCTATCAGTTACTAAAAATTGATTAATGTTCCTAAATCACTTTCAGAAATTAGCTCATTCTTTATGGAAGGAAATCATTTTTTAAGAAGTCGATAATTTTCACCAGAAAATTCCATCTTCAGAAAGAATACGATCAAAGATACAGAACAAAAGGTGTGTTTTCTCAATCAATAGGGATTATAGTTGGGAGTACGAATGAAGGCGGATGGCAACTGGATGTGCAGAAGGCAAGGAATGTCACATGGTTTCTCTTGCTCCTTCACTTGGCCAATCAGTGAAAGTTACAGAGACTCTTGGCATGCGGTAATTACATTTGTGGCATGATTTTCGTTTTTATTTGCATGTTTTACGATTAATATTTAAATAGTACCATCTTCTGGTGTTCTAAAAAGGAGGACGAAGGATGTAAAGGCAAGGTTTTGCACAAACAAGTCAGAGAAATTGTATATCGAGTGTAACAGTACTTAAAAAATGAGTCGGAGCATGCAGATGATTCAACACCTACAACTGGTGACAATGTTGCCAGCTGTCAAGAGTTAACGGCGAACGTTTGTGGCATAGGACTTCATGCATCACACGTTTTCCGAGTGTAGGTGGTTTGGTAGCAATGTAACGTGTATTATTTGTAATGCCCTGTTTAGACCAGGCAACCAGTGTAGAACGACAGACAAATCGAAAGCAAAGTGAAAGCACATCGACCATGTACACCCCCTTTCGTCTTGGTAGTTCTACGAGTGTTGCGATTCTACAAAAGTAGAGAGTGCCTCTACTTTTTCGGAAGCGATTCCACCAGGAGATGCCGAACCTGTCTGAACTGGCTCCAAAGATGGCCATGTGTTGGAGCCCGCACGGTTTTAACCCTGCGAGATACACGTGATGAAAAATAACATCAATGTTACATTATTCCTGTTAGGTTTATATTCTTATAATGAATAATTTATCTATTTTATTACGTTTTTTGAAAATATTGATTCAAGAATGTGATACATAGTCGTATTACTAACACTTAAAAACTAAAGTAATAATAATATATCACCTACAAAACTAAAATATCATGATAACATCATTTGTCACTTCTGCCAGCACGATTCTTGCAAAAGTGTTCTAAAAAAGTATATGTTTAGCATTGCTCATAATGATATTTACTTTTCCGATTTTTACAGAAGTAGGAGGAATAAAGAGGTAGGGATAAAGAAAGAGGGAGAATGTGAAGAAAACAGGAAGAAGAATGGGTGGAAGGAAGTGATTGATTGATGTTATCTTTATGTGGGGCGAGATTGAGACTGGTCAGGGAGAAAGAGAAATAACAATATAAAAATAATGATATTGGCAATGAAAACACTTATTATAATTAAACTAGTGTAATTGCCCATCAAAAATGACGGGCACACATGAATTAATTAATAAGTCAAAAAATTATAAAAAATTAATGAAACCATCTGATAGATGTCCTTAAAAGTCAAAAATAAATATAAAGTTCATCTAATGGAATATTTCGGAAAGTAAAAATTGTTTTGGGTGTATGAAATTTGTGTGGCAAAGAAATATTAAAGATGAGTAATTTGTTGAAGATTACGCCACAACTTTTGCATGACCAAACATTACACAATGGTACATGGGTATTGTATATAAAATAGTTGTATATAAACAAATTTATTTCAAGGCAGGGGCCTGGGAGGCTTAAACGTATTCAATACAGGATTCAAGGAATCGAAAAATTCTGAACCCAAAACTTCTTCAGTTCGCATAAAAGGTGCAAGAGAAAGGTGGGATTTCCTCCAGGGCATCGAACTTGAACTAAACTGAGGACTTTTGGGTACTACCCCTGCTGCATATCCTAAGTAAGCAAAATAATTCGTTGTGCTTGTAGAAGGAACTTCCATACATTTCTGTATAGAGGATAATTAATGCATTTACTGCCTCTCATCTCTATAATTTTTAATTACGTTATCGTAGGCATCCCAAAAAAAGTATAGTAATTGGTGAATCGTCGAAGCATAAAAGAATTTTAAAACTGATGCAGTTTTAATATGCTCATCATTCATGTTACCGCGGTACATCAATTGCAAAAATATACAACCCTTTCGAGGGAGTATTTTGAGAAATACTCAATATCAGATCAGTTCAACTGTTTGTGAAAGTGTGAATGACAAGGGAAACATTATAAATATAAGTATTTATGCAAGATTTTCTTACATTAATGAACATTTATTTTACTGGAATGAACCTTTTTTTATCATAGATATCTTTAACTGAACCAGAATGTTTACAAATACAGGTTTCCCTCTCTTTATGCGGGTTTGCTTTATGTGAATTCACTATTATGTGGCAAACTTATTACTACCGGAATTTCTTTTTATGCCTCTTTGACTTGCTCTTATGCGGTTACGCGGCCAGTGCAATACAAATGAAAGAAAGTTCTCCACTACACCACAAGGCAACATTACCTCTTATGCTGTGTGTATTAGTAAAAAAGCAAGAGAGATGAGAGTGAAGTGGATATTGTAGAGTGGAGATGAGACTGAGATTTCATGTGATACTGTTTAAGAAGTTTTGTCTCCTTGCTCGCAGAGCTTGCGTTGGGCCAAGACAACCCTCCAGCACTTTAAACCACCACTATTATGCCATTCACAACAGCGACCACTTGTGCTCATCTGCTTCCTTTTATTGGCGAGTATAATTTAATGTTGTTTTATGATTGTAGTTGGCGCATAAGAAGTCGTTATGGAGTAAAAGAAGAGCGTCTTGGAGGGGAGTTAGGATTGCTTGTGGAATGTATCTCTATCTTTTACATGTAAATATGGGTTCTGTTTATGCCGATTCACTTTATGCGTCACTTTCCTGGAGCGCAACCTCTGCATAAAGAAAGGGAAACCTGTAATGTAATTGTCTAAGTGATGAGGAATTTCATATATTTAAAAATATTTATTGCTAGCCAAAAATTGTTTTCCTTTTTTTCATACAAAAGGAATACCCATACATGGGTATATATATATATTCATTGCCTAATAGTTTGTTTCGTTTCCTATTCAGGGCTGAGCAGTGGAGAATTTTTTGTCAAAATCCTTCGCTAAGTGGAATGGAAGTGGAAGTGTAAAGTTATAAACAAAATGATTGTTTGAGTTGTCATTGTTAATTTTAAATTATTTCTCCTGATTAAATAAATATGTCTAACATTCTTTGATTTTTTAATTATTTTAATGTATATATCCCAGTAATAAATCTAAGGAAGCCAATAAATAACGTGTCAAGGTTTAAAATAGCAATGGGGGGCTACAATACCTGTACTAGCACCATCTATCAGTTTCCTGTGTAACTGTTTTGATTCAATGACTGGCAGGGCCGTCTATGAACTGAAACACAAACTTAAAGGAAGAATCAAACAAGGGGCTATGTAATTTTCCTTATGTTTCCCAGCCCTGGTCCTGACCATCCTGACACATTAGAGTTGGTATAATGGAAGGGAGGCAATAGCTAATGAGGAAAGAGCAATGATGCTCTTGCAGCTCCCCTTATAGATCAAGCCCATAGTAGTGCGTGTTGGGTTTTCTGCAATTTATATATAATTATATATTACTATACATTATATGCATTCAAACATTAAGATCCCTCTGCGCATACCACATGTTTTTTCATACCTATGTAAAAAACATTTTTGTGTAGCGTAATTGTTTTATTATTATTTATAATGATATGTTAATAGGATAAAATTAACATTGTAATAAAGTAATTGATGAAAATTATAGATTTAAAAAATATAAATTATCAAAAACATTCTTTACGATCCAATGCTGCCAAGAAACATGAAGCATAAATCATATTACTATTTTCGTTTTTAAATGTTATCCGCCTTACGAGATATACATTTTGTGTTAGAACCTTGAAATTGAAGAATGAAATTGCCCACCAGACAATGCAATATTATGCAACACTGCTGAAATATCACAATATTTAGGATACTTTATGAAATTTGATCAGTGCAAAATTAAAAAAATCATAAGATATTAGCCTGTGGTTGCACCGTGCATAAGATGTGTGTGTGTATATATTAACTTAAGGAAAAGAAAAGGTAGTGATGAGGGTGGCAAAAAGGTGTTGAAGGAAGCCCAGCGGACACCATTCCCCACATTACATTTGTCTGGAAAACTGTACAAAGACATAAGTATATTTACTTCAGGAACATCATACTTTTTCGAAGCCTGAATATTGTTCGTTTTTTTCCGCCTCTTGAGCTATGACTATTTTAAAATTCATGTCATAACTTTGTTGGATTCCTCTGTTAACCTGGGATTTGGAAGAACTTTTTTTCTCAACATGATCAGCATCCTTCTTTGTCACCCATTGTTAATATAACGGATGGGTTAAAACTCGCTAAGGTAGGTACAAAGAATATGCCGACACACTGATAGCTTCAATTCAATGACTAATGAGGAGTTCAGCCGCCGACTGAACTCGGTCTATTCTCGCCTCAGACCCTTTTCAAGTACATTATAACATGTATGCCTAATGTGTCTACAATGTAACAAGTATCTTGTATCACTTAACAGACATGCAGAATGTACAGTGATTTTTCGAAACACGATTTTACGATATTTTAAAATCACTAGTACTCTAATATAGCACAGGGCTATTTTTTAAATTTCATTTTTTTGGAAAAAAAATGCGTTATATTTGGGACAATACGGTAATTTAAATTACAACAGATTACAAATTAACTTAAATTTAATTACAAACTGTGGGAGCCAATGGGCAGAATTTGAGTGGAAAGGGTTAAAACATGATAGCGCCAAACTTTAACATCTTTTCAATAGCATTCATACTGGGTTCCGAGTAAATAGTATTTCCGTATCTAAGTGCACTGTTTATGCTCTGCTAGTGTGATTTATGCATAAGGTTTTGAAGTTTTCACCCAAAAGAGTTCATATTTCCGTCTCCAAGTACGCTGTTCCTGAGTAACATCTGTTAAAGCGAGTGCTGTTTTGAAAATAAAGAGTTCATATTTCTGCTTCTAGGGGGCTGTTCCTATTCTTCCGCCGTTTTCAAAATCTTCACCCAAACGAGTTCGGATTTTTTTGCAAAGCTAAGTCGAAAAACGTTAAAAACTGTTGGGAATCACATGCTCAATTGATTTTTAAAATTGGAAATTCTAACGTAAAATGACATGTATAGCAGGAAAACCTAAAATGAATTAACATAACTTACATTGGAATCATAGGAAAATTAATGGGACCCATATAAAAAGTTGTAAATAGCAGGAAAACGTACATTCCGATAATGTAAATACGGGGCTTTACTGTATTTCTATAAAATTGACCTTGTGGATTTTAACTAAATATGATATATATAATCTTCATATAAATTAATAACCAAAATATCATATTTCAACCAGGTCGACTAAACAGGGCTACCACAATATCAAGGAGGTTAGAATTTTTCTGTAACTATGAATTTTGAAGGTATTGGCTGAACGGATTTCAAAGAAATTTCATTTGTAGGGCGAGTATAGAATGGGTAAATGAAATTAATATGTTTAGAACATCAAAAAAGCAGGGCTACCACAATATAAGGAAAAATAATTTCTGATTTCAAAGCAAATACATTAGTATACGATTATACTACGATGAATTTGACAAAAAGCACTTCTGTACCTGTGTACACCCCTACTTGTGTGATATATGCATCACATATTTACATTAATGCGATTTTAGTCTTACAACTATTTTTCAATATATGCATCACATATTCACATTGATGCGATTCGTTATGTGCACAGTATGTACCATTAATAAATTTTATTATTTATTAAATAGGTACTAGCAGAAGTACCTGGCATTGCTTGGGTTTAAGGTCAGGAATGAACAATCAATCGAGAATGTAGAGGAACAATCAAATCACAAAAAAGTTTAAAGGAATTTGGCTTAATTGTTCGGGTTTCTGATTCAATATAATAAGAAAATAATAATTGAATTTTTAACATTCGACCTTTTATGACATAAAAGAAAAACAATAAAGATCTGGCACATAGGATTGCAGATCTGCTAATGAATATGTGGTATAAAAACACTGTCCTTTTGCACATTGGTTTATTTCAAATTTCGTTTATAACAGTGATAAAAATGTCATAATTAAATTCTGATATAATTTGTCTTTTAATATTCTAAACTCAAATTAGCATAGCATTTCACACAATCTTTTGTTTAATTACATCATATAAATAAAAGTAAATGTGTTTGTTTGTGTGTTAACACTGTAACTCCAGAACCAAAAGACCTAGAAAGCTGAAACTTGGCATGCGTACTTTGGAAAACTTGAGAATGTGCACCTCGGGCATATTTTTTTCTACTTTTTCATTTAAGGGGTTGTTTTTACCCCACCTTTCCCCATAAGAAAAGCATGGGAAAGTAAGTTCAATCAGTGCAGGGCTTTATAAAATTGCATTTTAAAATTATTTTAAATTGAGACACGAACTCGGGACTTCAACAAATCTATGTAAAAAAGAATAAGTTTTCTTATTTTTGAAAGCAGAATTCCAATACGTATTGAATTAGCATAATTATTCACTTTTATCATGGAAAAAAGGAATATTTTACTGTTTTCAACAATGGAAAATGTTAATTGCCATGGTTACGAGCTTAATGCTTTTCAATGGGAACAGATACACGAAATGTTATTATCGCATCTAATTTATGCTATTAAGGGGAATCAATGATGTTATAATGAATTATTTATTGTGTTTGATTTGTATTTTATAACAATTGACATTCGAATGAGTAATTCTCCGACTGTAATTTCCTAGCAAAAGAAAAGAAAACAAATTAAATTTGTAATATTAATAGAATGTTTGCATTGTTGTTATACTGTTTATAGAAACATGACATTATTGTAATTTAAAATGACGCGCATATACTTTCCTTTAAGCACAGCTGCAAAAGAGTTTTCATGTTTCACTGTTTTATTAATTCGTATTTAGTTTCAAGGACTAAAATCGAATATATATAGTTGTTTGTTTTTAACAGGTTGGTTGGCTGGTTCGTATTCACATAAGTACGAGCGTTTCTTTGACATAACAACAGGAAAAACTTACACAGATAAAGTTGCACATCTTGATTTGATTTTATTTGCACGAGAAACGTAGTATATTCTGAAGTTCTATACTAATAAACATTACAGATGTTTAAAAAAATAATTGCCCTAAGCACAATAAAATAAATTAATATTCATGTTATTTTAATTAGGTCATTTTTACACTGCTCTGGGTCCTGGGCAACGCCGGGTAACCTATCGCTAGTAATTAATAAGCGTACCCTTATTTATGTATTTGGGAATAAGCTTTTGTCTTCAATTGACAACAATCGGGTTGTCATGACAGCAAATTTTTTTTATTAAAAAACATGAAATTTTGTGGTTAAAAGTTATATTTTGGCCCACATTGGAGTTTTGGCTATAAGAAAATGAAACTTTATATTTCTTGGGTGCAAGTTTCAAATCCGTATAATGATTTTAAATAATTTTAAAATGCAAAAGAAAATTATGCTAGACCATTACCCATGTTATTTAAATGGAGAAAAATAAAAAAGGAATATATTTTTTTAATTAAAAAAGACAATCAAATTGGTTTAAAAACCCCACTACACCAACTTACACTGTATTGTGGTTAAAATGATACCTTCCTCTTGTTTCTATGTCCTGTAGTTTTTGGGCAATAGAATCACATACATACAAACACTCTTTTATAGATATAGTAGAAGTAGATTTGGTAGATTCTTGCCCATTAATCGTCCGAGCAGTGATCCCATTCATTGCATCGTACGACAGAGCAGGGTTTCCTAGGAGTTCCTACAGCGGTAGTATAACTCTTACAACTTTCTTGTTTGACTTTCTTGGGAACGACAAATCCTTGGATAAAAATGTATTTGGCAAGAAATTTTCTATTTGCCTAGTTCTACAAATTTCATTCAATTTTTTTTGGCATACAAACATTATACAAGATTTGAGGGAAAGTTCGTTTTTTGTTTCCAGTAAAGTAGCACCCCTGATTGGGTTATATGAACCATTTATGGCATTTTCTTTTTTCTTTGGCCATAAGTTCTTAATACTAAATTTCATGAAGACCTGTTTGGTAGAAGAACGAAAATGCATTAAGGTGGACAGAAGGAAGCTAATAGGCACTTACATTGGAAACAAAAGGCACCTAAAAAGCTTGAAGTGGCCATATATTGTGCCTTCACCCTAATGTATGTTTAAAATTCGTAATAAATTCATACAGAAAATGATGTAAAGCAATTTTGCTGTAATAAATTCAACAGTCACTCGCTGTAATAGTATGAGGGTGAATCAAAAAGTTCCCAGAGTGATCTCATAAAAACAGAAAAACTCAAAACAAACATTTATTTTTCATTCAATTTTCAACATATCCACCATCTAACTTTAAACAATTTTACATATGGTGTTGCCATCGTTCTAACCCATTTCTGTAGAAAGCTGTATCTTTTGATTGATACCAGTTCTAAACTACTCGTTTGGTCTCAGATATTGAATCCCAGCAAACTTTCTTGATGTGATCTTTTAATTTAGAGAAAAGAAAAAATTCTGAAGGAGCCAAGTCAGGACTGTAGTGTGGATGAGAGAGCAGTTCCCAACACAATTCTCGAAGCACAGCTTTTGAAACCTTGGACCAATGTGCAGGTGCATAAATTCGATGATGCAATTGTCTAGGCCATTTTGTCACAAGAGCAGCATTCAATTTTCACAAGACCTGTTTGTAATAACTTCTTTTGATTGTCCATTGCACTTTGAGAAAATCGACCAAGATCACGCCTTCACAACCCCAAAAAATGGTTGTCATAACCTTCTTGACTGACCCTTCAGCCTAGAACTTGATTGGTCCACTTGACCCCATTGGTAATTGTTTGGACTGAATCTTGCTTTCTGGATCGTACTAATAAATCCAGGTTTCATCACCAGTCACTAATCAGTGGAGGAAATCTTCACGATCAGTGTCAAGTCGGTTGAGAAACTCAACTGCATGATCAGCCCTTTGAGTCTTGTGTTCAGTGCACAATGCTTTTGGCACCCATCGAGCAAAAAGCTTGCTCAATCTTAAACGATCTGTTAGAATTGATTGGGCTGAGCCATATGAGATGTCCAAATGTGTGACTATCATATGCACTGACACTCATCGATCTACTTCCACAATCGATTGGACAGCAGCCACAGTTCTCTTGTTCATGGTCTACCACTTTGATGTTCATCTTCAATGTTCTCTCATCCATCGTTAAATCATTTCACCCATTCATAACTGTTATTTTCTTAGATGCATAATCCCTGTAAGCTTTTTGCAAATCCCAAATGATGGCAGTTGGTTCCCAACCAAGTTTTGTCAAAAAATTAACGTTCACTCAAATCTCAAATTATTTAATCCGCAAGTTAAAAAAAACAGAGATTATACTATACCAAATGAATGAATTCTTACCAAATATTGTATGTTTATAGCTAAGATCATACTAATTTCAGACAACAGAGTTTGTTATTGATTGAACTCATGCAAGGTGTTACTGACATCATTCTGGGAACTTTTTGATTCCCCCTCGTATGCAATGCCTATTTAGTGTTTACCCCAATTTAGTGTACAAAGTTATTTCCTCAGAGAAACGTACAGATTAAATTGTAAAAACCACCTTTTCGGATTCTTAGTTCACCTAAAAAGTGCATACTCATCAAGATTAATTCTTGCTGATTATACTATTCTGGATGCAGAGCAAAAGGAACTGTAATTTGTAAAATAAGATCTGACATGTTCTTTAACATAAACATATAATACCATTAACTTCAATCATACATAAAATATTACTAGTTATTACCCTATAAATTTTATAACATTATATCATAAGACACATAACTGCTTAGAAGAGAGAAACAAAAACTAATTTTGCATTATACTACACACATGAAAGAGTTTATGTAAATTCTATGCAGACAGGCATAACACATGTTAAATAAGAAAATTGGAGATTCTTTTAATCAATACAATTTCAAATTTAAATGTAGCTACACATTATTGTAATTATCAATACAAAGGTAAAAAGAATTACAAACCTGAAGATCCCTCTGAGATAAGTAGGTGCGGCGGCATCCATTATTGCCATATCGTGTTCCACCATGTGTGCACATAAAAACAGTCCCCAGACCAGTTTGCTCCACTCGTGAAACCTTTTCTCCACATCTGGGACATACTTTATCCTCATGCTTTGCACAAGAGAGGCAGAAGACATGCTTGCAGGGAATCTACGAAACCAAAAAGCAAGGTAACAAATTAGTTCCGATGGAGGTGATAAAGGTGGCACATAAAATCCATCAGGCATTAAAACTTTGATAAGAAAGGTGATTAATGAAAATGTTGCTATTTTACACAGAAAAGGAGCTGAAGTTGATTACAAAAACAATGTCATTATAGACATTACATTGAAAAAATGGGAGCTTCATTTGCTGACATAAACCATTTGCTCATAATTTTAATTTGATCCATCCACAGATTTTTCAAAAAAAATTCTTCATCAATGTTATAGATGATACTAATGGTCTCACAAATAGTGAAAATGTTTAACTTTCTATCTACAGTCAAACCCCGATTTAACGACACCATTTGTCCATCACTGACCTTGGCATTAAAGTGATGGTGGTAAATCGAGGTATATGCTAGCTCTATTTATTCATAAGATGGAAGTTTTGTTCACAACAAATCATGGGCGGTATGCAGGGGTGGCACTATATATAGGGATGCTATTTTGGAGTTTTACTGTAACCATTTGCTCAGAATCTTAATTTTAAAATTTTGAAGGCACCCTGTGCCGCCCGCCGATCTCTCCAAAATATTTCTTTGGCAGCAAAATAAATGGTATCATATCACATACACCCCGCAAATTTCAATCTTATATCTCTTACCGTTTACTTGCTTTTTTAAATTAATTGATTGCACAGATGGACAGACAAGGGTGAAATCATGAGCATGTTTATAAAATAAAACATGGAAAACATATGATGAAAAAGAAAGAACTTAGTCACTTCCACAAATTTTTCTTTGTAACCCCTCCTGTCTCCCTCTCCCCCCCTTATTTTACCCTATATATATGGAATGATTTTTATATTTTATCACTTGATGATGCTACAATCGTAGTGAAACCGGTCGTGCAAAATTAAATTTGTGGAAGTGACTAAGTTCTTTCTTTTTCATGATGAGTAAATTCCACAGGGTTGAGTCTGACCTCTTTATTGATATATGGAAAACATACATTAAATAAAAGAAATAATACATGGATTAATTATACAAGGAGTAAAAAGTGTAGGATCAACTCTCTCAATTCTATGTGTGTTGTTAACAGTGGAATATGAGGGTTCATCTGTGTAAATCAACCTCTCGTCACACCAATCCCATTCTCAACACAAATACCTAGGAGTAGTTTTAGAATCAAAACTCATTTTTCATGAGCATATCAAATTAATTACTTGAAATTTAATTGAATTAACCAATCCTTACACCTTGCCAAATTTATTCAGAGGTTGTATTCTTCCAACCAAAGAATGTTGCTCCCATGCCTTAAACTCGGATTCACAGACTAACCTTAAGCTAAGGCCCTGCAAATCTCAAATTATGGAATGAATTGAATCATTGTAAACTATCTGAATCTCAAATCGGGCAATTTTTACATTTAAGTCTCTCTAAGCTGAAGTATTTTATTTCTAATCACTCTTTAGTTAGCTATCCAGTTTTGTGTCAAGAATCTTAAAACAACTGAAGATATAAAAATGAATTTTTATAACCAACTTTTATATAGTGAATACTTTAATATGAATAAATTCTATAATAAATTATGATAACCTTTCTGCTTGCACGGGCGTAAAAAGTTCCAAAAGTGTCTGCCAGCTGAGTGATGTGGGGGTCTCTCTATTTAACCTTTAATCTTTTTACAGTTGAGAGAATAGCAGTCAGAATATATATATATATATAAAACAACTTACGGAAAAGGAAAGGTAAAATGAATATATGGATGTCAACAAGGTGTTGGGATGAGGAAACCCAGTGAGCACTCACCAATCAGATGACTTCAGGTTGGCGAGGCCCCGGGGATGTCGAAGCGACACACGTAAAATAACACAAAAACACAGAAACATCACAAACGTAAAGCTTTCGGAATGTGTTTCCTCATCCCAACACCTTGTTGACATCCATATATATATATATATATATATATATATATATATATATATATATATATATATATATATATATATATATATATATATATATATATATATATATATATATATATAAAGCGAAGTTAATATAAAAGTTGGTAAAAAACACCAAAAACATCATCCACCGAATTTACCCATTCTGATGAAGTGCTTGCAGCCTGAATTGCCAACAAATCTCTTGCAACTTGCCAAAAATGAGTATGATCTACTTTCCAGTAAAAATGGGTCACTAACGTGGTCTATCAAAAATTGCTTTGTGTATTTCCTCCTGAAATGTGGACATTTCGTTCATTTTTGACGGTTTCTTTTTGCGAGTTATTATTTTTTAAAATAAAGTATCCAAATGGTTGCCCTTTCCTGCTTCACTTTTTATACATCCAGTATTAAAACCTTTATGTATTACAATTAGCTCTTCATCTTTACCTTCTTGCCGGAATGTATCTCCTAAATCTGAAGTCAATTCTTCCCAAAAAAATGCTTTATAGTATTCGCTTGGTTTTCCGTGAATAAGACAAGTTTAAATCTTGGATCAAGAAATGTTGCAGCCATAAGGTGGTCTTTGGAAATGTCAAATCTGTTATCCAAATGCATCATGAGTACATTACGGAACAATTTTACACCAGGCACTGATGTTGCATTTAGTTCATCTTTTAAAACCAAAATGCAAGAAATAATGAGACTAATAGTAACAGAAGTTTTGGAGCTAAATATGGATGTTGCCTCCACTGTTACCTTGAGAATCGGGAGAAATGCTTCTAGGATTTCTTTCAGTTGATTAGTCAGAGGCACGGGAGGGACTTGAGCACAATTCGGTTTTGTACTGCATTCAATAAGAGCAAGAGATATTGCAATATAATTCCTTTGTACTCAATCAAGCAATTTGTACATTGTATTCCATCGAGTGATGATGTCAATTTGATGCTTTGTTAATGCACTCTCGTGCAAACTATTTTTGAGGTCATCAAGGTGGAGTGAAAGTGTTGTTTGATGAGAATAAATATAAAATTCACATAAATGAGTGTTCCAGAGAAGAACAAGATGATCCAAACGGAACTTATGATGCCTACTTTCCATTTAATCATTTATTTAATACTTACATATATTGGCTTTAATAACTTTAAAATCACCATGGATATGTTGCTCTTTGTGTTCCCAAATTTCATAATTTAGCATTATAAAATATTACAAACACATTCGAATGGAATATTAAATTGATCACGCATGTTTGTGGGGCAAAAATAATATGCGTGTGTTTTAGAATATACCAAATCCAACAATAGTCATTACTATGGCAACGCACTTGTAATGAGTGATAAAAACTTAAAAAACACCGGTAGTTACACAAAATTCATAGAAATATGATAGATAAGCAAAATTCTATGATAGAAATTAGATTCTCCATTCCTTTCCTCAGAGAAGAGTACAAATCCTGCACCAATATTACAATTCTAAGATATTTTAATATGCAAGAGAAAATTACCCTCCACAATGGTTTTCAGATTTTCCATGTAAATCAAATGAGAAGGATAGTTCCTGGAATCAAACCCGGGACTTTCAATATTTGCAACCAAAACTATCTTCAAGTGCTCGGCACCAGTAGCAGGAGATTTCCACCAAGTGTCATGAAAATCGGTCTATTGGTGCAAAAGTTTACTGGGGAGGATGGACAGACCGACAGACACAACGACAAAACTAGAAGCCTATTTCCATTCTGGAAAGTAGGCTAAAAATAGTTTTGGGTGAAAATAAATTGTTTAAAAAAGAAATACATTACGCTATACAATTCATATATGCTCTAAATTATTTTTATCTATGTAACATTTAATTTTTTCTCTCTGTCTCTCCTCTCTCTCTCAATCGTATTAAAGCATTCAAAGCATGCATTCCTTACACATATAGTTTAAGGATTAAGGTGACAGAAATCACGAGGTTTAACAACGACATGGTCAGAAAGGCAACATATCATTAAAAAGCTTAAAATTTACAAATAAATATGATTTAAACATAGAACGAGCAATTTAGAATCGTAGGCAAAATGCGATGATAAGAATAAGAATTTTTTTATTTTTCTTTAGAACGGTCTAGGTTTGAAGATCATACATCAATTCGTTCTAACTTTAGTTTGCAAAAGAGTAAAAGTCTGTAAGTACAAATATCGATTTTTACGTGTTATCTCATGGAAAACAGAAATTATGTACTGGAGTCGAACCCAGGTCTTTTTTTTATTTTGTTTCGTAAATGGCTTTTAATACAAGAGAAAAACATTGCTACCAAATTTCAATCATCTCCCTACTCGGGAAGTTTGTTAAAAACAGCATTACAGTCAGTCAGTGGCACATGGTGGAAGTTTTTGCAGACAGAGTAAGAGAAATATATATACAGTTGAAACATTAAACAATCTGAAAAATTCCCAACACTATCTTTTTGAAATTTACTCATAGTATGATCAGTCATTTAAAAAGTCATATGAGGCCTACACAACGTCAAAATAGGTACTTGGAACGTCAGAACATTACTAAAAATAGGTAAATTAGAAGAAATAAAGAAAGAAATGGAGAAAAATGAGATTGATATCTTAGGTTTATGTGAAACAAGGTGGCAAGAGAAAGGAGATTTTTACAGTGATAAATTTAGAATAATTCATAGTGGAGGTGAAAAGAGAGGAAGGAATGGAATAGCAGTCATTATTAGTAAGAAATGGGCAAACAGTGTTTGCAATACATATCACATAAATGATAGGTTGTTGATGGTAAGAATGAGCACCGTGCCAATGGATACAGTGATAATACAAGCGTATTTCCCAACAAGTAGTGCAGAAGAAGGAGAAGTAGAAAAGGTGTATGAAGAAATAGAAGAACTTATAAAGATGACAAAAGATAAAGATAATGTAATAATAATGGGAGACTTTAATGCTGTGATTGGATCTAGTCGAAATAGTAGAATGGTAGGAAAATTTGGTTTAGGTGAAACAAATGAAAGGGGAGAAAGATTAATTGAGTTTTGTGAACAGAATGAGATGATGGTATCAAACACTTTCTTTGAAGTTCCCAAAAGAAGAAGATATACATGGGAGGCGCCAGACAGAAGAAGGTTTCAAATAGATTATATTTTAGTAAAAAGAAGATATAAGAACCAGGTAAAATCGTGTTATAGTTACCCAGGTCCAGATGTAGACAGTGACCACAAGCTAGTCATGGCAAAATGCAAAATTAGTTTTAAGAAAATAAAGAGAACAGTTAAAAAGAACTGGCATCTACAGGGACTGAAAGAGTTACCAACGGCTAAGAATTACCAAGAAAAAACAAATGAGTTGATGAGAAATTATGAAGGACAACTTAGTTGGGAGGAATTTAAAAAAGGGGTTATTAAAGCTACAGAGGAAGTTATTGGAAAGAGAAAATTGGAGCCTAGAAAACCTTGGATGACTGAGGAGATACTGATTTTAATTGAAGAAAGGAACAAGTTGAGGAAGAATGGAAATGATGAAACTTATAAAAAAGTTAAGAATGAGATTATTAACAAATGCAGAGAAGAAAAAGAGAGATGGACCACAGAGATAGCGAAGGAAATTGAGGAAGATACAAAGGGAGGAAGGCAAGACAAAGCATACTTCAAAATTAAAACTCTCCAGTACAAACCAAGAACTAAATCGGCAATAGTTAAGGATAAGGAAGGAAATATGTTATGGGAAAATGAAAAAGTATGTGCTCGGTGGAAAGAATACATAGAAGAATTATATAGTGGAAGAGATGTTGGAGATGGATGTAGATTTATTGAAAATGAAGAGGAAATAAGAAATGACGAGCTAGGCCCAACAATAACCAAAGAAGAGTTTTATAAAGCTATCTTAATTCAGGCAAGGCAACAGGTGTCGATGGTATACCTGCAGAACTTTTGAAGAACTTAGGGGAGGAAGCAAAAGAACATTTCTTTAAAATTATAAAAGATTGTTACGAAAAAGGAAAATTACCTGATGACTTTATAAAAAGTAAAACTATAAGTTTACCAAAGAAGGGGAATGCAGTGGAGTGTAGTAACTACAGAACAATTTCACTACTTTCGCATGCCTCAAAAGTTTTAATTTATATCGTGAAAAACAGAATAAAAAGGAAAATAGAACATTATATTAGTGAAGATCAATTTGGATTTAGAAGTGGGAGAGGAACGAGAGAAGCTATATTAGCCCTCAGGGTGATAATGGAAAGATGTTTAGAAATGAACAGGACATTATATTTAACGTTTATTGATTTGGAGAAGGCCTTTGATACAGTTAATTGGGAACTGTTGTTTAAGACTATGAAAAAAATAGGTATTGATTGGAGGGACAGAAGATTAATTTTTAAGCTTTATCTAAATCAAACTACAAGAATAAATATAAATGGATTAGAGAGTGAAGCAAAGATAAGGAAAGGAGTAAGACAAGGATGTCCACTATCTCCATATTTGTTTAATATGTTCATTGAAGAAAGTATAGAAGTTATGAAGGAAAAGACAAAAGGCATAAAAATAAATGGAGTTAGAATACACTGCATTAGATTTGCAGATGACATTGTAATATTCAGCGATTCAAAAAGAGAAATGAATAAAATGCTGAAAGTATTATCGGACACGTTAAAACAGTGGGAATTAAAGATAAATATCAAGAAAACCAAATTGATGGTTATAGGCAAAAGTAATGCAGGGACAATATCAAAGATCAAAATAGACAATCAGGAAATTGAGCAGGTGAAGCAGTTTTGCTACCTAGGTAGTACAATTACTGAAGATAATAGATGCGTGCAGGAAGTGAAAAGAAGAATAGCACTTGCAAAGCAAGCTTTTCAATGCAAAAGGAATCTACTGACAAGCAGTCATATGAATTTGGAAGTAAGGAAATCCTTTGCAAAAGCTTTTGTCTGGAGTACCTTACTTTATGGTAGTGAAAGTTGGACGTTAGGAAAGAGGGAGAGGTCCCGTATGGAAGCGACAGAAATGTGGATAAGGAGAAGATTGATAAAGACAAGTTGGACAGAGAGAAAGACAAACCTTGAAGTTTTGGAAGAAGTAAAAGAAGAAAGGAAACTGATCAAAGGAATGGAAGAAAGGAAGGCAAAATTTTTAGGCCATGTGATTAGACATAATGGATTAATTGTGAACATCTTGGAGGAGAAACTTTTAGGGAAGAAAGGAAGAGGCAGACCAAGAAAGAAATACCTAGATGACGTGGAGTCAGTGATGGGAGTTGAGAAATACGAGATGTTGAAGAGAATGGCAGAGGACAGGAGTTCATGGTTGCAGCGACAAGGCTTAGCCTTTAGATGAAGAAGAGGCCTACACAGGTGTATAAAGCCTCGCATGGCCCTTTATGTCTGATGTTCCCCGCAATACCACTTCCAATGTAATTTCATAAGAGTTGGTAGATCAAGTTTCCTTATCAAAAAGTTACATACCATTCGGCCATATATAAGGATGGGCTTCATACACTTGTCACAGCAGTGAATCATAGGGTTTAGAACTTTTTCTCCAATAAGATTGACACAATGGTCCCATCGAAGGCGCAACATTGGCTCAGGAGGTCCACGATCAATAGTGGTGAATGTTGGAGCCTCCAGCTGTGAAATGTCTGCTTCAAGGTCGACTAAATCAAAAATCAAAATACATAATACAGAATGTAACATGGTTGATTTCAAGCATTAACATACAATTAAATGTACCCAAACAAAATTTTTCATTTAAAAGATTACAAATCTTATAATATGTGAAAATTTTATGGCAGTACTTATGCTTCATTATAATTGTAGGACTCAACTTGATCATACTTGCCCAAATACAGAATAACCTTAAAAATGTGCTGATTCCCAAAAGTTTGTCTCATTTTTAAGATATAAACGAAGGAATTCTCCAAAGCCAGTCAAACTGATAAAACCCGGTTAAAAGTCCGGATAAAAACAGATGAACCCGGATAAATACCGGATAAAAACCCAATACGTATTTTGGCTACAAAGTAACCATCATCAGGGGTTAAAAAAGGGGGAAGGGGGACTTGAGAGAGGGCGACTGAAACCAAGACCAGTGGCACGCTCTCAAGTGGATGTCCAGGGCTGTGTCTGTGTATTTATACCTGGTTGGCGGGTAGGGGAGGGGCAGGAAGGGGGGGGGGAAGAAAAAAGGGGGGAACCTAGATGACCTAGGTGATGGGAGAAAAAGGGGGGAGAGGTCAGTTTAAAAAGAACGCTGTTTATTACCCCTAACTCATTATTCATCAGGGTGTCTGTATTTATGAATGTGTAAGCTTTCTGTTGCGTCGAGTTTGGTATTTGGGACTTGTTTAAGCAGTTTGAGGCAATTTGTGTCTAATGGGTGGTTATATTCCAAAATGTGTTTCGCGACTGCCGATTTTTCAAAGCGTCCATGTCTGTAGTGCGCTAAATGTTCTTTGAATCTGATGGAAATATTTCTTTTCGTTTGGCCAATGTAAGACATGTCGCATGTGGGGCACAACACTTGATATATGCCGGATTTTTCTAATGTGGGTATTTTGTCTTTAGGGTTCCCTAATAAATTTTTAATGTTATTTGTATTGTGAAACGTTAATGTAAAATTTGCGTTATGAAAGATTTTTGTTAGCCCTTTGTTTAGGGTTGAATGGAAGGGGAGTGAAATGAATTTTTCTTCCTATCGTCACTTAGAGCAAGCGTAGTACTTGTCTTCTTGTCTAATGTTTTGGATTGCTTGTTAAGCAATGGTTACTTTGTAGCCGAAATACATATTGGGTTTTTATCCGGGTTCATCTGTTTTTATCCGGCCTTTTAACCGGGTTTTATCAGTTTGACTGGCTTTGGAGAATTCCTTCGCTTATATTTTATATATTTGCCAGTGTAGCTCGCTCTCTTTTACTCAACTCATTTTTAAGAAGCAAAATTGAGATATTTTATAAATGGTATGAATTTTCACCTTCATAAATTCATTATAATGATGGAAGTAAAAACGATAGTTATTAGGTTTCATAGAAATATGATTAGGAAGGCTAACATATATTTTTAATAACTTAACTATACTAAATAGTTGTTAAATATACCTTTATATAAAATACAGCTTTAATTTAGTTAACTTGTTTGGTACCTTAAGTAATCAATTTTATGGAAGATAATTAAATGACCTTTGAAGCATCCAGTAAAAATATTAGCATCCTTCAGTTATGGAAAATAATTCTAACAGAATGCAGTCACAAAATATTATTTTTTCTCAAAGAAAATTATATAATAAAATTCACTTAAAAAGAGGAAAATCCACTGAAAATTATAGCAATTATAATAAAACAAGATGATAACTGGCCAATTATTTATAGAACTGATTATTAGCATTTATACAGTGTACAGAATTACATACTTTTGGATGGCTGAACATTTTCATCTGGTTCTGCACATTCCTCTGCTGGGTGCAATCCAGTGTCTTCTTCATCACTTTCTATTACCTACAGTATGAAAAAACCAATAACTATCACATTGCTTCACTGCAATTATAAAAGAACCTTCCATAAAACCTAAAATACCTTCACTGCCTTTTTTCCTCGTCCTCTACCTCTGCCTCGTCCTCTTCCTCTGGTCCGTGTCCTACCACGACCTCGTAATCTTTTTGAAGAATTGTCTTCACCATCCATATCTAAAACAAAAGATAAATTAGCATTAAATCAATAGAGAGACATACAACTTCAATTAAAATGACAGAACTTTGATCAGAAATAAACCTATTATGTCTATCACTAACCATCTGTTTTGAGAAAAACGTAAGATGCAAAACATTTAATGTTATAGTATTAAATACTTAATAATTTTAGTGTATTATTTTAGTATTTCATTAAAGAAGGAAGCTCGTTTTTCTTAAAGACTATGCAGATTGGTAGTGACTAAATAGCACTGTTTTCTACGTTACTCAGAATTATTAAAGAAATTCTTGTCTTTAGCATTAAAATAAAGTGTGCTTACGTTTTATTTTCATTGCATAAAACCAATTATTTGTCAGAATTAGACTTCTGAGCAGCTCCTCAACAGGTAGAAGAAAGGCTTCATAAGAGAAAAATGATGAAATATAAATTAAGCATAGCTTCTTTCTTAGTAAAAACAACATGCTTAATTCCTTGATTAAATACATTAACTCATTAATTAATATTGGACTTCTTGACTATAATGTTGAACGATTAAGTACATCAAACACTGTAAATATTATACTTAAAAAGAATGATATGGAGCACAAATATTTGCAAATATTATTGTCAATATTCTTCAACTTTACAGATATTAAAATATCGATCTATATCCAATTAAAATCTTACTTAAAACAAGGTAAAAACCATTTAAGTAAGAAAAGGAACGACACCGGTTCAAAGAGTATTGGTATCTCAAATAAATACACATACATTAAAATTGTATCTTTTATAACACTTCATAAAAAGTATTTTGAAATATTTTATTTACAATGAAAAAATCACCATTTAGGTACCTTTATAAAAGTAAAACAGCTACTGCAACTTTCCTACTCGTTAAGGTACACAATCTTTTCCTACTCAATTGACATGAAGAAACCCATTAAGAGCTCACAAAAAAATCGGCACGATGGAACGATCGAAAGGAAATCCCAAATCGATACTCTGATACAGTCGACAGAATTGGAAATCGAGGTATCGAAAGTTCCTTTGAAGTTTTAGCGATCGCGCGGTAATATATCGGCATGTCGGCGTTGACTATGAATATTCCGTGTTGTTTCATGTTTTATCTTGAGAGAGTGATGTGAATACATTTTATTGTTTACGTGGGAAAAATAATGCGTCAATTTTTGAGTTAAGGATTTCTCCGAACAAAGAATAAAATCGGAATTTTGAGTTAATATACGAAAGCTGTTTCCAAAATGAGTGACATAAATTTCCAGAGATGCAGTAAGAGATAGATATGTCTTTTTCGTACATGTGCCGCCACATATATTGGAAAGGGTTGTGCCTAATTTAAAGCTAAGGAGTTACGTTGTTTGTTGACCTGCTATAAAGCAGCGTAAATGTCATTGCCACCTGAGACAATATGGTTTGGATTCCTAAGGCCAGTGGTTGCCCAACCTTTTGTAGGTGCGACACTTTTTAAAAGATAGACAGAATTGCGCGGCATAACCAGTTTACAAAAAGGCTTTATACTTATACATTTACTAGTACATTACGGTTGCAGAACCTTTGGACGCATCATTTGGTATTGAACCATTCTCAGTTTTTTAGAACAAGTTATTGGCTAGTGACTTACCAAAATGTACTAATCGTCGATTCATTTACTTTACGAGGTTTTTCCCTTCGCCTCTAAAAATCAACTGCGGCACCCAGTGGGGGGTAATGCATTAGACTATCAAAACACACACTGGATGTAAATCTTCGATTATTTTTTATTTATTATACCTTTTGGGTGTAGGGATTGATTGGTTTTATTTTATGATGACAATACGGCTGGTTGTAGCGACGCGGGAGTACAGGGGTGCAGTTGACCCGGGCACAAGGCTGAAGGGGCGCAAACTCATGGACCGAAAATTAACGTTTCTGTTTTTAAACAATAATAATATTATAAATTCCGAATTAAAATGCTAGTATAATGGGTCGAGTGAATAAAAACTAAGCAAATGCTTAAAGCATAAGCATTTGCTTCATATTGAGGGAATAAAACTTTGCTTTTGCTTATAAGCATTTGCTACTCAGTTTTTGAATTTCAAACTAAAAACCTAAATATATTGGGTAATATTTTTTAATAAGTTAATTAATATTTTTTTAAAACTATTTCTTTTATAACTGAATTCGATAATATCACAAATCATGGGTTATTTTTATTCAATTAGTTATAGTAATTTTATCCAGTCATTTGCCTTAATAGTGATTTTGGACCCCACAAATATTTCTATCTTACATCACTTAAGTACCTTAAAAATATTTCTATCTTCTGTTTGGAAGACAGTACCCCGCCACGTTCTCTTGATATTCTCCGAGTAACAGATTTGAAATATAGGTAATTAACATTTTCTTCAGAGAAACGCTATAAATTTTTATAACCGTTGGGTGTTGAAACTTTTCTCGTATTTTTTAACCTTTCGTGTCACCATAAATTACCATATTTATATTTAGGATCAATTATCATGAAAATAGAGTACCTGGAATTATTTTAGCAAACCCTTTACCTCACTTAAAAAAGTTTAAGCATATGCTTAAAGCATTAAGCAAAAGCTCGGTTTTATTCACACAATTTTAAGCAAATACTTAGGAAAATTCCTAAAAATAATCAAATGCTTATTCTTTCTAGCAAAAGCAAATGGTATTTTTTTATTCACCCCAAATTAAGCATTTGCTTAAAAAGTGAGGGAAATCTTAAGCATAAGCATTTGCTTATTTTTTATTCACTCGACCCAATATGCTTAACTTTTCATCACATTCCCCACATTACATTTGTATGGCGGACGCATATCTGAGAATTGCCCCCGGGCGAAGGAGAGCCTAGCTTCGCCACTGATAGAGCTTCCACCGCCTTAGAAAGTTTTTATCACAGGTATCAACGGCAATTTTCTTGCCTCATACAGAATTAAGAAGGTGATGATGAAATGAACTACACTTCCAGTGGGTGGTAAGATAAAAGTTTGAGAAAAAACACTCGAATCTACGGCAGCGATCACGATCCTTTTATGGATTCCTTTCACCCATAAGGAGATTCCAAGACAATTTTGGATAACCATGCAGACCCTTAGGAAGGATCCTGAAAGCCAGATTGGGAACCACTGATCTAGAGATATAATTAACCAGCACCGTAACTAGAAATTTGTTTAGTTACTAATTTGGATTTTTATGCGACCCTTACGTTAAGACGAGCATAAAACCATTAATTAGTCATTGCTATGCCGCATACCATTTGCGTAAATTTAAATAGGCGGGGCTAATTTATTATCTTAGTCACTTCTCAAAACAAACGCAGAATTATTCGCTACTTTTAGTATTCACTGAGCCAGAGATTCCCCAACTTATTGCGGACCTTGCGGACGGAGCATCCTTTCAAAGATAAACAATTTCTCAGCGCTTACCCAGAGCATACTTCATAAGAAAGCCATGAATAGCATTCATATAAATATAAGAAATAATATTTACGGCATATAGAATATCTTACAATTAGTAGCTTAATATTATAACTGAATTTTTAACAATTTTTTTCCCACGAAGTTTTAGTAAATGTCTATGAAAATAAACACGAAAGAATTCGAATGAGTAAATTTTAAGAACCGCTGGTAAAAAAATTGGAAGGTGATAAGAATATCTTATGGGACGTGCTCACTGATAATGAAATTCAGAACTCTTGAAAGCGATCCAATACCAAGTTCACTCCGGCTATATATCACTCTAATTTATACGAAAACATGCTTTCTAGAACAAATATTAACATTCTCATCTCTTTGATTCTGAATTTCATTTCACGGCTGGACGTTCGTGATTTTATTGCAATCCCTAAGATCATACAAATTAGTATAATAAAAATATAGGCATGCACGTGTATCCTAAATGCATAATCTCATATTATAGTTAAATGATGTTTAATCATGAAAATTTGAGAAATATATATCATCTTGATCTACTGAAAAAAAGACTTGAAATAACAGTGAGTAGCGTCTGAGCTCCTCACAGTTGCTATTTCGTTCATTAACTACACAAACGTTCGGGAACGTGTTTTTTATTTGCTGATATAATTCTAATATGTAACTTATTATCGTGCATAAACTGATATAATATCCTTTCCAGTTAAATATGTAATCTGTAAGGAAACTAAAAAAACTGAGAAAACTTCCCTTAATCAAGAGAGGTGTCTTTTACTACTGCGAATGTGAAATGTTTTAGTTCACTGGCTTCCACTCAAAATAACTTAAATTATTTTTACAAACATATGGCAGATTCTTTAAATTATGTTTATTTCTCCGCGTATACTTAAATTGTATATTTACGGAATTTAAAAGAATAAAGGTAAATCAAATAATCAATATGGCTACAAGCGCTCACGATTGCGTCCTGAATACAGTGAAATTGTAGTAGCTAAATTTATACTATGTTCTGATACTAAAAGTAAGATTTATATAGCCATTACAATATAAAATATATACAATGGCTATTTCTACAATACTTGTTTCGTTTAAGCAAAAGGTAAGAGATGTGCTATGTGCTTTTATGATAAGTAATTATGTATCATTGATCAGTTGTGCCAGTGCATTCTACCAGGCATATTTATCAATAAACTCTATCACATAGTTCTTCCAGGTAATGGTCTTGCAGACCGAACTTTCAAATGAGCGAATAGCTTTAACTTAATTAATATCATGCCATACAAAAGATATAATGTGAATGTTGCATTTGTGAATAAGTGTTAATTATTCTAGATGTTTTATATTATTTTCTTTAATTTTCCTGCGTGTATTTATAAACTTAAGATTGAAGATGCTGTATCAATGGTGCCTGATATGATTGCTGAAGAGAAGCTACGAGCGGTACAACTTTGGAATGTTGTATCGGAAAAGTTACAGGAGATAGTAAATAATTCAGCCGCTGATATCACTGCTTTGGCATTTCAACTGGATAAGGACAAGGTTATAAAAAACAAAATTAATAAATTCCATAACTTAATTCTATAATTATATTAATAAGTAATTAAATAGCACGTTTGAATGAATTTTGAAATTATCGTTACAGCTTCCAGAATATTTGGATGGATCTCTCTCAAGCCTTGGTACTCCACCAGGAGTTGTTTCAGGGTTCAATGGATTTGGAGGAATGGCCAGCCAACTCATTACAGGTGGTGGTGGGGCATACATTTCTCCAGCTCTTATGAAAAAATATATCAGTTGTGGTGAATCACGAGCTGCTTCAATACCTGCCCCAGTCCTTGGAATCCAGAGACCAAGACCCAGAGGTTTTGGTTTGTAGATATAAATTACTTTCACCATCACTGTAATAAATTATCATTTTTCGCCACTTGGCCTGTCTCGATAAGTGATTTACTGGTTTATTTCACCAATACATTCACAGTTCATAGATAAAAAAGAACAATCTTTTCAAAGCTTTTAGTATTATTTGGAACTAGTAAAACATAGTGTGTATTACAATACAATTTTTTGTTTCATGAGATACATGAATTGAAACCTATAGTATTGTGTAATCTATTTCAAGATTAACTTTTTATAGTTGTTGGTAATGTAAATATTAAGCAGTTTTAAGACATTAATGCCTAGTTGATATTTTCTAAATTTTTGAAATAGAGAATGTATTATAAACTCTCTGATCATGTTTTGGATAGCATGAATCATTTTGTACCGAACTACTGAAAGAATGTTGCATAAATTTACTCTATTTTATTTTGTGGATATTAACCAATGAAATTGTTGCTTTATTTAAAGCTGACCAGCTAACCATTCCAAATTTTGGAGTGACTTGTTCCATGGTTCAGTTCACAGTGGATTTTTTGACAATGGCTCGGTTCAGTTTAAGCAAAAATGTGATTTGTATATGTTTTATTTCATTTGTGTACTAACAAATACAAGTGTACTAACAAATAAATATTGAATAGGCTTTTGTATGCAGTAAAAGTAGAAATAATCCACTTGCAATAGTATCAATAAATCACAAAAAAGGAATTGACAAACAAACATAGGTTGCTTATGACAATGATAACATCCTTTTTTTAGTATACAGGTAGGACGGTTTACGCCGGGGTTAGGTTCCTGAGATTTCCGGCATAAAATGAAACGGCGTAAATTGAAGCAAAAATATAATGAGAACATATGTAAATACATTAGGTTCCGTTCCAAGAATTTCAGTAATCAACACAACATACTTGAAAAATGTTTTATTTTATCAAATTTACGTATTGAAAATTGTATAATGTTTAAGAAAAAGAAAGAAAATTTACTGATTTAAAAATGATAGAAGGCTGTTTGGTTTTCTTCTTTTCTGATAAGTTATAGTATGGCTGTAGACCTGTCTCAATTCCTCTCTTAACGGTTGAGCTCCGTTCCCAGTTGGGGTCGTTGCTACAGAAGATCTCACATCCCTTATTAATAAGTGCAATAGCCTCTTGCATTGATTTCACTGTTAGTGTCCTAACCGGCATTGCAGAGTCAGCTTCACTTTCCTCTGTCTTCTTTGGACAGTTGTTCAGCTAGCTCTTCTACATCGTCCGTTGAAAGCTCTTCACCATGACTCTTAAGGAGCTCATTTATGTCACCAACTTCTACATCATCTAGTCCTATTTCCTTTGCTATCTCTGTCACATTCTCTGTTATTGTAGATATTTGAAAATATTAATAAAAATAAGATTGCAAGATGGACCACACACACATAAACACCTTGAAAAACTGAGAGCAATTAGGAGGGAAAAAGAAGGCACTTGTTAAAGGGACAGGAGAGTAGGAGTGGCCGTCAAGGGTGGGAGTAGGACCAATCAGACTTAACCTTTCGGCGTCCTGTTGTCTAGACACCAGTGCAGATTTGTCAGTTCACTTGCAGTTCTTAGTCCATGGTTAAAGTAATTTACTTTTTCTCGTTGCATTTTATATTTCGTTTTTTGTTTAATTATTTAAATTTTAGGCCGTAGTTTAATCATTTAGTATTATAGTTTTATTACAATGTAAGTTTTATTACAATGTCGAGACCATCTGTGTCTAGGAAGTCGGGCAGAGTCATGACTCATCACCCCCTCCAATCGTGATCTATGAGAGGTGCAAAAGTGAAGCGGGCGTAAATTGAAGCGGTGTAAACCGAGTCTTACCTGTATTAAAAAACATTTGCTAGTCAAACAAGAAGTCCAAACCAGGACTAATTCCAAAGTTGATGCCCTGAATTGATTACTTATATTGACAGGAAATATTTCACTATGCGTTAGTCATTCCAAGGAATTCTCAAACCATAAATACCACTTGCAATTCATAGTTGATCAATGACAGAGAAAAATTGGAAAAAAATTAATAGAGCATTATCAGGTTTAAAATACTAAAAACAATGTCAAAATCTCTTTCTGACATTATATTTTGCATGTATTTTTTTTAATAAACGAATTTAATAAATGTTACTGTTTATACACTAATATGTATAGATCAACTGTCCATTGCTGAAGGGTAGTCGAGCAGAAAAGAAAATGACCCATTTGTTCACTCATCTATGCTCAAGCCGAGTTCGGTAATAATCGTCTCCATGACAACAATCAGATAAAATGCGATTTAAAATGCAAAACGCTATGTTTTAGTAGAAATTCAAGAAAATACAATCAATTATCAAAATTCTGTGATAAGAATTAGAATCTACATTCTTTTCCCCTTAGAACAGTACAAACCTCTCTCCGATATCACAATTTTAAGATATTTTAAAGTATTAAAGAAAACATCTCTGCACAATGGATTTGAGACTTCCTATGTAAAACAAATAGAGAAAAAATGTTCCTGGAATCGAACCTGGGACTTCAATCTTTGCCAAATAAAATACATATAGCCTGGAGGTGGGCCCTGGCAGCATGAGCATCATACCATTTATCATGAAAATCGGTCCATTAATGCAAAAGTTGTTAGTAGGGGACACACACAGACAGGACCATTTCATAAGGTTATGTTTCCTTTGGAAACCAGCCTAAAAATAGAAAGAATCAATCAAGAACCATGCAACAATGGAAAAAATTGCAAATAAAGAACATAATAAACAAATATTGGTTGCATGTGAATGATAATGGTGATTGTTAACTAATGATTTAATTGCAAAAATAAACTACCTTCCAACATTTCAGATCTCACACAATACCTTTCCGTCAAAATAATTTTCAGCTTTGAAAAACATCTTTCCACACTTGCTGGTGTGGCAGGCTCTGAGGAAACTACTTTGGTCAAATTGTAGAGCTGTGGATGCCTAAATTCCTTTCCTTTTTACGGTTTTTATTGTGATTTTATTGCTATTATCATATTCTTTCAACTCGAAAATTATTTCAAATTTTTTGCTGCAGTTGCTATCTGCTTTATTTCTTTTACTTTTTCTAATAATAATTACTTCTCTTCTTCCAAGACCCCATGGCCAATGGCACTGTACTAAATGACTTCAATTTTATCCGTTATTCATAAATGGAGCATAAATTAGAGATTGTTCTTTGTGTTATCTCAAAAGACTGATTCTTAGTAAATAAGCATATCTTACTCCAAACTTCCCCCACTGTTTTATATTTCCAACCTTTTCTCTCAATTTACGAACCTTAAATGACATCCCCACCTGATCAACCCATTCCTTTCATCTCCCCTTACCTCCACACTGTCGTCTGATTACTGCCTCTCTAAGCCTTTCCCCTCAGCATTCTTTAACCATCTCACTTTTTCTCCTCCTTCCCGCTACTTTTCCCTATTCAGGCAGTCCCCACTTTTACATCAGGTTACGTTCCTGGAAACCGCAACAAAAAGCGGAACACTATTTTACATTGATACATTATTAAAATAAGGGGTTTCGGTCCTGACCAAGGACACTAGACTCAAAAATTCTCAGAAATAGCTATTTTAAACTATTATAAGATAATCGTACAAAGAAATAGATGAAACACCCATATTACAGACTCCATCTTCTCTACTATAAATATTTTGAAGAATTCGTTTGTTTGTTTGTGCATTTATAACGCAACAACCGCAGAACATAGAAGCAATATGAAGGTGCCATTTTAACCACAATAAAAAGTTAAGCAAAATGAGCAGGTTTTTAACGAGATTTGAATTACTGTTTTCATTTAAAAAATGTTTTTCCCTTTTAATTTTTCCCATTTAAATAACATAGGAATGAGTGTATTGTTGGATTAACAATCTACTTGACAACCGTTATAAACAATATCTAATATTAACTAAAAGAAATAATATATACCTAATATAAAATAGGGAAGAAAGAAAGAAAGGTTATTCAAAGAAGGGAAATCACCAAAAAACTATATATCTGGCTAATTGTTTTGAAAGATAGGTGGAAGACAGTTTTAATGTGCAATTTTAAGCGCTTTCGTTCTCTAAAAATGTTTTATGTATCCTGCATATTCTCTCTACTTTATAGACAGCGAAATTTGTTTTTCATTAACATTGAAAATTAATAACGTGAAAGATATCTCAGAAGGAAGAAACTTTAATTTCGACCAAAATTTATAATTGTTAACTCTTCCTCCCTTGAAAATCTATATGTACATTTTGCTTTCCTTTCAACAGAACATTTGTATGCGTCAATTAAGCCAATTGAACTTATTACATTAAAACAACACTTTTAATATCATACTAACATATGTTTTATCGCCTAAATGGATTTCAAAATCCGGGAACTCTTTTTCTTTCATAGTTTTGACTTTAAAATATTCACGTGACAAATCAGACCCACAAAATCAATCTTTGCATGGGATAACGTATGGGTAAGCTAAATTTGAATATATCTTCAAACGTGTTTCCATTGGTTGCATCCCTAGATCTTGCAATTCCTGCCAAAGCTTTTAATGTTTTTGAGATTCATGACCACATAATATCATGCAGTTTCTTCCAATGAAACTTAATTTGAGAGAAATAACTATATTTTAAAAGTGATTCCATCCATTGTTTATTGTGATCATTTGATAAAAAAAATCCAGTCGCCAAATTTATTGATTAAGGATGCAGAAAAAATTTATTTAATTGGGCAAAGACAAGACAGGAAATATTGCATACCATTAAGCACTACAATAAAAATTAACCTGGTTTCATTTCTTGGTTTTATTCTCAAATCTTCCTCAATATATTTTGTTTTGACTTAAAAATCCAAGCAACGTCAGGTAATTTCAGCTAGTTAGTTCATATTTCAATAGCATGCATTTGAAAAGCATTCTTGTTAACTACAATCATAAATTTAGATTGTCATCATAATGTATATTCTTAAGACATGCAATAAAAACTTCTTACCTAAAGAATAAATATAACTAAACTTTAACAAGAATCACCTCAGTCAATGACAAATTTGCAATCATGCTAACGTTTACTGATGACAAATTATTAAATCAACACAGACACAAATGAATAATTATGAAAAATCAAATGGTATTCAATAAACAATTAGACAATGTTGTCAATTAGGAACTGACATATGAGCGGAACGATGAAAAGGGCAACAGCAAAAAGCAGGAACTGCCTGTATTTATTGTATGCATCATTTGCAAAATAATAACCACATTTTTGAGAATAATTTCCAATTAATTTGGGTACTTTTTTTAAAATCCTCAAACTGATCCGATCCATTTTTGCACAGTTCAGCAAATTAGTGCATTTTGGTTCTTCGGTTTGGTTTTCTGCTCTGATTTAAACCTTTTTGGCTTTTAAGTTATATACTAGCTGATTTGCCCGTCAAATATGACAGGAGCAAGTATAAAATAATACAATATCTCGGCTCAAATTCGATTATAATTATTGTATTTTTCCTTCAATGAAATAGCTAATTTTAAAGGTGCCTACTTCAAATTTAATCATGTACATATATTTTGTAAACAAATTTTAAACAACAATAACAATAAATAACACCATAAATATTCTTATTATGTTTATTTTTAAAAATTTCCTTATAAACCACATTGCATGTAAAATTTCTTCCATCATTTTCAATTTCATGTTTGTTTTTGTAATTTATATGTGGAATTTTAATTGCTTCTCCCTTACGAAAAAGGTAATATTCCAGCATTGAAATAAAAGATTTTTTTTCTTTTGGTTGATCATTAAAAATGCCCACAGTCCACACAGTTTACTGAATAATTCCATGTAACATCTAAGCATACCAAGAATAAGATATTTTGTAGTTTTAGCGATTGAATAAAGCAAAAACAGATAAATTCTGTCTATATTTACGTATTTTAATGAATGAAGGAAATAAACCTTGCACCTTGAAAAATTGAAGCATCTCACACAGACAAAACTGGAAAACTATATGTAAGATTCCACCAGCAGTCATAGAGGTGAGATGTAATACTTTTCAGCCTGGCATCCATTATTTACACAAAGCAATGAATAATATCTTTTTTGTTTTCATTTTAAATTTATCTTTCCAATACAAAACCCTTGATTTCTGATCATTGACAGGTGGTTGTGTAGGCAGTGCTGCTTCAGTGCCAATTACTTCCACACACACAGCCACAATGCTGTTCTCTTCAACTGCAAAGTGCTCCTCTCTACCCTTGTCTAGTGAATCTCATCTTCCTGTAGGTGTGGGTCTCCGAGTTAGAGGTGTAGGTGAGGAAGAAAACAGAGTAGGGAACTGTCCAGGAGAAAATGAGCTAGTGCAAGACGAAGGGACAGAATCAAATGATGAAGAAAGTAGGGATGGAGATAAGGGCAACAAGGAACAATTGAATCGTATTCAGCTTGAAGACATTGCCATTGCCGACCAGGAGGAAGAAATTAAGGCAAGTATTTTAAAGGAGCTTATTTTTGTTATCTGTAAGTTTGATGCTAACATATATTGAATTTTTGGCTTCAGGAAATCTTGGAAAATTTTAATGAAATTGAAATTTGTATACTGAAGTCTTTTTTTATTGTCACTGGTTGTAGTTCGACTTTTGGCCATGCACCATGCCTGAAGTTGTATTAGTAAGCTCATTATTCTTCTTTGTTTTTGTTCCTTTGTTCTCCTCTTTCATTCCATTCTTGAATTATTGAGACCTTTGCTGAACTTGTTTCATCACCAATATCTTAAATGCAAAAAAGTAATTCTAAATTAATGAATTAATTATTTACTATTAATATGATGTAAATAATTGAAGTGGCCATGAATCTTAAAGTTTTCATTGATAGTTGAATGAAACAATTTGTTGATTAAAATGACAAAATTTATCTATGTAACCTTAAAGGTAAAAGATAAAACTATGATGCATAATAAAAGATATAAAAACGTTTCTTAACCATTTAGCTGCAGAATTAATTTTCGGAGAGTGCTCCCAAAATTGTGAAATATCCAGAAAAATTTCGAAGTTCTTTGTTTGTAGTAAATTATTTTTCAGGCTTACAATACATGTTTATGGAACAAAAAATGACAAAATAAACTTTATGAAATATTATTAAATTGTTATAAGCAAGGTTTTATTGCTCGGATATTAAAAAAATGAGATATATTAACATTTTTATAATAGCTAAAGATGATAATATACATCAAAATCCTGTTTTTACATAGAATTGTTTTACCAGAAATGCTGGTTTTATGGAGTGAAAAAAATAAGTGATAGAAGTTTAATTTGATCCCCTTTAGTTTCAAAATTGGTCCCTATGCGGTGCTGGCATTTTAAATAAAACATATGTGCAATAATTTTGTATTATTTTATGTACTGCAGATTTTATCTATCATCATAATTAAACAATCATTACTTAACAAGATAATTCAAATTTTTGTGTATCTCACAATAATTCTATGTGTACATCACCCAATGCCAATTTTATGAAAAAATCTTTTATACAGAATTAACTCGGTCCCAAGTCACTCTGTAAAAATGGGATTTTGGTGTAACTCCAAATGCTAATGTCTTAAAAAATAATAAAACTAGACAAATAAAAAACAATAAACTTAAAAAATTTTGTTAAACATTGTGGAAAATGACAGTTTAAAACAATGATTTTACAACTTCAAATATCCAACTTCGCCTAATGAAGTCATTTCTTCTAAAACAATTACAGACGCTTTGAAGGTGCTATTCATAAAAGACAAAATTGAAGTAATACAAGCGTATTCACTTGTACAATTTGAACAATTAAAATTTCATTTCAAAGAGGAAATAGTTGAGGAAACATCTATACAGGTAGGTTGAGTGTATTCACAAAGTAATAATAAAGTAATAATATCTCACTCCCTCACACATAATTCATAGTAATTTTAGATCAAGTCAGAGGTAATAAAGACCGATAATTTGAGAATAAAAAAGTTCAGAGTAAATTTTTATTTCGAATCTGAAGTAAAAGCTAATAGAAAAATTTGACTACTGAATGGTATTAATAATGGTGGTGGTAATAAGGTTATAATAAATGAATGAACATCATAAATATTCTTGTGCTTGAAAGATAATTTTACATTGGATCAAAAGAGCATCTCTTGCATTATATTTTTACAAAATGGGTAATTTGGGTATTTGCAAAAATCATTTGTATAAGCGTAGTAATATTGAAGTGAAGGATGCTATAGATGTTTCTTTGTAAAGATAATATTCCTCAAAAAGTGTGTCTCGTAGAAGAGGCTGAAGAAGATTTATGAGTTATGCATCTAACTTTCTATTCAAATGTGAGGGTGTCTAGAGTACTTTAAGTACTTCACAAGTGGTCTCGAATTTCTGTTAGAGATGAATACTAGGGGCTTTCTGAATGTGCTAAAAAGTCATAAGAGGGTGGAGGGAAGAAATTAAGATTGGCTAAAAGTTTTTGAAGGTTTTGAGGTAAATCCAAATTACCCAGCTAGGGATAATAAATGCCTTTTTGGATATATCTGAATTCTGCAGCCAAGGGCCATATTGCAGCAATGATCATATTTACTCAACATACAAACCCTACTTTAAAATTTATTTTGAAAATTAGGGAGCCTGTCTTATATGAGTATTTCAATTCAAAAGTTATTTTCCATTTAAAGAATGCAATCAACATTGAGTGGTAAATACATCAGCAACTACAAAGTGAATAATATCAAAGAAAATATGTATTGAAGAAAACTACTTTAAAGAACAAATCTATTATAACTGATCTCATCAAGTCTCAAAAACATAGAGTATATGTTGTATTTGGTGGTATATAATATTTAAATGAATATAGTATTTCCAAAAAAATTGCGCATGAAAAATATATTCCCTGACAGAGGATCAAACTCATAAACTAAATATTAGAATTATGGGAGAAACATTGACAAATAAATGTATTAGACTAATATGGTGACAATATTGAAATAGATAATATAAATTGAGTCTCTTTTTGATAAAGGCTTGAAAAAAGTGATTTTTAAACTAATTTTTAGACTAAATTAGGAAGAATTGAACTTTGTTATCTTGGCCTTGCACTCGTTTAAGAACTGCTATAGCTATTTTTTTAAATCTAAATTAAAAATACCCTATAATCATTTATATTGGGAAGAGATATGTTCCTGGAATTAAACCTGGATCACTTTTCTGAAATCATTTTATGTACTATAAAACTCCTGCAGTTTATGCGATTAATGCATCCCTGAAAACCATCGTGTAAACCAAAACTGCGTAAACTGAAACCAATTTTTCCTTATACACCAATAGTGTCAATGACCTCGAACGGTATAAAATTGAACTACGTGAAGTATTAAATAATAGTTCTAAATATGTATTAAATGAAACTTTCCATAATTTTCTGTATTTAAATAAATTTAAATTAAGATTAATCAGACATTTTAAAAACATCCATACTTCACCGAAAATATGTATCTATACAATACTTGCATACAGTATAACCAGATGTGGATGGGCCTTATGGCCTCGCATAAACAGAAATGAGTCACATAAACTCCAACCATTGTCCTAATGTAAAACGGCACTTAAAGTGAAACCGTGTAAATTGAGGTCACGTAAACTGTGGGAGTGGTGTATTAAACTATTTCCCATAAGCTTTTATAATATTTTAACACTTAATTCCATGTGGCCATTCTTAAAAAAGCATGGTCAGAAATTTTGTATTACATGGTTTCTTACAGAGGTGACCAAGATGATAACTAATGGTATTTGTGTGTAAAATAAATGCAGAACCACTGTTTTATGTGCTTTTTGTACCCATCTGAAGCTATCTATCCTACGCATATTCAAGAAAAATACTTTGGAATAAACGAAATAAGGAACTTCTTAAAAGTTTAACAAAATACAAAATAAGCCACAATTATATGTGAACCATTAAAATCAAGAATTGGTATACTTTCACTGAGGATGGCTACTATGTTGTTGGAATGTGCTAAATCATTTTGTCTATTGGAGATACACATCTTTTATTTGACATGAATCAACCACACAACTTTGGATTTATAGTTAATTGAATATAGCATAGACTACAAATTCTAAAACTGCAGTACATCATAAATACTGAGATGTGAATAGGAACTTGTACTGTTTATATCTCATTCCATGCTTTTTCACCATAAAGTGATTGCAGGATTTGAATAGTTTCTTCTTTCTATAGGAATCAAGTAGTCCTGAAGGAAGCATGGTTCATTTAATGATATCTGCTGATCCTGTGGATTCAGCAACAAATGATTCTACTAGTTCCCTTGTAACGTGCAGTGAAGCATCATCAGATGTAAGTTTGGAGAAGAGAGAAAAAGGAAAAAACTCAGATAAAGACTACAACACCAATGCAATTAATTCAGAGGGTAAGTTGTTATTATTTTCAACTTGAGGTAGAAAAAGTAGTATTTGAATTTTGTGAAAAAATTAGTGGATATTTTTTATTCACTCAATTATTATAATTTTTTGTGATTGCTTAAGTTCTTATTTTAGTGAATTAGATGGCATTCCTTAATTTGTGCATATATTATTAGGGCTTATTCTAGTAAGACTAAAACAGTATTTTTGTCTCTCTCTCACACTTAAATTATTTACTTTTCATGAAGAGCTATCATATTGGTAAATTTGCCATTAAGTCCATGCCCATCCTATAAGGGATGCAATAAATTCTCATTATAATTTATTTCATAATTTATTTCAGAATTATTTATTAATCCATATCAAATAATCACAAAAATACAGTATGTCCTCGATTAAGGTTGTTAATTCACTCCTGAAAATTGTGACGTAGAACAAAACAATATTAAATTAATCAATATTCTGATAATGTATATAGTAACACCATCTGACAAATCAGGTTTTAACAT
This sequence comes from Tanypteryx hageni, assembly GCA_028673005.1. Classification (NCBI taxonomy): domain Eukaryota; kingdom Metazoa; phylum Arthropoda; class Insecta; order Odonata; family Petaluridae; genus Tanypteryx; species Tanypteryx hageni. Next base: position 178,732,133 of record CM054112.1, on the reverse strand, counting down.
GCTAACCGTAATAGTGCGTTTGTAGTGATCATTCATAATGACACGTCAGCTTGATTCTTACTCCAAATTAGAAGTCCGCGGAAGTTTGTTTTTTGTGGGCTAAAAATTTTAGTTGCACGGAAATCCATAGAGAAATATCTGCTGTATATGGGGAGAATGCAATGTATCATCAGGCCATCGTTAAGTGGTGCCAACAATTTGAAAACGGCCGTACAGATGTGACAGATGAATACCATGTTGGCAGACAGTCGACTTCCATCACCCCTGACCACGTTTCGCGTGTTAATGACATGATTCGGGCTAATCATCGGATCAAAACCAATGAAATTGCAAGTGAGTTGGACATTTCCTATGGCAGTGTGCACTCCGTCATCCACAACCAGTTAGAATTTCGGAAATTGTGCGCGAGATGGGTTCCACGGTCTGTAACGGACCAACACAAAAATCAACGTTTCTTGTCGTCTTTGGCTCTTCTTCAGCATTATTCTGCAGAGGGCCATAATTTTCTGCGTTGACTCATCACATGAGATGAAACTTGGATACACCACTTCACTCCAGAAATCAAGAGGTCATCAATGGAATGGAAGCACAAGACATCACTGAGCCCGAAAAAATTCAAACTTGCACCGTCTGTGGGAAAGGTCATGGCGAATGTTTTTTTTTACTGTGAAGGGGTGGTTTACATTGAATTCATGCCAAAAGGGTCAACAATAAATGCTGCGTCATATTGTCAAATGTTGAAAAATCTGAGGAGGGCCATTAAACACAGAAGATGCGGAAAGTTGAGCGACAGAATCATTCTTCTGCACGACAACGCCACACCTCACAAAGCAGCCGCAATGCAGGAATAGCTGAAGAAGTTCAAGTGGGAAGTGTGGCAGCATTCGCCCTACATCCCTGACTTATCCCCATGCGGCTACCATTTGTTTGGCAGAATGAAGAACGATCTGGGAGGACAGCGGTTTTCGTCCGATGAAGAAGTCAAAGAAGCAGTATTGACTGAGGTGCAGGAAATTGGTGCTGAGTTTTACTTTCATGGAATCGAAAAATTAATCACACGTTCGGAAAAGTGTTTACATAACCTAGGTGACTATGTTGAGAAGTAGATTAAGGTTGTATCTTCATCGTAATATATTTGCTGTTCTGAAATATTTTGTGTGCAACTTACTTTTTGATACACCCTTGTAGGTTGTTAAATCGATTTGCTAGTTTTGTAAATAGTCGCTATAGTGTTTTCTTTGATGGTAGATCGAACCTAAAGTCACTAGATCTAGTGAAACATTTGCTTGATTGGCAACACTGGATGCAAACGACAATAAAATTGGGAGACGTTAAACTCAAGTTCTTCCAATAGTGCATAATAATTTCAAGTTTATAAATAGGGCACCCAACAGATATTCCTTTCCTCACTACTCGTAAAGCTTGTTAGATTTCTATTAAAGGGGTGTAAGAATATTTTGATGACTACTGAGGGGACTTTGAGAAGGAGGACATAACTACCACTCTTTGGACCCATTGCTACAAAATATCACCATGCAAATAAGGCAAGTTGAATAAAAATATGTCAATCCAAAACACTTTTACCAATCAAATAATGCAATCTGCAGCAACTCAACAAACGCAGCGCAACAGATACATGTGTCAATTTCATTCAGTATTTTTTTCGTTCATTATTTCAGCACCGAGCCAGGGCAATGTTAACTCAAATCATCGACGGCATTAAGTCGAATATGTGTAGTCATTTTTGTATAACGTTAGCGCGAAACAACATCAATAGAAGCAACGTTAAAGTGAGGACATACTGTATTGTACATATATTTCATCATGCACTTCAGTCTTATAGAATTTCAATATTGTGTATAAATTTAAGTATTCTCAATACATTGGGAGAGCAATATACAATAAAACCTTGTTATTTCGAAGTTTAAGGGACCAAAAAAATATGACTTCAAAGTATCTGGGTTCGAAATATACGAACTGTCATAAAAATCGAACTATCTTACTATCCGATACTTGAATATCAAAATCACAAAACAGAATCTTTTCTGTCCATTCTACTATAAATGAATTGGCCATACAAGTTAGTACACATGGGGGATTCAAACAGCAGAAGTGAACACTTAGTTCACATGTGAAAAATAGGCTCAAGTGAACATCCAAAATTTCTCAATATGTATTTCACATTACTCTTTTACACCACATTTCAGAAGGAAAGATTTCAAAAATACTTGCTCAAAAGACCTGATAAAGGCTTTTGTGAAATATTGTATAGATAATAGATTGGAACCTTCACTAAGTAATTCTCTCCAATTTCGTTTAAACTTTCCATGCCACTAGTATGGTCAAGCATTATCTTTTATGGAATTTTACAGTGCTAATTAGGTATTTGCTTTTAAGTTTCAGGTTTTCCACCATTGTTAAATGGCTGTAATAAAATATATCTTCTCTCAAAATAACTTGGTAATATAATCTAAGGAATTTGGCTCAACTTTGTAGTAAGTGATGATCATATTTAAAAGAAAGGAAAAATTATGTAACTTCCAAACAAATTTATTTCACGACCGGTTTTGCTAAATACCATATTTGCCCAATTATAGGGTAACCTTGAATATAAGGCAACCTCCTATTTCAGAGGCCACACAAAAGAAAAAAATTGGCATATTGATATTATTGCTAACTATTATTATTTTTAATTGTAAATTATTTTGGCAATTTTTTAATTATTTTAAAATTATATTGCTGAGAACAGCTAATGCCGTGCTTTAGTTTTTATTCAATATAATTATCCAATAAGTTGAATGAATAATTATGATAAAATATGTACATTTATTGGTTTCCGAAGATTTACATTAAATTTGTAGTTTTATTTCTTAAAACATTTAATAATGAAGGCATAACCAAGAGAAATTTGGCAGTTACATGCACCATGAGCATAATACTTACATCTAAGGGTTGAATATACTATAGAATATAGAGGATTGGATTTTAGAGGGAGTGAGGAGGAATAGAAGATATCTTTTGTCGCGATTATAAGGCAAGTATAAATTTTTCTGCTTTCATTTTAGAAAAAAACATCACCTTACAATCGAGCAAATATGGTAACGAACATCATCAGGAGATGCAAGTTACTGTATTTTTCGGCATATAAGATGCACTTTGTTTCCAGAAAAATGACCCCCAAAATCAGCCTGCGTCTTATACACCTAAGGTAAGATTATTACTGTTATCAAATCTGACACTAACGAACACATTCTCATAATGTATTGGCAGTCATTCATCGCAAAAACATTAAAATATACATTATCAATAATTAATACTGAAAAATTTGTTAATATATACAGTAATACCTTATGCAACATGAATTCCGAATATGCATTTTCATTATTGTGCTTTAATACATTTCTGCTCACAATGATTACAATTTTCGTGCGTTTGCAATGTTTTAGTTCCTAATGAGCCCGTTGAATAGTGCGATTAATGCCACGGAACAGAATTTGTGTAGATGTCATAAATATTTTATAAATATCTAGAATAAATAACATTACATGCATTGAGATTGCAATGGCTACAAAAATGAAAAGATATGCCTACACTATTACCTATAAGCCTCAGGAGATTCAATATGCAAAAATGCACAGAGACCGAGCAGTAGCACATCATTTCGGTCTACCTCCCACAGAAAAATATGATACATGAATGGAGAAAACGAGGAAAACCGAGGGTGATGGGAAAAGAGAAACATAGTCTTCGTAAGGTTGGTCCTAAATGGCCACAACTAAAGGAGGAAATGATGGATAGTAGAACAGAGGAAGTTTGGTATTGCTGTATCAATCAGAATCATTATGTATGAAACAAAAAGAGTTGCAGAAGATAAAGGACTAGTTGAGCATATGTATTGTTATTGCATATGCATTCCATTTATTATTAATCCCATTATATTAAAATATCATCTTGAATTTAATTTTAAGTAAGTACTATTGGTAAAGGGTATCTATACCTGCGACGTGTGCAGCGCACTCCGACAGCTTTAATTAATATGACTGCTGAGTTCACACAGTCACATTTAGTTACATAAGTCTCAAAGCAATTATATACGCTTTAAATCATCCTTATTCATTTTATGAATTAAGTTTATCCAAAATGTTATATTTAACTGTTATCACGCCATAATATTTTCTGTAAATGTTGCCAAATATGAACTTAATCAGGGCTGGAATGATACACAATGTGGCCCTTCTTAAGTGCCTTGGTGAACCAAAATACTTTTTCCTGAAAATCTTCTAAAAACCTGGTGTGTCTTATATGCCGAAAAATGCTATATTTAGTGAAACCAGTCATGGAATAAATTTATATGGAAGTTGCATAGTTGTTCCTTTCTTATAAATATATAACTTGGTCATATTTTTATAACAGCTGATTATTTTACAATTACTTACGAATTCTTTTCTGCCTTATGTACACCCACTTCCAAAAAAAGTTACCATGCAAGAGCACTCAGAATCTAAGTCCGGATCAAAACAATGATTTGACATTGCTGTAGTCCTCATGCAGCCTGACCCTTCACAGAAAAGACCTTTTGTTTTGAGGACAAAGTTTAAAGGACCAGGTTTCTCCTCACACCTTAAAAGGGTCTATCAAATGGAAGCTACAGCCATTTGATTCTAGTCATTTTTCCATTAGGATGAGCCATTTTTGAGATATTCGGGAAAGACGAAAAATCAGTGTGTTGATTTTATCCAAAAAATAATCAACTCCTGTCATTGTGATAAAAATGTTATTCATAAAATATAGTTGTGATAGGGCAAATATTTCACGACACAACATACACACAGACATCTTTGAGAAAATGGTCAAAATGTGTTCTAGGTACCTTAAAATGCGTATTCCCGTTGAAATCTCGAAATCGATTCTTTGCACGAATACAATACTTGTATAATGTAGAAAGTAAAAATGACACGACAAACCTCCAAAAGCGGGGAAGCTCGAGCTTAAATCCTTGAACCTTCTTGTACCTTTTGCTGTGATGTCACTGAAATATCCACAGAAATATTGCAACCATGTTGCGTTATTTGCTCTGCGCTAGATCAATTGACTAGTAAGCGCAAGACCCGGGATTCAATTTCCGGATTCGTTAACCATTTTCCGCTTCTAGCTTTTTGGAAACAGTTCGCAATCACTGGAGGGAGTTTCCACCCAGAAAACTATTATCTTCATCATTACATCCAATACGTTCCACTTCCTAATTTGTATTACGGGAATATTTCTTGAAATTTCCCTATTAACATAACATGCCAGTTTCTTCCAGTATAACCCCTTCAGGTGGTAAATTATTCCCTGGTCCCTGTATAGCTGGTTGTGTTGACAGGTAGATGAAGAACTCGTATATTTTTTGAATTGGGTTCCTCATAGTGGTGCGCTGCACATTGATACATCAGGAGGAGAATATTGCGATCCTGGCCAGCCATCTTTCTACCAAGACATTGCATTCACTCGCGGAATAGTTTTGCCCTCATCCATGATTTTTTGTTTGCCTTGTAATTGCAGGGCAGGTGTTTTACTCCTTTGAAGCATCCGAGTCTTTCATATTTTCCAATTATTGAAGGTTGCAACTTTTCGCTGCCATCTGCATTGCAACAAAGCAGTATGGTTAGCCTTTCATTGCTCTTTTTTCCCAATCGGCATATTTCTCCTTTCAGTGCCAGTGTCTTATCTGGCAAGAGGGTGTAGATCAAACCACTTTCATCCTATTGAAAATGTTCTTGTGTGTAATTCTGCAAAATGAGCTTCACACTTTCTCACCATCTTTCTGCAGCCTCTATGTCAACTGAAGATCCTTCCTTATTAACACATAGTGCTATGATATTGTGTTGTTTCTGCAATCTGTGCAATCATCCATTGGCACATTTTAAATCTTTGCCTAACTTTAGAGCAGTATTTTCAGTTTTTTCCTTCACCATAGTTCCTGATAATGGAACATTGTTTGCCCTACATTGAAAAAACCACTCCAACACTTTGCTCTCCATTTCAGCATGTTTTGCAACCCGTGTTCTTCCTTCTTTCGACGTTGTTTCCACTCACTGCTTGTTTTTCAATTGCATCATGATTTTTCAGAAGTGTTGAAAGAGCTGAAAGTTGAATACCATGTTGTTTAGTGTTTCTCTTTTGGATTTCACACCTTTATTATCCTCTTAAATCACTTCTTAATTATCGGAAATATGTAACTCCTTGTATTTTCTCTTTGTAGAAATGTCTACCCCTTTCTTCTAGTAAGCAACTTAATTACTGTAATAAAATGGATTTTGGCCTATAATGGGGTGAAAAACTTGTTTTAGGAAAACTCGAAAGCTGTACTTACACATCATATTATTGTATCAGATTGTAATTACACTTGTCACATTTAAACACATAGCCATTTTCAACCATGAACTAACTTTCTTCGAGAGATCAAAATCATAAGTTATTTATTGTAGTGCTGCATTATGAAAACTTAAAATTTTACCATTACATTATGATGCACTCTAATTACCAGGAGTAGAATGAATTACTTGTTGGTTAAATAGAATACTGCAACAACCCATCAATTCAATGCTAAAGTAAGCCAATGGACTTAGTGTTTAATTTAAAATGCAATAACAACACTACTGCATTAACTAATAAAAAGTTGCAAATAACAAGTGTTAAATAAATTAAATTCAGATTTAAATACCTTCATAATTCTTAGTCTCTCAAAAAACAGATCTTGAAGCTTTGATTAGCTTCCTTTTGATCTGTTGCCTCGAAATCTTGCTGAAAACGATCACAATGACACTACTGAGAGACAGACTGCTGATTTCAAGGTGGTCACAAACATTACGAGAGCATTCACATCATGTGACAACCAGCAGTAGGAATATTAAATTGTGCTCTTTTTCTTTTATGACATTGTGGGAAATTTTTATTTTTGGCTCATTACTTTTCCTTGAGAAAACACAGGCATGATCAGTTTAGAGACAACATTTGATATAACTATAATGTTATTTAAAGATTGGTTCAGTTACAGAAATCAATATTCCACGGTCTTTTCTGAAGCATATCACTTTCTTATGACAAAAATTAGAGGTCTCCTAGGTTGAGTTTTAGGGCAAAGAATCCAAAGGTCATAATAGCAAGTCATCACTTTTTCATGGAATGGTTTGGGATATGGGAAGTTAGTGATCATGAGGATTGAGATAATAGGGCTTCTTGCAACTACTGTTCATTTCAGCTTGGCTCTCGAATTTTGCTATCCACTTGAGAATGTGAGCATTCCCATTAAACTGTTTGCTTTGAGTGATGCACCAAAAGCATAAACAAAACTCCGCAAGAGGTCTAGTGATGCAAGGATAAGATGATTCATTTATTTGTATCATCTATCTATGACTTTTATTTCATGTTGACTACTAAATAAATAAAAAGGAGTCACCTGTTTGGGGTGCTATATGTATTTCTAGTGCAAGAAATGGGGAACAAAATCATGATATGATGGCACACGCACAAACCACTTACACACACAATGGGGGTAAAGGTTTCAAATTTAATGAACTGTTTATGAGTCACTGGACCAGATCATGACTTGTAGACGATTCTAATGATCCATACTAAAACGTATGCAAAATCCTATGGTATTGGCCAGAGACTGATCTTACAAGGGGAGGACCAGACATCGATGTCACAAACTGTGACCAACTTTTGCTGGTGGATAGATAGCTTTTGGCTCTATAGACCCTAGTTCACAAGAAATTGGGGTCAAAGTTCATAGAAAATTACTGCGCTCCTTATAAGGTCCGGGTGGTTAAGGTGCTAAACTACGAAGCTGACGATTCTTGTTTTGTGGTTCAAACCCCAATACTGGCAGTTTTTTTAAAATCTATTAGAATGAAGTACTATTTGATGTAAGTTTTATTCTTTTTTGAAAAAAGCCTTGGATTATGGAGCCAAAATGAGAGACTTGTCTGCTTATTTTTATGCTTCCATCCACTAGCAAAAGTTGGTCACAGTTTGTGACATAGATGTCTGGTCCTCCCCTTGTTAGCTTGGAATTGCACAATATGTACTTTGAATTATCCAGGATCAAAATAATGGGGTTTTACTGTATAGCTTATATTTTTCAGTCTTTCTAGCATCTTTAACTTGAAAAAACATTATGAATTATTATACTCTATCACCTGTTTTGCATATTACTTTTCCAAATTGGATTATTATTTTTACATTCATCAATTTTATTATAAATTTTGCACTGATGTTGTTAAAACAATTACATAAATCACTTCAAAGGTGCTTTTTAATTGGCAACCTTCAATTAATGCTTCTATTAATACTGACTTTCTTTATTCATTCAGCTCACATAAGGAATGAAATGAAGCCATACAATTGTTTTGATTGCAAATCAAGCTTTTCATCCAAAGGAAATTTAATTGGTGAGAATTAAATAATTTGAATCCATGTTTTTTAATTAATGAAAGATTTCGTTGTATGTAAAATTTTATTAAGGAATGGAATTTTAAATTTTTATAAATATGCATTTATATTCCCTTAGCTAACTATGTATTATCAATGAAAATTGTTTTGTTATTTATCATCTGAGATGATATAACTGAATATTTCTAACACTTCAAATACTTTGTTTGAATTTTATATTTATAAGTTGTGTACTAAAACTTTAATTATACCTAGAATCACATACTAGAAATTAACACGTTTTTATTGTCTTCATTGTAGAAAAGCACTATAAAATTCTATTCAAGTCCTTATTTTTAGTTCACATACGACGGCACACTGGTGAAAAGCCATATGTTTGTGCTCAGTGTGAATCCCGCTTTAGTACCAAAGGAAACCTGATGCGCCATGTGAAGGCACATTCTGGAATAAAGCCGTGGGAGTGTACCACTTGTGGAGGACGCTTTACAGAGAAAAAATCACTCAAAGTGCACATGCGTAGGCATACTGGGGAAAGACCATACCAGTAAGCAGTCCATCATGCTTGTAGTCTTATCTTTTATTGATCATATTTTGCATTGTTTGTGACATTTTCCAATATGAGGAAAAATTTTCATCCCTTAATTCAAATTCTTCATCCAATTTTAAAAATCTGGTGAAGAAAATCAAATGTTATTGAGCATATTTGTCAATTTTTGTTACGTGAAATGTGTGTCAATGAAATTATTAGATGTCTTTCTTTTGTGTAAGGATATTCATCAGAAAATTTATTGTTTAATTAATTATTGTGGTTGAATTGATTTATCTGAATTTGTAATGAAAATTTCTGTTGCTACAGTTCTGGATGCCCATTGTATGTCACTTGCATTTAGATGCCTGTCACTCCCTCTATTTGTTTTCCCTTAGCAGATTTTATTCTCATCTTTTAATTGATGATGTTCACATCTTGTGTAATGACTGCATTGATTGAGAGAAATCTACATGCAGTTCAGCTAATGTTAACATACTATTTAATTCACTAGAGAATTATTTAGCTTGTTTTATGACTGAAAACAAATTAACAAATTAGCACTTCAGTATTAAAACATTGACAAAGTAAGTACTTATCTTAGATGTCTCAATAGCCATAACAAGGTTATAAAAAACCAGATGCATATTTCTGCTACAATGCAGCCATCTTCAGTGGTAATTCACCAGAGGTATATTCTAGAAGAAACCCTTCCTTTTTCATAATCTTGTCATGGCTATTGGAGATACCTTAGATAAATACTTACTTTTTTATATTGAAGTGTTTATTCTTGAAAACTTTAATGTTTAACTGTGTTACATGGCTCCAAATCAGGTGAAACCATGGAGCAATAAGGCCAAATTTGTCAATATCCTTTTTGCTGCTTATTATACTGTATCTGCCCTTGATTAGGTATCTAGTTCATTTTTGGAGCTTAAATTATATTTAGCCTAATTAGGAGTGCGGGTGTAAACAATAAGTGAAAAAGCTCTTCTTGTATAAATATAGTTACAGAATGTGACTTATGAATTGGGCGAATCTTTAAGGACTAAAGATCATTTCATAGATAAATAGTGCTGAAAGCATGGTTTTCTCTACCTGTACACATCCACAATGAATTAAAAATATACATAAATGTTGCTGTTTTCAGGTGTAAGTTATGTTCTAAAAAGTTTTCCCAAAGTGGTATTCTGCAGTCACACATGGCAATGCACCTCAATCAAAAGGCTCATTTGTGTGAGCTATGTGGAAAGTCATTTCGTCAGAAATCTCAACTGCGCTTGCATACACAGCGTCATCAGGGTGTTCGCAAGTTTGACTGTCCCCATTGTCCTGCTAAATTCCTAACTAAAGGTAAGGATACAAACTATAACCTGGCACTGTCCGATGCATTAAAATTATCTAATGATACAATTTTATTTATTCAATAGTTTTATTACAGGGTCCTTTAACCCTTTCAACACCATGTCTTAGATGCAATGACTGCAATTCCAAGGTGTTTTTTCTTCTCCTCCACTGTTCTGTGACTATTTATTCTGTAATTTATTACAAACTAGTGGTACCCCGCAAAAACTTTTGGGAAGTCAGTCAAATTTGAATATTTAAAAGTCATCATAGAGAGGAAAATAATAATAAACAACAATTATTTTCAAATTTTTGTTATTAATGCTTTAAAATTGTTTCTTTATATCAAAATATATGCATTTTTTTCATATACAACTACTTCAACCATTTATTTCATTTTATACTCATGAATTACCAACACCTAAATTTTTTGTACTTCACGTATTATTTTTCATTTATTAATAATATCCCATATTTTCCTTATAAAATTAGACAACTGACATTTTGAATGTGATGATCGTTTTTATAATTTATATGTGCAATTTTAATTGCTTCTCTCTTGTAAAAAAGGTAATATTCCAGCATTGAAATAAAAGAAGATTTTTTCTTTTAGTCAATCATTAAAAATGCCAACAGTCACATGCAGTTTACTGAATAATAATTGTCTGCAATTATTAATGTTGCAATCTATTAAGTTTGATGTTGCCAAAACTATAATTTCGATGCTTCATAAAAAGTGCAAAGCGAATACCTTAATTCTTTCATCTCTTTGAAGGCTTTATAGACACTAACACAATCGGAGGCAACAATGTGGGTTGCCTTGGCAACACCCTGAAAGAGTACTAAAAAGCCATAAAATTTCAAAAAGAAATGCATATTTCTGACAAATTCTTCCATGTAACATCAAAACATCACAAGAATAAGATTTTTTATAGTTTTAGCCATGGAATAAAGCAAAAACAGAAAAATTCGGTCTATTAGGTATTTTAATGAATGAAGGAAAAAAACTTGCACATTGAAAAATTTTAACTCCTGTGTAAACATATGTGAAAATATAATTACTTCCTGGAGTTGAACCTGGGGCACTTCTGTAAATGAAAACAGTTTTCCCAGGTTCTCCTGGTTGGCAGAAATAAAATGGCATTTACAGAATTTCTCTATGACAAACTGTTCAAGAGATAAAAGGGGGGATGGACAGACATACATTGAGTAAATATATATAAAAGGTTTTAGTGAATTTATGTGATGGCATTAATTTTAAAATGCAGTTGATAAATGTTATCACTTCTTTGGACCACAACCTTGATATTGTGAAAGTGCTTGGTTGAGAAAGGGTTAAATTCCCATCTCAATATATAAATCTGAAATTGTTTGTTTGTTTGTCCGCAATAGAAATCCATACCTTTGAAGCTATCGTCACAGAACTTCGCATAGATATATAATTTTACCCAGTGGGTAACATTAGCTATATGGCAATAAAACATTTGGGGGGGTGCTTTATTATGAGCACATTTTAGGTTGCGCTACAATAGATGTCAGCGCCATCAGATGGTAGCCGCATTAACTATGTTTGTGTCATCAGACGGATGCCATGTGAACTACACTAGGCTGTGGCTTTAAATGGTCCTGAGAAATCGGATGGAGCCGGGTAGCACTATCGAACAGTAACTGCATGATCTATGTTTGCGTAATCGGACAGAAGCCATATGAACTACGTTTGGTGGTGGCTTTAAATATTCCCGGGCAATGCCGGGTACTGCAGCTAGTAATTAAATATTTTTTTGTACTGAATTGGAATATTAGTTTTCTTTTTACATGTCGTGCACTACTGACTTTTTAGTCATCAAATTCAGGTGATATTTCTTCCATTTCTGAAAAAAATTTAAAGTCCCTATAAACTAGTATATTCTTCTTTTAAGCCTAATTTATGTAGTAAAATATTCATGTAATATATTTGGAGGTAATGCTTTTTTCTTTTAATGCTTAACAGTTCCATTGTAACAACATAAATCATTAATGCCTGGAAAATACTAAATACATCAGATAACATTTTTGAACCTTCTTATGGTAATTGTATTATGCAAATTAGATATATTTCAGCTCTTGTGATCTAAGTATCCCAGGGATAAATATTTCTTTTTTTTTGTTAATAGGAGATATGCTACGCCACAAAAGGACACACACTGGTGAGAGGCCATTTGAATGCACATTGTGTGGGAAAACGTTTACACGGCAGCAATCTCTCAATGAGCACATGAATCGTCACTATGGTCGCAAGCCTTATAAGTGCAAATACTGCCGTAAAGGTAATTCTCTGCTTAAAATGAACTGGTTTTATTATTTAGGCATTGGTTCAATTTTTAATATCTATGTAAATGTATAAAATATGCTGTGCATGCCTAAATTATATTTTTTGTAATATATTGTAAACATATTGCATTCAGTATGGTACACATGGACGAATTTCAAGGATGGGATTTTTATGAATGTCAATTATTACTTTGAATTACATGTTATTTTGAATTCATACTCATTATTTTAGGGATGGGACGATCAGTTCCTCGGTTCTGCCGGTTCTATCAAGAACCAAAATAACCAGAACCGACTGTTTTTAATCCGGTTCTTTGGTTCTGATCCTTATTTTAATAAAACGCGTGGAAAGATAAACACATCATGCGTGTATACACACGAGGCAAAGGCATTCTTTATGATTTATACAATCATGTCACAAAAGATAAATACAGGTGTCCCTCGTTATATGCGCCCTTACTGTACGCGTTTTCGCCATAACGCAATTTCAAAAAAATCAAAATAAAAACTGCATACAATGTAATTGCACGACTGGTGGAGTTGGAGCAATTAGTAAAGTAATTTTATATGCGTACATTGTATAAGGCAGTCGATTGTGGGTGTACCATATTTACCCAAAAGGAAGACGAGGTTTTTTCACAAAAATGCCATTAAAAATATTAGGTATCGTCTTAGAATGGAGTATGAGGATTTAAGGTGAGAATACACCCCTATTTTAAATGCACCATGAAACACCCAGATGTCAAGTATATGTCCGTTAAAATATTTATTATTGCATAAAGTAATACATTGTATTTAATTAATTACTACAATATTTAAAAAATTTAAGGTCAAATTTCTTAAAATTGCTCCTACAGACCAATGGTTCCATTTCAGCGGTAGGAAAGTGTTTAGAGCTGGGTGGGTATTTGCGTGACAAGTTGAAAAAAAATTACAGCTGGGCGGTTCTGTGCGTAATATGAAACACAAAGTCATGTAGGCACCAATTAAGGTGTCTAGTAATACAATGTAAACAAGACTGATACAATTTAAACGTATCTACTACAATTTAAACATGATGCTTTGCGTTTGGTATGCCAACGGCAGACGATGTAAAGTGGACGTGAGTTTCAGAGTGTAGAAAATTTATGAGAGCACTTGAGTAGTACATGCTTCACTGAGTTTTAAAGTGAAATAGTGACAAGTTATTATTTATAACTTTTAAATAAGATACCCCAAACTAATGGCAGATCACATAGAGGAAAAAGGAACTGTGGTAAGAGGGAATATATAGAAAGGAATTAGAAGAAGTTACAACAGAAATTTTAAGTTAATGGTGGTGCACTATGCTGAAAAAACAAATAATTTTACAGCTGGGAAGAAATACAATGTGACTGAAGCAAATGTGTGAAGGTTGAAGCAAGCGAAAGAGAAACTTGAAGGTGCTAACTCAACACGGAGATCATTTAGTGGACCAAAACGAGGCCAATTTCATGAATTAGAAGATGAAATTACAAACTTTGTGCATATTCAAAGAATGGACGGTAAACTGGTGATGCGGGATATCATTAAATTGAAAGCCCAAGAATTAGCACGATCGCAAAACATTCCACACCAAGAATTTAAGGCTAGTAATGGATGGTGTGTGCGTATGATGTATCGTAATGGTTTTAGTCTGTGACGAAGAACTTCACTTTGCCAGCGTCTACCTTCCGACTCCACGGGCAAACTAATATCTTTCCAGAGGCATGTAATTCGGTTGCGGAAAAGTCACAATTACCTTCTGAGCCAAATGGGTAATGCAGATTCTCATCTCGCCCATTTACTTCGACATGCCATCCAGTTACACAGTCAATGAAAAAGGTACAAAAAATGTCATCATTAAAACTTCCGGGAATGAAAAACTGTGCATTACTGTAATGCTTGCTGTATTAGCGGACAGAACAAAGTTGCTGCTGTATGTTATTTTAAAATGCAAAACAGTGCCTAAGGAAGTACTACCAAATGGAATAATTGTTAAATGTCAAGGTCAAGGATGGATGTCAGCTGATTTAATGGACTAGCTAGGCATAGTGTGGAATAGACAACCTGGGCACTTTTAAGGCAAAGAGCAATGCTCGTTTTAGATGCATTCAAAGGCCACCTTATAGAGGAAGTTCAAAATACCCTTCATGGTATGAATACTGACCTTGTAGTTATACCAGGAGATATGACATCACAAATTCAAGTGCTAGATGTTGTAGTGATGAAGCCCTTTAAGGATTACATAAAGTCATTTTATTCAGAATGGCTTTTGGCAGGGGACTATGCATTAACTCATATAGGGAAAATGAAGATGCCCAGTATACCACTTCTCTGTAATTGGATCATTGCAGCATGGAAAAAATAGATCCCAATAGTATTTCAAGAGGGTTTAAGAAATGCTGCATATCAAATTCCATGGATGGTATGGAAGACGACTTGTTCGAATTTGAGTAAGTTGTGAACAGGACAGCAAGAATAAGGTAAGAAAACAGAGGACATGGAGATGTAAGTAGTAAATTTACTTTTTTTTATTCATCCTCTTAATGTTAGCTTGTTATACATATATGTAAAAGTTATTTTGTAAGTAAACCTAATTTTTTTAGGGGTCGACTTAAATTCAAGGTTGTCTTCCTTTCGTGTAAATGCAGTAATTGCACGACCGTTGGAATTGGAGCAATTAGTAAAGTAATTTTATATGCGTACATTGTATGTATAAGGTGGTCGATTGTGGGTGGGGTTGGTGCACCGTGCACGTGCATCTTCAATTAGATGGCGCATGTTCAGTCTCTCTGCAGCTGTGGAGCCAGACAGTAAACAGTTGAATAAGTGGTGAATAAACTTAAAATAGACCCTCATGAAAAAACGTAAAAACAGTGACCGAAGTGCTGCCAGTGGCAAAAAACAAAGGAAATCTATAATTCTCTAGGAAAAATTAGATGTGATTAAGAGGTATGAATGTAACAAACACACCGTTGACATAGAGTCACAGGAATCTCTGAATCAATGTTAAGAACAATAAGAATTCAAGCTGAAAAAGTTAAAGAAAGTTGTAAATGTGCGACGAGAATGACAGCTAGTAAGATCACACAAATAAGGCCGCCGATTATGGAGAAATTGGAAAGGATATTGGCTCAATGGATTGAACATCAAAATCAACATGCTCTTCATATATCCACCATTAATATCCAGGCTAAAGCGAAAACTTTGTTTGAGAACCTGAATGCTATTGAGCCCGATCCGAAAGTGCAGTCCTTTGCTGCAAGTGCTGGGTGGTTTGAACGTTTTAAGGGGTGACATGGATACTATAAGCTAACAGGCGAGGCTGCAGCAGCTGATTTAGTTGCTGCTGAGAACTTTCCAGCTCAACTTCGAGTGGTAATTGAGGAGCATGGTTATTTGCCTCAGCAAGTGTTCAATCTGGATGAAACGGTTGTTCTGGAAGGGTATGCCAAGCAGAACATTTATCTCAGTGCAAGAGAAGACAGCCCCGAGATTTAAAGCCTCCAAGGATCGCCTCATGTGCTATTAGGAGGAAATGCATCTGGAGATCATAAAACCAAACCCCTGATGGTTTATCACTCCGAAAACCCACGAGCACTCAAGGGTTATTCTAAGGAGCATTTGCCTGTTGTATGATGGTCTAACAGGAAAGCTTGGATTACAGCAGCTGTTTGAATCCTACTTTTCCAATGAACTCTGTCGTGAATTGAAGGCTTATTGTGAGAGGATAAATGTGCCCTTTAAATTCTTCTCCTCCTGGATTATGCACCCGGACATCCCCCAAGCATTGCTGATGTTGATGAGAACATTAATATTATTTTCCTGCCACCAAACAATATCTCTTATCCAACCTATGGATCAGGGTGTTATTACAACTTTCAAAAGTTATTATCTCCAGAGGACGTTTATTCAGTTGGTTAAGGATACTGATGGCGAAGATCAACTTTCTGTGAAAGATTTTTGGAAAAACTTGAACATCAAAAAAGTGATTGACAACATTGGAGATGCATGGGCAAAAGTTTCACAGTCTTGCATGAAGGGAGTTTGGAAAAAGATTTGGCCTGATGTCACTGACTTTCATGGCTTTGATCCTGGAGTTGAGTTTTCCAATTTAAGGCGAGACATTGTTGACAGTGCAAGGACAGTTGGATTTGAAGACGTAGATGAGGCCAATGTGGATGAGTTGCTCTGATCCCACACAGAGAAGCTCACCAATGAAGATCTTCTTGAACTGGAGAAAGACATAAATGAACCCTCTATTGTTGAACCTGTTAAACACCTTTCAACAATGCAAATGACTGAATTTTTTAAGCACATTGACACTGCCATTAGTATCATTGATGAGAATGATTCTAACTGGGAGAGAAGCGCCAAAGTGTTTAGAGAGATTCAGAGCTCTTTGGCATGTTACAAAGAACTCTATAGGGAGAGAAAAAAATGCTGCCTGTAAGCTCTTGACCATTTCTTCAACATGACTGAAAATTGTCAGTCCACCAACCCAGGGCCTTCAAGGGAGCTAGAAAATGATGACCCAGACTCATCTGTATCAGTTGATTCAGCATCCAATTAAATTAATTACAGAATCAATGTACCAATTGAAGAAAAAATAAACAAATACATTTCTTTACAAATTTTAGAGTTTTTTATTTTGGAACACATCCCTATTTTACCAATTATAATTATCAATTCACTTTGCGCGATTTCACTTTAGGTGGCGATTTCTCGGAACCAATTAATTGCATAATACGAGGGATACCTGTATTAATGACTTAGTATAATGTCTACAAACTGAAATGCCAGTAGTGATGCCAAGAAAATGTCGAATTTTTTATTTACCGACTAATTTCCTAATAATTTGTAATTAATAAAACAATTGACAATTATTTAAAACTTACCTCACTGGACAAGTAGTAATGTAATCGTTATGTTCACGTTCATTCCTTCGTTGTAAATTACCCATTTCTTTTCACTTGCAAACGCTGTCTAAACGTAAAAAGGTAGACGTATTTACGTTCATTTCTTCGTCGTAGATTATCCATTTTCCTAATGTTGCATGTGCATGAAAGATATTAAATTAATTAGGTATTTACAGCAATTATTGTGTACATCAGTTGTCACAAAGATTCTTTTTGTTGACAAAAAATAAAACACGGGTCCAAAGTGAATTAAAACTTTCTCGTTTGATTTTCTTGAAATCGGCTACTCCTTCGATAAAAATGTAATGAACAAAACATATGTTATTTGATTAGTTCTACGAAGTTCTTTAACATTTTCATTAAAAGTTATATTGTACGAGATATAAAGAAAAGATCATTTTTTGTCACTTGTAAAGTGGTACTCCCGATTAGGTCACATAAACTATTTATATAATTTTCATAATATGACCTAATTGATTATTCCCAGACCAATATCTTAAATTTTTTATGCTTTCTAATACAGTTAATTCAAATATATATCTATGATGAAACTGGGATCTGGTCTGGAGACTTATGAGCAGTTCCTTTAATTTAAAATATCACCAGATAGTTTTTCCAATTAAACTTTCACCTTTTGATGCTATACTTGCTGAAAATTAATTTCAACCATTTGTATATTTACTGATTGTAATTCTAATGTTCTACACAATGTCTAACTCTATAAAACATATTTTTAAAAACTTTGCATGTGATGCAAAGTGACTTTGTTCGTGAATATGTTCAAGGTTTCTTGGACACTTAGCAGAAGTTAATTATTTACATAGAAATAGCTGGTTCTTCAGAGTGAGTTTTGATTTGATTTTATTATGCTGCAAAAATGGTAAAGTTAGCATAGGAATGTCAAGCTTGTGAATTTCAATTCATGGTTTTGCTGTGTACTTCTTCATACACATTAATATATTTATTATACCACTTTTATCTTTATTCTTATCAGGTTTTGCAGAAATGTCAGCATGTTATAAGCATATTAAAAGCCATGAAAAGACCCGAGATCCAGGTTAGTCGAAAAAATAAGATTAACTTAATTAGCAAATAAAGGTACAAATTAAGAGGTCAAAATGCATACATATTTAATTAAAAGGTTAAATATTTGACCAGCATTTTTTGCTTAGCACAAGAGAGGTGTTCTGAGACATCTGTGAGCTATTCAAATTTGCGCTAAAAGAACAGTTTGTAACATAGCACTTAACCCAGTTGATTTTTACTCTTCAGAAATTTTACTATTTTTATCTTTCAACTTATATAATGATAGGCTATTTTTATATACTAATTTAAAGTCAGGAAAACGAAGTACCCTATTTACTCCTGTAATATCTACACTTTTTCCCCACAAGTTCCCATCAAAAAAGTGGGGTGCGGACATTACACGATATTTGCCCCTTCATCTTTTGAGGGTAAGGCAAGCACGAAATGCCTACAAACACTGCTTGCCTGGCATGGGATGAGTAGGTGTTTTCTTCGGTAGGCACAATATGCCATGCATTTTGTTTCCCCAATTTAGTCAAAATATTTTTTTTAATGCATAGAATAATATAATAAGCACGATATTTAACAGGTATTTTAAAAAAATTCCTTGCCAGCTGTCAGTAGTAAACCTAAATCATGTAAATATTCTATGTAAATAGAAGAGTGTTAGAGAGAGATCATTCTCATAGAAATAAGAGAAATAAACAACTGAATTGCATATATTTTTCATTAAATAAAAATGAATTCTGTTAGATTGTCATGTAATTTGTGACATGCTCAAATCACATTATACTGTAAGTGCATTTTTCTGGGTTCATTTTACATTACGCAATCCTAAAAGAATATACATATTTTTATTAATGCTTCTATGTAACCAGGTTGCAGTTAGTCTAGTGACCAGTTTATTTTTGGTATTGTGTGATCTCTAGGGTATTTGACACAGATTTAAATCTGAGAAACGCTTCTATGTAACCAGGTTGCAGTGAGTCTAGTGACCAGTTTATTTTGGTATTGTGTGATCTCTAGGGTATTTGACACAGATTTATTTTGAGCATGAACAGTTTACATTATTTATGTAAAATTCGCTCTTTTTCTAAGTGAATAATGGCTGAGTTAGTATAATTTCGCAAAACTAGTAAAAATTATTCATTTTAAATTAAATAACTTGAGAACGTCCAACAGCTCAAAATTGAAAGTTTTTGCGAGATTAACGAGCTAGACAACAAAATAGGTTTTCAAGTTGTCTCAATACAATGGCAATGGATGTGAATTTTCCATGATTACATATGTTAAAGAAGTATAAAAAATGTTTTTTTGAAAGTAATTTCTTAAATATTTGCTTGTTGCCATAATTGTATCATGAAACTCTGCTTCAGATAGATAGATAGATTATTCAACTGATATTGGTGTAAAATATCACAATAAAAATTTTGGAAGTGCAGACATTACACTTCTGTAAAGACCCACATATAGGACACACCTATGTATAGGATACAGAAATTTTTTCGGCTCAAATTCTGAGAATTTTTTATGTTTCTGTGTATAGAATGCAAGAAGGTTTTCTCTTAAAATTCTGGGAATAAACAATAATTCGCAATAAAAGATTCATATCCATTCTCTTATATGATTTCCTTCAAATATACATTCTGCTAAGTATGATCTGAAAAGTGAATTTACTGAAGTATTTGTATTACGTGATTTACATATGTTGAAACTACGTATTACAGGATATAGTAGAACACTTTGGAAAGCAATGTAGAAGATAAAATGTAGCAGATTTTCGTGACTCCTACCCAATTGAAATAAAAAACTTGGTAAAAATTTCTGCGATCGTCTGTGAAACTTGCAGTAAAAATAAAATATCTTGAATTTAAAAAAGTTATTTATTTCAATTATTAATAAAGATTTCTTAAAAGTTTCATCCCTTAATATTGACTATAATTTTCATGGTGCTTCCAAACGATGCTTCGGGCGAAATTGAAGGTTGAGAGCCATCTAGAAACAAAATGTTGATCTGTAGGCAGGTAAGGTTATTGCTCCGTTGAATTCCCACTGCAACCTATTTGACATTTTGAAGATTAAAAATTATATTGATACTACTTTTGTGATACCCAGCTAATTTGCAGGTAAATTTCTTCAAGTATTACTACGTACATAAAATGAGCTTACATTCCTACTTTACAAATGACAGCACTGATTATTAATCACTAATGGATTTTATTTTTACCCTTATCTATGATAGAAAAAATGAAAGTCAAGAGACAAAGTTATGACACTAATTATAAATTAAGAGTGTGTCAGTATGCTAAAGAACATGGTAATAGAGTGGCTGAACGTGAATTTGGGCCCAGTGAATGTCTTATAAGAAAATGGAGAAATGCTGAAAAACGATAAAAAATATGGGAAGACAAAAAAGGCGAACCACAGTAGTAAAGCAAACCATCCTGAAATGGAAGAATGCTTGCTGAAATGGATAAGAGATACAAGAAGGGACTGCTTGGGTGTTAGCACATCATCTGTTCATGCACAAGCTTTGAGATTATCCAAAGAATTAACCATTAAAGACTTCAAAGAGTCTATGCATTGGTCTTGTCATTTCTACAAAAGACACAATTTATCAATCCAACGACGTACTACGATAAGTCAACGTTCACCCAAATATCACGAGGAGAAATTAATTGCATACCAGTCCTATATAATACAATTAAGAAAGAAATTCAATTTTCCACTTAGTCAAATAGGCAATGCCGAGCAAATACCATTAACATTTAATATGCCGTCTGATATAACGGTAAATGAGACAGGTGCAAGAACCGTCACAATGAGAGGAACGGGAAATGAAAAAAATCATTTCACTGTCATGCTTGTCTGTAAACAATGCCGAAATGCAAATTTCCTCGTGGGCTCATAGTCCGAGTGCAACAGCAAGGTTGGTTTGATGAAAACATCACCAGTGACTGAGTGACTGGATCGAGACTGTTTGGAAAAGGTCTGGTGGAATCTCTCTTGGTCTTAGACACATTCCGATGCCAAACACGTCCCGAAGTAAAAAAGAAACTCCTTGAAATGAAGACAAAGTTGGTGATTATCCCAGGGGAATGGCATCGATCCTGCAGCCTATAGATGTTGCTGTTAACAAGCCATTTAAATTGGCACTGAAGAAGAAGTGGGCCAATTGGATGGTGAATGGCACACACATTCACCAAAGGTGAACTCATTCGTAAAGTAGATATGTTATGGTAAAGGTACGTAATCGGTAAATGTGTACATTTACCGGTAAATGTGCACATTTACCACCAAGCTCGGTAAATGTAAGTTTAAGTATCCAGAAATATGTATTATCCATACATTTCCCGGTAAATATGCCTTGGTAAATGTGGAAATAAGTAAGAATGAGAAATGCTGCACTTTAATAATTACATTAATTTATAACAAAAATCATTGAGGTTTCGACTTCACTGGTATAAGATGAATGCTTCCCAACCCGAGGGAGGAACACAGTGAACATGAGGAGGAACCAAAAACACCTCGACTAACCTACCCAACCCAGTGGAACAGAGTAAAATTTTCCTTCATGTTCAAATATAGTTTAGTTGTGCACATTTACCAGGAAATTTACACACTTGCCAGACAACTCACATTTACCATACTTCTGTGTGGAAATAAGTAAGAATGAGAAATGCTACACTTTAATAATTACGTTAATTTATAACAAAAATCATTGCGGGTTTGACTCTACTGGTATATATTAAGATGAACGCTTCCCAACCCGTAGGAGGAACACACTGAACGTGAGGAGGAACCAAAAACAGTTCGACTAACCCGGTGGGGCAGAGTAAAATTTTCCTTCATGTTCAAATTTAGTTTAGTTAGTTGTGCATATTTACCAGGAAATTTACACATTTACTGGACAATGCACATTTACCATACTTCTAAACTGCAACAGATGTTCGCGATGCCGCCATGTTGTGGCCTGTGTTGCAAAATTTATCCACATTTACCAGTGTAAAAGTATGTTATATGTTTACTGAAGTTGGTGGTAAATGTACACATTTACCAGACTATGCACATTTACCGTGACAGATATAAAAACAATAGGTCAGTGGATCGTGGAAGCATGGAATGTCATCCCCTCAGAAATAATAATTAAGGGATTCAAAAATGTTGCATAAGTAATGCTTTAGATGGAAGTGAAGACATATTATGGGAAGATGATGACAACAACGGCACGATGACCACAAAATTAGAATAAGACGAATCTAAAGCTTCAGAAACAAATGAAGTTCTCGACGAGTTCCATATTACCGATGATGGTGGATTTCTAGGATTTTAGGGGAATTGTTTGAAAAGTTTGATTTTTTTGTTGATTGAAGATTTTTTCAATGAGCAGATGCTTGATTTTTAAATTTTAGTTGTCAGGTATTTCATTTTAACTGAAGACTCCGTACAGAAAGAACGAAAAATGTTTAGTATCCATGTATGAGTATGAGTGGCTAATGAAGCTGAAATATCTTGTTTGTGAAAGTTGAGACGTAACTATCTCATTTTACATTAATCTCTCATAATTTGCAAAGTACTTAGAATTGAAAAACGATATGATACCTCTTAGGTGACACTGCTGCTGCCAACAGGAAATCAAATATATCACATTGGTAAAGTGACGAGAAAATGCTTACAACTATATTGGAGTGAGGTTATACAAAGCAGAAATATACAAATATACTTAATAGAACTGTCCGCTTGGAGGGATAACAAACGATATGAAAAGTAGTGGAATGACAGAAATCTTCCGCTGGCCGGTTTAAGACTGCTCTCTCTCGCTGCTTCCTCGTTCTCTCTCTGTCTCTCCTTCCTCTTACCCAGGTTCGACACTCGTGACTGACGGCTGGCAGTCTGCAATGTTGCCAGGTTGAAAATCCGCTAGTTCGGTCTGTTCTCTGGGAAGAGGGCGCACCACTCGCGAAAGTCTATTGCTTAAATCGCACTATGGTAGCGTTCTCTTCTGGGCTAATGTCTGTTGCTTATAAAAGTAGAGACTCTGTACGTACGCGCAAAGGCGAAGTACTCGCGTCTGCTGAAGTACGTGTGTATGCAGAAGTGCGTGCATATGCAGGGGTGCATGCGTTTGCAGGGGTGCTGGAGTTCGTCGTTTGATTGAGTTCTAACACAAAAACTTTTGGCGAACACTCTGAGTTAGAACACAAAAACTTTGGGCGAACACTTTGATTGAGTTCGAACACAGAAGTGAGTACAAATGAAGTCGAGAAAAATATTAAGACCATAATAAAGGACTGTAGCATTTAGGAGCATTATTTTAAAAAATTTCAAAAATTAAAATTTTAGTCCCAAGATGTCAATCGAGCTATATTGAAAATGTGCTAAAAGAACATGTGCTAAACAAGGCATACCTGTATTGTATCATATACATTTTCCTTGTTCATTTCTATCTGATTCAAAAGTTATAATAGCAATGTGGGTCACAGGTCTAAAAGATTGATAAGTTCTACCTATGTGCCATGTGATGCCATGTTGTGCCAAGAATAGAAATTGGACAAAAATAATGAAATCAATTATTTATTTGACAAAGTGCATCACTACATATACATTATAGAAGCCAAACAATCAGAATTACAAAAATAAATCAGTAGTGCCGGGAATAGAGGTTATCACAAATCAGGTGGCAACAAAAGGATTCATTAAGCATCTGTATTGATTGTGGATGGCTCAATTTTCTCATTTGGAATTCATTTTTTGTGTAATATATTTTCTGTAAACGGTACTAATATGGCTAACCATCTTTTTTTAGAGGCCAATACCAAAGGAGATCTGAGTGAAAATGATCCAGATGAACCACAAGAAGAGTCTCCATCAAAGATGAAAGAGTTGATCTTTGAAAGACCACAAGGAGAAGAAATAAATCAGGAAATTACTAGTCAAGAAAATGGCAAGTTGCTTTATTTCTTCAGTATACTCTTGTTTAAACTGCCTTGGTTAAACAAAACTGTCATAAATGGCATCTGAAAAGCTTCTTCTTATAATGTAAGGAACATGTTTGCCTGAAAAATGCAATAAAAATATGTACACCACCTTTTTGAACTTCGTGTTCTTGCGGTTCACATGTTTGCACTTGGTGACAAAATTTTTTATGACCATTGCTTCTGTTTCACGCCGATCATTTGCATTTCATGTCATGTGTTTGCGATACCAACTAGCGTGAACTCCCTCTACTTTTTTGTTTCCAAGTTCAGTTTAAACTTTGGCGCCCCAGAAAAGGACTTATTATTAGCAGTTTTCTAAGTAAACAAACGTGATAATTCTCATCTTAATTATTTTGTAGCTCAATTTGAACTTCACCAGCAATGCCACTATTTTCAATGATGATACTTTAGTTTAAAATGTAAAGAGATGCCTTCATTTTGGAATATAAGGTTTGGCTTTATCCCTTCTGTGTGGGGGCAAGCATAGAAATATACCTAACAAGAGGGGACTAGGCTCTTGTTTTTTAATCACAATAGATGCAGTGAGGGTTTGGACCCTTTGCATGGGAAGGGTCAGATCGAAGGCAATCCTCTCAGGAGGAGGTATGATTTCAGGTCAAAGAAGACTGCCTCAATTTTATTTCAGAATAATCGATTAAGATGTGTATTTTTTGACAAATTATTCGTATTCCTTGTGAAAAACTACACCTAAATAGTTTTTTATTGGCGTTCCTACGGTATTTAAAAAAAAAACTATGCTCCAGCTATACGAACGAATATACTTAACTCAAGCCGCGGGTTGGTGCAAAGTCAACGTGCACAGGAAACCAACATAAAACTAACCTAACCCAGCCCGGGTGGCAGAGGAGGACAGGACAGTTTGGATCGAGTACATATATCAGTTCGTATAGCTGGAGCATAGTTTTCTTAAAAAATACCATAGGAATGCCAATAAAAAACTATTTAGATGTAGTTTTTCACAGGGAATATGAATAATTTATCAAAAAATACATATCTTAACACGTTCGTTGCAGTCCAAAAATCTAAGAAATTATTGCAAACGAGTGTAACTTTCGGACTCAAAAAATCATATAGCTTTGTTTTTTAAATTTTAATTAATTTAAATTTTTGTCAAATTAGTGAAATTTTTTTTATTAAAAACTGTTATGACGACATCATATGATGTTGTCCGCCCTGCGGATAGTTCCAAGATAAGCTAACCCTTTTATTTTATCTAAAATATCACCAAAACATAATATTCTGAATATGGTTTCTAGGTTTCAAGATATGTAAGTTAGAAAAAAAGTTGTGACTTATATTCAAACAAATTCTTATAAATTTATGGGTTACTTTTCACTAATAATGATGGAGTTACCTTTCAAAAAAGTTTATTTATAATAAGTAATATATTTATATTATTTCTTTTGCAATTATTGATTATTATTATTCTTACTATAATTGACAATAATATTTACAATTTACAATAATAGTTTCAATTTACAATAATATTTAAAATTTACAATATTCTCGATTTATGTTATAACTAATTGTTTCGAGAAATACCATTATTGGTTATTATTATTATCTTTTATATATAATTACTCAATGTCTGTCCATCCCTCCTTTTATCTCTTGAACAGTTTGTCATAGAGAAATGGTATGTATGCCATTTTGTGTCTGCCAACTAGGAGACCTTCAGAAAAATATTTTCGTTTACATAAATGTCCCAGGTTTGGCTCCAGGAGATGATTATATTTTCCCATATGTTTACACAGGAGTTTCAATTTTTCAATGTGCAAGGTTTTTTTCCATCATGCATTAAAATACGTAAATATGGACCGAATTTCTCCATTTTTGCTTTATTTGATGGCTAAACTATTAGATATCTTGTAATGCTTATATGTTACATGGGGGAATTTGTCAGAAATACGCATTTCTTTTCAAAATTTTATGACTTTTTTGTACTCTTTCCGGGTGTTGCCAAGGTGACCCACATTGTTGCCTCCGATTGAATGAGCATCTATTAAGCCTTCAACTAGACGAGAAAACTGCGTTATTTGCTTCGCTACATTGAAATAACAAAGTAAAAAAAACAATGTGTGTAAAAATAATAAATCTTACATGAAATTTCCTACAAAAAATCCAAAAACTGGTTTTCTAATGAATGGTGCATTCGACTAGAAAATGAAGCACACAGTTCGAAAGCCCACAGGGCACTGAGTCTAAACCCCCCTGTGGCCTTTTTCCCAAAGTTGAATCCTCACCATGGGAGAAAGAGAATGATGTCGTCCGCAACGAATGTATTAATTAATTATTCTGAAGTAAATTTGGGGCAGTCTTCTTTGACCTGAAATCATACCTCTTCCTGAGAGGGTTGCCTTTGATCTGACCCTTCCCAAGCAAAGGGTCAAAACCTCCTCTTGCCAGGTAGATTTCTATATTTGCCCCCACATGGAAGGGATAAAGCCTAAGGTTTTCATTTGCTATTATCTTTGTACATATTTTGAACGTAATTTAAGGAAATGTTATTTTGTTTTGTTAGGGTTTCATTTTTTAATACAAACTTTTAATGAAAATCTAAGAATTCCTATCATCTTGTAAATGCAAGATTTTCTGCCTTGTATTTTGAACGTGATTACTAAAAGAAATGTTATTGCTTTCTTGCACTAGGTTTTGATTTTTTGTTACGCATTTCGAACGTAATTAATAAAAGAAATGTTACCACTTTTTAATGCTAGTGTTTTTTTGCGGCTTGGAAATGTTTGTTGCATTTTGCGTCAGTTTTCTGGAACCAATTAATCATGAAGTTCAAAAAGATGGTGTATTGCACTGGTAGATTGGTGTATTAATCTGATGCAAGAATTTCACATGGTCATGGAAATTATTGTAAAATTCTTTTAATGTTCACTTTTTAAAATATGAACATGAAAACAAGATTTTAATGACCCTAAATGATTAAATGCTGGTATACAATGAAAGGACTGTTTTCTCAAGAGTATCATTTATCAGTCCATTGAAATTTATTTAACTATATGTGATCAAAATTCTAAATTGAGATATGTTAAGTCAAAGAAAGCAATAAATCACTTGGTTTGTCAGAATTGCAATAATGTTTTAATAAATGCAGGAACATTGATTTCACTGCAGATAATTTATATGGAATGTTTGCTGGGACCACAACTGTTTTTACTAATTAAAATGATGTTACATCAAGGTTCCTGTATGTTTTACTTGACTTAGACTGAGATACTCATTATGATCCTGGGGAAGGGACACTAAAACATTGAAAACAAACTCTGAAGGATTCATTAACTCTAGGATTGTATTGGCTAATGCTCGTGTCAATTAATATGTGACATATTATCAATATTTCTAATTTCCATGCTTAGATGATTTGAGTTTGTGTTTCTTGCTCTTCAGTGGCTAAAAATGAAGTTTTGGTCAATTTTAAATCTCAAACAAGCTGAAATCAATGAGCAAACAAACGATTCAGTCACAAAATGGATAATATTTAATAAGAGTTAGAGAGAGATGAATGGTATTTAGTGAAGCAGTGCTCATTCGTCACACTGTTTGTTCTGGTAAGACCAAAAAAATACAAATCGCTTTTTCCATCTAGAAATTTTCTAATGAGGGGGTTGTCTTATATTCCGAGCCATAGTTCTTTGAGGTAAACTTAGTTTACCATTATGATCTGCAAATATTAGTGTTAATTCAATTTTCACTGTCAAAACCTTCATTGGACTACTGTAGAATTAGAGAACAATAGGCTCTCAACATTCATGGGAGTTACATTCCTGAAATCACTGAGAATATCAATAACAAATGCATGAATGTTAAAATTGAAAGCTTATTGAAAAAGATAGGTTAGGTTCACCACCGTTATGCAGACCCAGGTAAAGGGATATGGCTTATTAGAACAAGTGTATCAGAACTGCAATTGATTTTTTGTCTAAAAATAAAAATTTTAATAGAATAGTTAATTAGGATATTTATAAGGAATGATAATAATAAGGTAAAAACTATATTAAACCACTTGTTTAAAACTGCTTTAATTTATTGGGGAGGTAGGACTTATTCGTTCAGCCCATATATATGTAATAACACCCAAACAGGTAAGAATATAGAAACAGAAACATGAATATTCTAAGAGAACACAACAACTCCACTGCTTGCATATTGAAAGCAACAACTTACACATGACGCTATGGACTAAATCCATTATCAGTCAAGTTTATATGTCATGAATATTAAATCAATGTACATAGGAACCTTTCATGAATAATCAAAACCGAGAATGTCAAAACTGTGAATTCACATAAAAATGTATATTATCTATGCACTTATGTATATTTTTCAGACTATAAAGACTTGCATGAATATAAAGTCTAATTTTTAAAACAAAGTCTATCAGATTCTTCAGTGGGGCTCTATGTTATGATCTCCCTCTCATCCCCTCCCTACTAGCTGCACCATTGTGTCCATCTACCCCTTTTTATCCCATTACCATCTTCAGATATTCATGTGCTTGTAGGATATATTAATTTAGATACTTCATTCAAGAAAGAATCATCTAATCACCTTATAGCTTAACCTTTGTCTTACTAGGTTTTTTCTGGGGTATAGGGCTCATTGGCCATGGTGTTTTAAATTTTTTCATCAGGTTCAAGTTAGCATTTTGGAAAAAATATTACCAGATAACTATGCATTGGATTGGGATGAAATAAAAAGTGTATTCTAATATATTGTTCTATATGATACAAATTTTAATAAGTACTTTTAATTTTTGAAAATGTTGCCGCTTGCTTTCTTAAACTACATAAAATGGAATCAGAGGGACATTTTTTAAACATTTTATTACAAAAAATAATATCATGGGCTTATCTGTGTTAAAAATGTGCAAATATTATATTCATGCCATTTGGTAAAAGTCTGCAATATTATTTTTAATCAAAATCTTTATTTAAAATATAAACAACTGCAGTAAACTGACCGCAAATGTTTTCTTACGTCATTTGGTTTGACCACATCATCTGTAAAGCTAATTTTCTCCTTATTATGTGTAGTGTTTATCATTGAATAATAGTAATATAACTATTTTAATACCTGATCTACATAGTGAGTGACTTTTTATATTCGTAAAAAAATATAAATCATGTAAGGGCATTTTTTTAGAAAACACAGAATGTTAATGAATTTCCTTACCTCATTTTTGAAAATGAGTACTTTTACTGATGCCGTAAATGAAGCACAACGATGCCATTTATTTGATAGGTATTGTATTGTATTGTAAATCTTCATTATCTGAGAAATGCAAAAACCGCAATATGTGCATATACCGGTCGCGAGTCATATGCTTTCTGTAGAACGGAACATCATGCAATTCATCTGTCGACCAGTAATTGCATTCCGACAATCATGCCCCATCAAGATGGTCATTGCCAGAAATTTCAGTATTTCTAACTGAGTAATTTCCATAATTCTCGGAGATGCCATTTTACTTTGCATGAATTGATGGTTATATCTATTTGATTCTGTCACTAAGAGATCAAGAACTTCTTTACCAAAAAACAATTGGAAAAAAATCCAGAAAATTGTTTTCTGACGTAAGTGGTGCTTCATGCATATCTAACCCGCATGGTGGTCCGATAAATGAAAAAAACTTGAGGGTTAAAAATACAGGAAGGAGGACACCAGGATGACTGCACTTCGGTTTCACTTGCTTCATCACTATCGATGTCTGATAGCTCTTCCAATTCTTTCTCCACTTCAGAGGCGAAACCCATGAGCACTTCCCTCTCAATTTCCTCATCAGTGATCTATTTGATCTATTGTCGCTTATTTCCTTAAAAGTACTACACCACAACTAATTACTACAATATATCACAAAGGATATACCATATAAGAAATAAATTAAAATTCTAGTAACACAAAACTTAGCTCAGCACAACACACTTGAATGCTCACATAAGATCGCAAGTTCGGATGAGACTGATTCTCTAACACATAAACCTTTAGTAAAAGGAATAGGCAAGTCCAGGCAAACAGTTTGGCCTTCTGAGAAAGCAAAATAAATAAATAAAGACAGATATAGTGCATTCAGCATGAAGCGCCTTGATTAGGCCCTGCCATAAACATCCCTCTTCACATCCTTCGTAAACAAATTGCTGAGCTTGGAGTAGTAAGGGTCATCTGATTCCAGAGGTCACACGAAAACATTTGACATGAGATAAGCAGAAAAAAAATTTCTGAGGATAGGGACAACCTATACTCAAGGAACCCCGTGAAGAAAAAAATTTTGTGACACACGTGTTGTCATGGCATTGAAAGCAGCGGGAGGATGAAATGTGCCAAATGAACATGCTTGGCAGTCTAGGTATACATTTTTTGTGCTGGAGATACATGCTTGTAAGATAAAGGTTAAAATGGTATTGAGAACTAATCTTTTTATGACTGTTGTGAAACATAGTTTTTCAATTAAAAAATTTAATGTTTAGAGATTTATTTTTTAATACTGGTCATATTTACATTTTTCAATAAATCTGAAAATAACATTTTTTTTATTTTTGCTTTTTATTTTACTAGTTTAGGATATGAATATTAATCATGGCTCCTAAAATCCATGTTTTCTCTTATCCAGGAACTTCACCCAAAAAAGTGAAAGGCTTCTACAAAGAACTTGATGATTCCAAGTGATTGAACAGTCGAATATAATTGGTATAATTACCAAGCTTCAAAATGTGTTAGAAAACAGCATGAGACTAGTGAAGAACCTTGATTCATCGTGGTAAGAAGTTAAGTTTAATTAATATTTAATATATTTTTCTTCTTTTCAATATCAGCATACAGTCATACCTCAGACGTACAACTTAATGCGTTCCCGAAAATGAGTCGTAAGTCGAGTTCATTATAACATGGAACATATAGGGTTACATTCCTGGAGCTCAAGGCTCAGACCCATTTTTCAATATTTTAACCCCTATTATGCTATCATTCTATTATTTTTATTATAAAATCAATAAAGAGAAAATAACATAGTATTGAACATTTCAACTATTAAAAATATTAACAATAAGTAAGTTAATATTTTACAATATTACAACATGGATCTTTAAGGGTTATGATTCAAGCTACCAGAGCATTTACAAACTTTATAAACATTTAAATTAACATTTTATCTAAATTAAGAACACTATATGTAGTACAACACTTCAGTTTCTTCCTCGCTTACTTAGTGACTTGGCATTTTGGGTACTGGTTGGCAGTAAAATTACTGCAGGAAATCTAAAGGAGTTGGGGGTATTCTGGATCTGAATCTGCGAATTGTAATCTCATGTTTATTTCTCCAAATGTGGTGTATAATTGTGCGATCAGTCTGAGTCCAAAACTCGATCGATCTCCGGAGCAAAATATTGCGGTAATCGTACCTGATTTAAATTGACATCCCGCGTTTAGCAGTATGTTTTTGTGTTTTTTTAAGGTGCCCTGCATGGCTACATTGGTCCAAAAATTCAATCTAAACATGGGTGTTAATTTAATGGGATTGTAAGTCGGGAAGTCGTATGTCGGGGTACAAATGTACTTTTATTTAATGTAGCAATATAACTACTAATTAGCTCTCTGCTGCTCATAACATCTAAGAACATTTGCAGTTGAAACTTACACTGCCGTCATTAGCACTCCAGAATGACCAAAGCTGAGAACTCAATCACTCTCTATTCTTATCTTTGAGATATCTCTAACCCAGTGGTTCCCAAACTTTTTGTAGGCACAGCACCCTTTCAAAGATAAACAGAACTTTGCAGCACCCCAGCCATGAAACAAGATTTTTATATTTTTACATACGGGTATTACAACCTTCAGACGCATCCATTTGATTATAATATACCATAATAAATTTATTGGAGAAAAATTATGGCATTCATTATAACATCCAAACCGTTAATTTATTTGCCAAACTAAATTTTTTGCGGCACCCCTAAAAATCAGCTGTGGCATCCCAGGGTGCTGCAGCACCCAGGTTAGGAACCACTGCTTTAACACATCATTTCAATCAAGACTGCATTTGATAAAGGTGAACTGCTGATGCCATATCAATCTGAGTGACAGAGAGTTGATACTTCTCATCTGTGATTTGAAAAAGTAACTATTGGAGGTTTTTAGATTGTTAAATTCATTTTACTATTGTTTAGGAGTTGGACATCAAACTTAACAGAAAAGCTGCTGGTCATCGTCATGAACTTTTTGTCATACCACCCTTGATAAGCAAAGCTGGTAATTTAGCAATATTATAGGTTGGTCACTTTGTTCAATAAGTGGTGATTTTATTGGAGATATACATTTTGGTTAAATTGTTAATAAATAGCAGCTAGTTCTGTGTCCATGTCGCAGAATGTTAAATTTGGTGTTTAACTTCTCGAAGTTAGTGAAATATTTTTAATTATTTTATTCAGATGGGTGTCATCATACGATATTTACAGTATAATTTGTTTATGAATATTTTTTCAGAGTAATTTACACATTTCGAAGAATTTAAGATCAATAACTGAAAAATATTGAGAGCTATATTTTTTTATAAGTTTTAACAAATAAAATAAATAAGAATATTAGCTTTCTTTATCCTCTACTTCTTGATTTTATGCATTTTGAATGGGATTGGAAAAAAGTCTTGCAGTTGTCAAGTTTTCTCCCAGATTGATATTTCACTGTAGTAATATAATTGATACCATGATAGGATAATGTGCTAATATTTTGTTTGTATTATTGGTTTCATACAGGTAAATTTGACTGGAATTTCTTCATGTGATGGTCTCTTAGCACAACCCAAAATTCATTCGATTCAGTGGGTCTCCATTTTAAGTGTATTGTCAGATGTTTCATAATTATATTGAAGATATTTACATATCAGAATTAAATTATTATAATTTCGATTTATTCAACTAAATCAAGTGCTTTTTGATGTTGTACATTGGTTTTGTAATTATTTTAATTACTTGACTTCTTAAATTGGTTGAGTAACATGTAAATCATTGAATTTCAAGATTGAGTTTTCATCTTATGTATAATTTATAACATCGACTTTCATGTATTATTTTACTATACATGTGTGTATTGTAAATCATCAATTTACACTGTCAGATTTCTTTGATTTTTAGGGGCAGAAACAGACAGGTTCTAGTATTGAGGCATGCTGATGCATTTAAAAGTACTTATGTTTCAGGAAATTATACTCTTTTCATAGTTACTCCATTTAAAGATACTTATCATAGAATGAAAACTAAATACATTGTTATTATTTGAAAAGTAGCATTTACAATTACTTAGAATTACAGTGTAACCTTGATAGAACGAGTATGTCCTATTATGAGAACAATATTATAGCATGCAAAAACATTGTCACCTTCGATTTCTTAACTTTTCATGTACAGAAAAATCATGCATAAGACGAGGATCGTTTTTGAAGGTTCTTCACTATAACTAGCATACCTAACTTGCCCACCTTTTTTTCCTGTACTTTTATGCAGAAGTGTATTGTTCTTCTTGTATCTAGATTAATTTTTTAATACAGTCAAACCCCAATTTAGCATCACCATTGATCCATCACTGTTGTTGACTCTAAAGAGGGGGTGGCAATAAATCGAGGTATATGATTGCTCTATGTAATCATAAGGTCAAAGTTCTGTTGACAATGATTAATGGGCAATATGTGGGGGTGGTGCTAAATCAGGGTCTGACTGTAGTTACTAGGGGCTCTGCCCCTGGCACAATGGTGCCAACCCCGTTTTCGTCTGCTCCACGGGCTATGCGCATCAACCCCTCACTCCACTTGCTCGAGGTAGGACAGCGCTACACGCCTTGATATTGGCTCGCAATTCTCAGTAAAGTAACTGGGAATGAGAAGTACCATATTTACCAGAATCCAAGATGACCCCGAATCTAATGGCAAAACAGAAAAAAGATTTTATGACCTAATTTCTCACTGTATGTATTTGGTGTATAATTTGAACTCATGTATTCAGTTTAGGTATACTAGTTCGTTCATTAATTTAAATGGTTTGTTTCAAATTTTTGTTTGAAAAAAAATTTTAATATATTTTTAAATTAAGACTATTAATTGAATTCTGGATTGTAAGTATGCAATGAAAAATTTCAGTTGATACAATTATTTTATCACGTGTTTCATTTGTTTAAAAAACATCGATTAAATGCGTAATCATACGTCCTACTGTTCTATGACAACTCGTCATGGTCAGTTCGTCGCACGTAAATTTGTCGCGGTCAGTTCGTTGCGCATCGATTCGTCGCACGAAAAATTCGTTGCTCATTGATTCGTCGCATGACAAACTCATCGCGCATCAATTCATCTCTCGACAAATTCGTTGCGATACACCATGACTGGTGAATGGCAGTGGGAGACACTTTTCCACAAAAAATTTCTTTATATTTCGATAATACCAGAATAAATCGCAATTCTCTTTGCGAATTATGCAAGACACATTGGATGGTGTATGGCAAGGGGTGACACCCAACCCAACAAGTGTACCACCCTGCCATGGTGTCTCGCCTTCCAATTTGTCTCACGACGAATTTGTCTCACAACAAAATTGTCACGCGACGAATTTGTCTAGCAATGTACTTACGTGCAATGAGTTTGTCGTTCATTGTATTGACGCCTGATGAGTTTGTGGTGTGACATTAACGTGCCATGGATTGAAGCATGAGGAATTGATGCGCAATCAATTGATCGCGATCTATTGACAGTATACGACTTCGTACTCGAATTTAAGATTACCACCAATTTTTTCAAGCAGAAATTTGGAAAAAACCTCATCTTGGATTCGGGTAAATACAGTACTTGTGTAATTGTTTGCAGACCAACAATTCATTTACTAAACCTACTCGCAGACTTTTTTATTTTTTAACAGTTTCTCTGTGGTCAAAATGGCCATGCTCGACTCATACATTACAAAATACCACACAACCTCCTAAGAGTTAAAGTCCAACTTAATCCATCAAACCATCTGAGATTTAAAATAAGGTCCATCGAAAAAATCATGATTTTAAGTGTGGCCCACAGAGGTATTCGGAAATACTATTGTGGCCTGCCATTGGAAAAATGTTGTCCTAAGGTTGCGCAAGCTATCCCTACCTCTCCCATCATCAACCATGTCCTGGTAAATACTCTCTTCCCTCTTTTTGTGAAGTGTCTGTCGGTGTAGCCTCTCAAAACTTTTTAAAATATAGAGAGATTAATGCTATAAAAATACTAACCATTGTTTCCCTTGTTTAATAAGTAATGCTCTATCTTTCAAAACATTATCTGCTAACAAATAAACTCAAGCAGGAGAATATGTTGTTTTGCGTGTATACATATTTGTGGAAAAAGTATTGAAGCCCATAACTACAAGTGGCTTGACTCCCATCCAGTGGCGTAAATATGGGTACGCAAGTTACGCAATCGCGTAAGGGCCTAAGACCAAGGGGGCCCTCACTCTTGCATCCATTGTTTATAATAATTTATAAATTTAATTATTCATAATAAATATAAATACTTTGTTTATCAAAATTCTATATGCTATTTCTATTAATATCCATTACATTCAGAACACACTAACAAATATTCAATTATTAAGTGGGGCCCTGAGAGATTTTTTGCTAGGGGCCCAAAAGCTATAGTTACGCCACTGCTCCCATCTAGGTATGTTATGTTGCGGCTTGTTTTTATAACAAGTGTGGTAACTTAAATGTAATCATTTGATTTAGTTACAAAATTTAAATGAAAAATTATGGTTGGTTCAGAATCTATACGCACCTATGCGCTTTAATTTTCTTTTAAAATTTAGTGCAGCATAATGATATAGGAACATAGGGTTTAGGAGACCCACTTCAAAATTATTTAACTCTTCTCGGATAATACAAATACTCATTAGAATGAATATTTTTATAATTCACGCTATATCAAGGTTACACTGTATGCATCAACTTCAGTTTTTTATATTTATTGTGCCTCTAATTGTAAATGGGAGTTTTTAGCATTTATAACTCTTAAGTTCACAATTTCTTTCAAATTGGATTGAGATGTGATAAATTACCAATTTGATAGTGTTGTTTTATTATTTTATAGAAATTGCCAGTTAAAGTGTGTAATTGTGTATACTACGGGTGATTTTGAACAGAACTCTGTGATATTGTTTGCTGTTGATGATTATTAAAGATAATCATCATTGGTATTCTAAGATGCAAATCCATTTATAATGGTCTTTGTTTATGACTGATGTTACTATTTAAAATAAAATGAAAGGTCTGATTTTCTATACCA
This sequence comes from Tanypteryx hageni, assembly GCA_028673005.1. NCBI lineage: Eukaryota > Metazoa > Arthropoda > Insecta > Odonata > Petaluridae > Tanypteryx > Tanypteryx hageni. The sequence continues at coordinate 178,695,275 of CM054112.1, read as the reverse complement.
TGTTAAATATATGTAGCAAGAGGACATTCAGATATGTTTTCTTAACTCTAACATGCAAAATAGTTTAATATAACCAACTATTGTTGTAACATGCCAAATAATTTCATTGTAGCAAAGAGCAATTATTGCTGTGAAATATTTTCTAAGTCTCATTGGAGTGCATGGGTCCAACGAAATAATGTTCCAACCATTTGGTTTAAAAATCTTAAATTGCTGACTAATTGTATATTGTGGCTGAAATCCATTAAATGGATATGATTCATTCATTAAGGACAATAGAAATAAGAAACCTTTGTTGTACATTTATAGTTCAAATATAACTTTTATAATAAAGTTTTCAAAAAATATTTTGTCACCACAGATGTGGTGATCTAAGTTTCCTCCAAAATCCAACCTATGAGCTTAAATTATCATATATCAATGATCCAGTGATATGTGCTTGAAGCAGTGATAAACTGTAGTAATGAAATTTGCAAAACTAATATAATATGCCAAATTTCTTATTAAAAATCCTTTGAAATAGTAGTGACTTGTAATACTAAGGTGGTTCAAATGAAAACAGCAAAAGTGAATAATTTTTACTTTCTCCATATACAAAGAAAGTATAGAGAAAGTATTGTTTTCATGAAAAAAATGGAATTTGAGATTTCAACGGAAATACATGTTTTAAGGTCCCCTGAACATGTTTTGACTATTTTCTCGATGATGTCTGTCAGTCAGTCTGTCTGTATGTGATAGATTTTTGTGGGCGCTCTAACTCAAAAACTATTAATCAAGTCAACGCAACATTTTATATTTAACATTTTTATAAAATAAAAAAAAGAACTTTGTATTTCCACAAATCTATGGAACAAATATATGGAACCATTTATATTTTATCACCTGATGATGCTACGATCGTAGTGAAACCGGTCGTGTTAAATTAAAATTTGTGGAAATACGAAGTTCTTTTTTTTAATATGAGTAAATTCCACCGAGTTGAGCTTGACCTCATTAATGATATTTTTATAAAACTTAGAAGATCTGATTAGTTTTTGGTAAAAATCGGTTGACCGGAAGTGGGTGTTTACTCTTGTCACTTATCCGTTATTTTGAAATATTTGCTTTAATATTTGATAAATGTAAAAATGTATTGGAATAAAAGTTGTAGGAAATTTCATTTTCTACAACCTTTGTTTTATACATTTTTCCATATAATGCATTGTTTAAGAGATATCTTATATTTTTAGCTGCCACCACCATGCCACCTACCGAAGACTATTGTTAACAATTGTCGCTTAGTTACGTCTTAGTAACGCTCCTTTTTCTTTTCTTAATTGTCAACCGGAAGTAAATATTGACAACGATCCCAGAGCTAACAACATGTACTTTGGCATATAAATATGGAGAAAGTCATGAGTTGCCCACATCAGTTTATTTATATATGAGTTTAATTTAAAGCACTTTACATAGAGAAGTTATTTTGCTTTAGTTGGTGCCCGTGAGTATAATTATCATTTGGTTGCCCAGAGAATACTTAAAATTTTGAAGATTCAAAGTGACTACATCTGGAAGCTTGCACCAAGATTGAGCTGGGGCAGCTATCAGTTTTTTAATGCAAGAGAAGTTAAACTTAGTGAAATACATCACAGGATGGTTAAGATATATGGTGAGAAATGAGTGTCACAAAGGAGTGTATGGATGAATGAAATAGTTTCAAAAAAGTCTATAATTGTGAAGATGCTGCTCGGCCTGGCTAACCTCATAGTTACATCTGACAACGTTTCTGCTATTGAAAGACTCATTAGAGAAAATTAGTGCATCAAGCTGTAAAAATTGAGCAAGGGTCTCTATATGGACATTGGAACTGTTCATCATGTTGTCCATGATGAGCTGGCATTTGGTATAGAGCATACAACTCCCTCGTCACCTCACAAATGAGCACAATCACGAGTTGATGAATTCTCTGTGTAGCTGGTTCAATATGAAAATGAAGGGAGCATAGCCTAAGAAATTCAGAGAGAAACTGTCTGCAGGAAAGGTGATGAAACCAGAGCAAACATCAAGAGTTCATGTCAAAATAGGTTTGTTTACAGCTTGGTAACACCATCCTCAAAATCCCCAAGCAACTTGACATCATTTAAAGATCTGCATTTTCCTTTCTTGGCTCCAACTGACCACCTTTTTGGATGATTCAAAGAGCCATTAAGTGGAAAGCAATTCCACTCTTATGAGGTTCAAACATTGGTGCATGGGTTGCTCATAAAACAACTGAAGAATGTATTCTCCGAAAAAATCCAATCATTAGTTTCACAATGGAAGAAGTCTATTGAAAGAGCAGGAGACTATGTTGTGTAGTAAAGAAGTTCTTCAACCCAGGTTTTATTAAATTAGTTTTATTTAACTTTTGCTTTTTTCATTTAAACCACCCTCATGAGTTATAAAGCAATGGAATTTAAAGTTCCTTTCAGTGGGTAAGTAAACATTGCATAAGCTCAGTGTAATCCTATACACCATAAATATAGGATTGTCACCTCATTGCTTTATCCCAGAAAGATCTATAGAACAGTATTTTTCAAAATTGTTGTCTTGCAACCCATTGAAATGTCTCATGATCCAATTGAAAGGAAAACAACATAAAGTACTGGGTTGTGACCCATACTTTGAAAAACACCAATGTATAACATGTACACATATATGTATACTGTCATCATAGTTATTCTACCTTTTGGTGGGTTTTTGGCTCTGTATCACCAAAGTCCCTTCTTTTAATATATACTTGTACTTATACTTTTCCTCTTCTTATCAATTTGCCTCTTTTCTAGCAGACCATTAAAATCTGGCCCACTCATTTCTTGTCTTTCCCTTATTACTCTAATTAAGCTCTTCTCTTCCACTACTGTATTCAAAACTTCCTCATTAGTTAATCTCTCATTCCAGTATATGCCTTACCCACATCTCAAAACACCTCTAATCTGCTCACATCTTTTCTCATAGTCCATGTCACACACCCACATAATACTACACTCCATATCAAAGTTTTCTCTTTCTTTTTAATATCTTTATACAGTAAACCCTCGATTTAACGCAGTGGTTCCCAAACTTTTTCGAGCCACTACCCCCTTGGTTCCGTAAATGCATCCCCAATACCCCCCAATCCTAACCTATAAAAATATTTTTCAGAGTGGCAGACTGCACGATCCAATGAGGAAGATAGTAAAAAAATATAATTCAAAACAGTAAAGATTAATTGCATATTTATTTCAAATCCAATAAAAGTTTTATTTTATTTAATTCAACATATTGAAATTACTGGACTAGTGATTCTAGCTTTTCAAAATCCGACAGTCATTTAACAAAAGTCTTAGAACTACATTTAGTAACAAGTTTATTTTCTGTAAATTTTTAATGCGAGGGATGGGCGTGATGACATGATGCCAGTTTCCCAATGTCTGGTTTAAAGTCGCTTAGAAGGAGTCTTAAATCACCACATTCAGTAATCTGGAGTCGATATCTTTGCTTGGAGATGAGTTGGATGACCACACTAAAACCACGTTCCACTAAATATGAAGTTGGGAATGCCATAAGTAGCTTCTTAACCAATGTCTGTAGTGCAGGATAGTGATAAGAAATTTTCTTCTGTAACCAAAACTCTTGATAAGATTTCTTAAACTTTGGTTTTAGCTCAATATCATTTTGTAACTCAATTAGTTCTTCTTCTAATACCCCAACTTCCTCAATATCTGAAAATGGATTCATCGCCCAATCTGGAATTTCCATCAAAAGAAGATCCTTAAATCGTTCAGACATATCTTTATCCAGCGTATCCGAATGGTCTCAAAAGACTCGCAGATCATCATCCCACCTTTAAAATAAAAGTAGATACTACAGATTTGGCTTTAATAAGGTTCATATCATTTCCTTGCAACTGTAAATTCATTTCATTGAACTTTGCAAATAGTTCGGACAAATATGCAGTGTTATACCTGATATCTTTAAGTTTATCACTAAGAAAAGCATCTTTCTCTTCAAAAAACTCCACAATGGAGTCAAAAGGGTTATAAAAGTGTCTTACGCAGTTGCCTTTTGATAGCCAATGAACTTCAGTATGAAGCAACAAATGTTGAAAATCTTCATCATTCTCAACACAGCTCCCGGAATAGTTGATCGTTGAGAGCATGGGCTTTGATTTTATTATCACCAGTAATGACAGTGTGTAATGACTTGAGAAGGCAATCACTGAGGTTTTTGGCAACCAGATGTTGGCGATGAATGACACAGTGAATGGTAAAGACATTTGGTACAACTTTCTTTAAGTACGCAACACAACCATGGTAGCGACCAGTCATTGATGGAGCTCCATCCGTCGCAAAAGCAAGTATGTTAGCAAGCGGAATTTTCTTGTCTTTGAAGAACTGCTCAACAGCATGAAATATTGACTCCCCTTTAGTATCTGTTTCTAATAGCCTTGCTAACAACAATTCTTGAGCTAAAATTTCATCTTTTATAAAGCGCACATAAGCTAGAAGCAAAGATTCATTGCCTGGCAAAGTGATCGTAATACATCTAACTAAATACATAATTTTTATTAAGCTACCACAATTAAGCATATCAAATGAAAATATAAGTAAAATATTCCACCAGTTCAAGTCTTTTCCCATACACTCACATGTACTGATTATATATCTAATAATCAACTTTTATAATTGACATAATCAGAAATCTCCTGAACATTGTTTTGTGTCACAAAGAGCCAATGTCCCCTCTTCTATAAATTAAAATTGGGCAACCTTATTTAATTCATTTTTTAAGGTTTACATCTCATAATATTTTATAGATTTTTTAAAAAGTGTTGAGACATTTTGTATTCCTTCATTATTTATTTTCTAATTTGGGTCGTTAAGAAATTATCCTCCATAAAATGCAGTAGCAAAATCTTTAGCAAATTGAAGAAAAACTGAATGATAAATCTCTTAATGATTCTGTAACAAGGATCATGACTGGATGATAACTGATTTCTAAAACTGATTTTCTGTCCATAGAAGCGAATGTTAATAAACTTGCTCATTTAACCTCCGGCAACTGATTTTTCAAGTTTAATCAGAACAAATTTCAGTGCTTTAAAACATTCCTTCAATAATGATTATTTAAATATATATTATTAATCTTAAATGAAAATACATAGGCAAACTCCCTCATTTAGAATTGCTTAACTTATTGTAAGAGAGTTAGTGTGTTTATGTTTTAAGTAAATTTCAGTATAAGTATATATATAACAATTTTTTGAAGGAAAGAATTAATACAGTAATTTCATAACTGAACAGAAGATGGCTCATGAACAATTCTATCTGTGTGATTATTTTACCATGTTATTTGAGCTTAATTTTTAATTGTATTAATTCTTTAGAATTTTTATTTGGGGACTATATTTTCGACATGTTCATTACAATACAAAAGGTTTAAAAACCAACAGAAGTAAAAGTGCATTTAGCTGCCATCTCGTAGTGGATAACAAAAGTAAGCCTTCAATTTTAAATGGTTCAGAATCAGATAAGGAACCTAGGATTACGCGGGACATAGTTTGAATACCCTTGTACCACAGTGGTGGTTCTGAAGCCGCATGTGGGTCCTTGAGAGTTGAAACTTTGGCTGTCTTATGTATACCGTCATTTTCCGATTAAAGTGTGCATCCAGATTTATCCGAGTTAAAATTAAAAATAGTTTTAAAATAAAAGAGTAAGGTTTTGTTTATCTTATTACATATCTTTGACAGTATGTAATATGCAAAATTATATACATATAAATGTAAAATACATTTTATCAGCTCATTATATTTACTGTGGCTCTTTGTTGATGTCTATTGCTGTATTGTGGCTCTTGCTCACACCTAGGTTGTCCACCCATGGGTCAGTGGATAATGACAATAGTTTATGTCTCTATGGTTTACCTACTTTAAGAAAGACCATATATAGGGCCTTGACTTAAAGTACATTCTCATGCCATCTTATAGAGAATCATTGAACTAGGTAAATTACGATCAAGTATCAGAGGATAACAATAATATTTTATTTACTGTTGAAGAGATGGCATTTGTATGCACTTTTACTAAGTAGGCATACAACAATTGGCGCATTAGAGCAGGAGTCGGTAACTTTTTCTGCATAGTGGGCTAGGCTACATGCATGGCTGTGAATGCTTTGGAGGGCCGCATTGGAAGTCATGAGAGCTTCGGCGAGCCAGATGTGTCTTTGCATCAAAAGTTTACCAGAGGTTCTGTTGTCTCATATTAGTGAAAGTTGTCTGAAAGATTTACTAGCGTTGAAACATCACCAGAAAAGATTTTGATATCATATAAATATTTTAATATTAAAGAGTTATTCTATGTGATTTTAATGCAGCAAAATCATGAATAGCATCATCGAAATTTATAGTTTCTGCTATGCGTGATGTCTGAAACAAGTATATTAGTGAAATCTCCCGTCCTTGTGACATGTACAACTTGCCTTTAACAATTTTTGCGCCCCTTCTTTAGTTACTTTCGGGGCAGATGACCCGCTTGCCCCACCCTAGTTTCGGCGGTGATTTTATGAAAATAAATGGTCATATTTTTAATGCTACACTTTAAAATCTCTTTTTGAGAACGTGGATACAGTTGAAAAATAAATGTATTTCAAACCACGGTCATTATTTAGGTACATAATTATGTATCAACAGACACCTGAAAAATACGCTCTGGGTTGAAAAACGCTCTTCCGATATATGACTAATGCTTGCGCTTACAAAAGGTACCTATCTTTATGTGTAAATATTAAATTTTCATGTTTCTATTTTTCCCGAACCTCGAAATTGATTTTCTTAATTTTATACATATCGGAGGTGTATCAATTCTTCCAGAATGTATATTCCTGGTGTGCCTCGAGAGTTAATAATCTTCTAAACAAAATATTAAAAGTAAACTCATCTGTTTCACTGGATTGAATTCACGTCTACTTTACAAAGAACAATTATTATTAATTTTTCCGCTATTTGTGTTGGCGGCAATTGACCACGGTTCTCTCGCAATAGATCGACAATTGATCAGGCTATACACACTTGTACAATATTTTTCTTGTAATGTCAAAATTTTTCATTCCTTCGAATTGATAAATTACCTTCTGTAATAACCATTAATTCCTGAATCTGAAATATAATTGTAGCTAAAACTGTCAACTTCGTTAATAATTTTATCTATAATTACCAAATATAGCTCTTATGGGAATGTTGGTGCACCTTCAACTTGAATACGAAAAGTAAAAGTCTTGTCATTATCATCAGAGAAGTATCATCTCATTTATCATTAAGTATATGCTTTAAATAAATAGAGAAATGGCAGATGTCAATGTTTGGAAAAAATTAGAAGAGGATGGTACGTAGAAATAATTTAGTTTCACATTTATGTGGACATTCAATTTTATCTCATGATCTTTTGACAGAGTTTTTAAAGGTTTTCATCAATGGAGATTTTGATGTTAAAAGTCATGCACAGCAAATGTCGAAAGAAATTGCTGTACCTGATCAAATATCCAAGCTATCTGAAGGAATAACTCTCCTTGACCAAGAACTAAGACTTCAAATAATGAATCATTATGAGGAGCTTTTATCTCATGCTACATGGGTTGAAAAATTGGAAAATGTGCTGAATATAATGCAGTCACATATGCAGGTATTCAGGCAATAATATTTCTTCATATATAAATGATTTTGTCCTCCGTTGTCATATAATTCGGATCTTAATTTGAAATGGAAATTCATGTTTCATGTAGAATTTGCTGTCATCGATTGAGCGACTCCGTGCACAAGTTGTAGAACCTTATCGGCGCGTTGAGATCCAAACCCTAGTTCTTGGAAGATTACAGGAAACATGTGATACTCTACGTCGAATTTACCGTGCATTGCTTCTCTCCAAACGTTTACAGTCTCATATTTCTGGTGGAACTCCTGAATTGATAAGGGCTGCACAGTGCTTAGGAGAAATCGGTTTGTAAATTTTACGTATTATCATGAGTAGGATGTAGCAGTTAATTTTGAATAGCTTCTTAGCATAAATATTGTTCACTACAAAATAAAGCGTTATTTTCTTTTAGTTTAGCCATGTTTGGGATTAATTTTGAGTATCACCTAATGTGTCTTGAGATTTATTCATGAAACTTAACTCTACAGAGCAAGTATGGGGAGAAGCTGATCTCTTAGGAGTGGACATTGTAGAAAAACAACAAAGGGCTGCTCGTATACATAAAACAGACATTGAACGCCAGGCAAAGTTTATGCTGGTTCAAGGTTTAAAGTCCTTGAACGAGTCGCAGGTAAAAATTTACTTCATTATTTAATCTCAAATGCAGTGATTTGCATTGGTAACTTGGATTTTTTGTATTGTCAAAATCAATTTATAATTTAAAATTCCTTATTTTCTATTTATGTAACTTTTATTATTTATGTATTTGCAAGTTTTAAATGCCTACAGACTAGATTCTAGAGTACATATGCAGAATTCTTGGTTTCTTCCACCACTAGAGGGCATTTTTAATCTATTGGTTTAGCTATTATAGCCTCAGACTTACCTTAATTTAGAAAATAAAGATCATTCATTATGTCACCTCAAATAATAGTACACATTCAAATTTCTTTAAGTCTTGTCAGATAACAGTGCCTGATCATCTCTCTCTCCTTTTTAACCTACCTAGTGATTCATGTGGGTGTATTACTTTTCTAAGTAATTTTCTTGGTGGAGTGATACCTGACTCTTTCTATTCTCATATGATTGATGCAGTGTTTGAAGACTAACTTAGAGACTTTTTGAATTAATTAAGAGGAGTAATCTTTTGTCATGTGTCCCATTTTTTGCAAGTGTAGTTTCTTCACTCAACATTAGTCGGAACTTAATCAAGTGTTGTTTTATTTCTCTTTACCAATGCTACAGTTTTAAGATAGGTTAATAACTTTTTTATCCCTTGATAAGAAATGGTGTACAAGTTTTAAGACATTAAACTTTTAAATTACTATTTTTAAGATTCTTTTAGTTAAAATTTATTTTTCCCTTTTTAGTATGCAAACAAGTTTCCCTTAAAATTAAAAGAAAAATATTTTGTTGTGTGATTAAGTCATTTGTCAAGTTCATATCTGGTGGCCCTAACTCTTTTTTATCATTGATTGTTATATTCTTAAGTTTTCCCCAAGTGCATGAGATTGTGTCATATATATATATATATATATATATATATATATATATATATATATATATATATATATATATATTGCTAATTTACTTTAACATTGAAACAGGTTTCCATGGCTTTGGAGGTATATGCTCACCTTGGCCAACTTGGGCCTGCTCTGCAACAAACAGCTGAGGGTGCCAAACAAAAAATAGCAGCTGTCATACGGGATAATCTTGATGTACGCAATTTTACCCAGACAGGTGTTGCCCCTTCTCAAAGTGATTCTGGTTCTTCTAGATCATCGAAAGGTAAAGGATAGTTTGGTTAGCCTCTTGAGGTTTTTAGTTAAATTGATGGCATAAACACTGAGTAGATGTAAATTGTGCAAATACATGTTGGGTCTCATTAGATTTGTTATCTCAGTAAGTTTTAAAGGCTTTATTTTTCTATTGTTAATTTTATCTGAATAATTATATTAGAAGTAATTTATTGTGTTCTATTTCATTTATATTTTCTTGTTTTGCTTTTTACTTTCTCATATACATAGTATATTGAGAAAGTATTGTTATCGTGAAAAAATTCGACTTGGAGATTTTGATGGAAATACACGTTTTAGGTGTCCCTGAGTCCATAAAAGTGGTTTTCGCCATGCCATCTGTATGTTGGTCTGTTTGCTATTCTAGGGCCCAAATGCATACATAAAATCGAATGATATCTTGTATTTATGCAATATATCATTTTTTGCAGACTCTTTTTTGATAAAAATGATATTGCACAAAAATAAAGGGAAATTTATTCTTGGCGATTTTAGAAAATTTTGATATACAGGTTTCACTCTCTTTATGCGGGTTCACTTAATGCGAATTCGCTATTATGTGACAAACTTATTGCTACCGGAATTTCTTTTTATGCATCTTTGATTTGCTCTTATGTGGTTATGCGGCCAGGGCAATACAAATGCAAGAACGTTCTCCACTACACCACAAGGTGACCATTCAGTCTCTCATTGTCTCTTCTGTTGTGGATATTAGTACTACAGTAAAAGAGATGAGAGTGGAGAGGATATTGTAGGGTGGAGATAAGACAGATTTTGTGTGATACTGCTTGGGCACACTTGAGAAGTTTTGTATCCTTACACATGGAACTTGCGTTGGGCAAAAGCTACCCTCCAGCTCTTTAGAACTCTACTATTATGTCACCCACAGCAGCCACCACTTGTGATCATCTGTTTCCTTTTATAATTTACAGTGTTAATTGTTTTAAGTTTGTATTTAGCGCATAAGTCGTTATGGAGCGAAAGAAGAGCATCTTGGATAGGTGTTAGGATTCCTTGTGGAACGTATCCCTATCTTTTACATGTAAATATGGGTTCTGTTTATGTGAATTTTCTTTATGCATCACTTTCCTGGAACGCAACCCCTGCATAAAGAGAGGGAAACCTGTACTCAAAAATGTCTCCAGAGAATTTGATTTAAATAAATCTAATTGTAGATCCTGATGTCACAAATAATATTACGTGAGCCATATCTCTCTAAAAATCACTATATGGCATCCAGTGACATTACAATGTACGCTAAGCTACCTTACCTGAGACCTATGATGTCACGCCTTCGCAGCAATCCACTCCAAATCTTACTACAGCCTAGACAGTTAAACTAAATCGAATTATAACTCATATTTGTCAATAATATCATTCATAATAGACACTCTGAAGAGATGAACGATATTGCGCAACAATTAATGGTACTTTATTCTGGGATATTTTGAAACAAAATTCGTTTTACACAAAAATGACTATAAGGATTTTGATTAAAATCCATCCAATCATACATCCTGAGTCACGAATAATACTAACTAAGCCATACATCCCAAAAATATTACTATATATCGTCCAGTGGCATTGAAATATATTCTAAACTATGGTAACTATGATTTATAAGCATTTTTCTTTTATAAATGTACACAGTCAACCAAACATATACAGTGAAACTTGTGAAAGATGGAATCTGCGTAAGGCAGAAACCTCTCAAAGCCGGAAATATCGGAATTGCAATGTATAATGATCACGTTTTTCTCAAGTCCCTCTGAAAGGCGAAACCTGTGAGATGCGGATGAAAAGCATTATGTGTAGCATTTCTTGTATGAATAAGTTGAATTTGAATCTGTGAAAGGCGGAAAGAAAATTTCAAACAGAAATGTTTTTAGGTAGTCTGGTTCGGGTTTTGTGTTGTTTATGGATCACGCACCACTTGCCATCCAAAACCCCTTTTGTTTGAAAGACCTTTCGTCTCAAGTGGTATAGCGACCAGGCCATTAACATTAACGCGTTTCCTTGACAGCCAAGGTGGGAATGTCCACCCCCAAAATTATCCAAAAACTCTACATTGTCAGAGAAATTTATGTGGAATGACCTCAGTCCCTAGTTGTAGCCTGAAGTGTTAAGTTTAGTGCCTTGAGGTTCTCTGAGTATGTTTTTAAAACCCGACGTGTTTTGGTGTCTGTGAGCTCTATCTTGCTATGCTTGTGGTGTGGTAATTCAACTCTCCTCTTCTTCAACAGTTACAACAATTTGGATAAATAGCAATTGCTGTCAATATTCATTAAATTAATCAGAAAGGTTTATGGGAAAATTCACTCAATTTAAGATGTTAATTTTTGTGTAGTTTTATTGAAAAAATTTTCCTTATTTTCATAGACCCATGGATAAAAAACTGAAAAATTTAAATCTTAAGGAAAAGATTAATGTTATTAAAATGGTTACTGAGGAGAAAATGAGCATTAAAAATGTGACTACTCATTTTAAATGTGGAAAAACGCAAATTTACAACATTATCAAACAAAAGGATAAAATAATGGAGAAATATTTAGCGAGCAGCAGACATGATTTGGCCAGAATGAAAGTAAGGGACACAAAGTATAGTGAGCTAAATCGCATTGTGTTTGAGTGGTTTGCAGCAGCCAGGGCAAAGAACTTCCCTATTTCTGGTCCAATTCTACAAGAGAAAGCAAAAGAAACTGCAGGAATACTTCAGATAGATGGTTTTTCTGCATCAAATGCGTGGTTGCAAAGTATTAGGAAAAGACACAACATTACATTTAATGTCTCCTGTGGAGAAGCAAATGACGTTGATAAAAATGAGGTAGAAAGTTGGCACAGTAGAGAAATAATCCGCAATTACAAACCCAAAGACATCGGAAATGTTGATGAAACAGCTTAGTTTTTCAGAGCTCTGCCTAATAAGACCTTGCAGATGAAAGGAGAAAAGTGTTCTGGAGGTTGCTATTCAAAAGAACGGTTAACTGTACTTTTGGTCGCATTTGCTGATGGAAAACTAGAAAAGCCATTAGTGATAGGTAAAAGTGAAAACCCATGATGCTTCAAAAATTTAAAGAAGAACAAACTTCCTGTGGAATGGAAATCGAATAAGAAAGCATGGATGACAAGTGCTATATTCGAGGAATTTTTGAATAAATTAAATAAAAGAATGGAAAAGGAAAATAGGAATATTCTTCTTTTTCTAGATAATACCACCTGCCACCTGAGAATTCGGCTATCAAATATTCAGCTAGTTTTCTTGCTTCCTTGCACGACATCCGTTCTACAGCTACTAGACAATGGAATCATACAGAATGTAAAACTTAATTACAGGAAATTGATGCTTCAGCATCTTATTGCAAGTATGGACGATTGTATGAGAGTCTCAGAATTAACTGTAAAAATTGATGTGCTAGATGCAATTACATTTTTAAGTCGCTCAGTGAAGTATGTGATAGACGTATGCATAAGAAAGTGTTTCCGAAACTGTGGGTTCATTTTTGATGATAACATTGATTGTGAGGATGTTTGCAATAATGATTACAGTGAAATCCAAACTTTGATTGAAGATATGCATAAATATGGGGTTAGCATTGTGAACGCAGAATGTTTTGTGAACATTGACAATAACGTTTTCACAGAGAATGATGAAATTGACAAACAAGCTGTGATAGAATCTCAAACTAATGACACTGTGGGAAGTTCAGAAGATGAACATGGGGGGAGAAGATTGTGAGGAACCGGAAACACTTACATCATCACAAGTGTTAGGTTACATTAACGCTTCAAAGCATTATGCCAAAATGAAGGGGGAAAATGACTTTTATGAAAAAGTTCTGGAGTTAGGGTTTTCTTTCACCTGTATGACGAAATCACTGAAAAAGAAAACAAAACAATTGAGATTGGACAGTTTCTTGAAATAATTTTTAGTGATGCTTTGCCCTTTTTTGTATTATATGTAGAATCTATAAGTGTCTTTGTTTAGCTGGTTAGGTCTTTATAAAATATGTATAATTTCTGGGTTGTGGGTTTCTCAAGGAAAATGGTTTAATTACAATAAATTTAGTTTTGTCTATGCATGATTTTTTTATATTTCGTAAAAAATCCATGTCCATTTCTTGAACCTGTCTAAGATGGAAAACCTGCTTAACCCGGAAATATTGCATGGTCCCTTGCGATTCCGCCTTTGACAGGTTTCACTGTATATGTACGTATATGACAAAGTTTGTGCAATGTATATTGTGCTGTTTATTTTAGTTTATTACAGCAGTTTTTATTATTTTTTGTTAAGGAGGTCCTGGCCGAGCTATGCTGTCTGCTGCTGGAAATATCTCAGTATTTAGAGCTTCCCTTTGGTCTTCTTTGGAGAAGATGCTTCTGGAATCTATCTATAGTCAATCCTGTCAAATAGCATTGCTTCAAAGATCTGGAGTAGCTGCAGCCTCTTCTTTGTCTCGAACTGGTAGATTAAAAGAGAAGTTTCCAAGCCCATGTACTTTGGAAGAATTTTGGAATTATGTTTCTTCTCTGTTATCACGAGAACTTACCAGTGCAGCAAATAGTGAGTATTTTTTCTATCATTATTTCTTAGCTGTATATGGCCTATCCATTTTATATAATATCGATCTTTATGCAGCATGGTAAATATTTTGGTATGAATATATCACAAATTATGTTCTTGAAGTTTTTGATGTATTATTTTGTTCCTGAGTTTTAACTAGAAAGTATTTTTTAAATTGAGAATTGAAACAAAATTCAATAATGTAAAATAAATTTATTTAAAACAACCTAGGTTTCGTTGCAATGCAACATCAACAAGTCTCTTTATTTTACATTATGAAGAAATTTCACCATGCCTAAAACCATTAACTAAAATTCAATAAGGTGGATTTACATGTGAAACCTATCTCAAGAAACATTTTTCCATACATATGTCGTATATGAGATTTTATTCTTATGTCTATTTCTCAATATATGCATTGCATATTTGCATTAATGCGATTCATTATGCACACAGTATGTACCCTTAAGAGTTCTATATACAGTAGAATCCTGATTATCTGACCTTCAATTATCTGACATTACATGTTCACTGACATCTCTGTGCGATGATTTTGTTCCTTTATTACGGTCAATCCCAGGCCGTGAAGAGGCGAATAACGATGACATAAGAGAATGGATGCATCAAGATGAGTAACAAGAGTTGACCGATAACGACATAGTAGATCTTGTGAATTGTGTTGGCGAAAATAATTCAGATGATGATAGTGAAGAAGCAGAAAATGTCCCCAAAATTAGTCATAATGACGGATTGAGAGCTACCAAAATCGCACTTACTTATGTTGAACTGCAAGAAGAGGCAACGGCTATGGACATACTATTCTTCAGGCATTGGCGAGATCTTGCCACAAAGAGAAGGAGGGAGAATTTAAGACAATTATCTATTATAAATTTTTAAAAATAAACATTTTTTTCATTTATGCACATATTTTTATACAGTGTATCTTGTGTTTTATTTCTTATTTCTTTTTGCATTCTTTCATATTGTGTTTATAATGAATAAAAAGATGAAAAATATATAATATTTTGTTAATATGTAATTATTTTTGATATTTTTATTAACCTTCCGTATTATCCGACATTTTTGATTATCCAACGTCCTCTCGGTCCCGATTAGGTCAGCAAATTGCGATTCTACTGTATTATATACAAGTAGTTGGTGCTTGCAGTCTGCAAGCATTTCATCTCACCTTAAAAACATTAATTTTTCTGAGAGATATTTCATTATTAGAAATATTTTTTTAATTCAAAAGTTTTCATCTCTGCACCGATTTTAGTTGTTTTCTTATGGAACAATATTGGTGTAAAAGCAATCCCAAAAATTTGAAATTTTTAGAATATTATACTTTTTCCATTGTGGGGTACTAATGCCACACATTTCTGCCAAATTTTAAAGTTATAGCATATCTAAATGTGAAATAATATTTACCTAATTGTTTAAATTTGAAATTTTTTAATGGGCACAATAACAACTTCATGGAAATATTCAAATGTTTATTTGTGCATTTGCACTAAGTTCTAAATAACTTTAAAATTTCAGCTCTCTAGCTGGCCCCGTAGTACCTAAACATTTGTTTGTTTAAACCTGAAGAATTTTTAACAGCCAAACAAATTAAAATGTCAAAATTTCTATAAGTCCTATTTCATTTTTTTAATTCTACCTTTAAAAAAATTTCAGCTTCATAGCACATTCGGAAATACATAAACCTTAAAAATTTATTTAAACATTTGTGAATTTTTAGCAACTGCATTGTTGACCTTATTCAAGATTTTCATTTTTTCTAGTCTGTTTTGCACCTAATCCTACCGAAATAAAAATTTTGAGTCTCCAACTCATCTGGAAGTGGCTAAACATTAGTATCCTCCTCTATATATATATATATATATATATATATATATATATATATATATATATATATATATACACACACACACACACACACACACACACCCAGTGGGGCCGAGTGCAATTTTCCTTCATATATATATATATGAAGGAAAATTGCACTCGGCCCCACTGGGTTGGGTAAGTTAGTCAAAGTGTTTTTGGTTCCTCCTCACATTCACTGTGTTCCCCCCTCGGGTTGGAAAGTGTTCATTTTAATATATACCAGTGGAGCCGAACCCTCAATGATTTTTGTTATAAATTAAAATAATTATTAAAGTGTAGCATTTCTCATTCTTACTTATTTCCACATTTATCAAGGCACATCAGTAAAAGTGCACATTTACCTAGCTGGGTGGTAAATGTGCACATTTACCGGTAAATGCACGCATTTCCCAATTACATACCGTTACCATAACACGCACACACACACACACACCCTAAACCTTATTCTTTCAGCCATAGAACAGTTTTTGTCCTGAGTTTCTATCTTAATTTTAACTACTGTATAAGTTGACCTTGATTTTTCAGATTGTAAATACACCATATTCACCAATTCACCATATAAGTCGACCTTTGTGTTGATGTCAGCCTTCCTAAGTTATTGATGATGAAGCTAACTTCAGTAGCCACAAAACAATTTGTAAAGAACTAAATGTATATTTTATCTTCTAAACAGCCATTTGTAAAAGATTTTTCATAGAATCAACCATCACTATTTATAAATGCTTAATAGCTGAAATGTGCATGTGGTTCATTCATCCTATTTTGTGGCTATTGGTTATCATCAATTGTATTTGAATTATAAGATGAACTCCATGTTTCATTTCTAGAAATTTTATGCAGTGCCAAAAAGTAATGAATATTTATTAAATAACATCCAAATAGGGTCATTCAGTTTCCATTGGGTGTCTGTAAAGATAAAATCTTTTATCCTTGCAGTATGAATAAGAAATGAACCACATTTGTTTTTTCATCTGATTTCATCTGTAGGTCACTTATTGTATCTTTTTAAATTGCATAGTTTTTACTTTCTCTTGATCTTTTAACATTATTAAATTATAATTAAAATATTTATTATGATTAGGTTCAGCATTCATTAAACAAGCCCTGGAGAACGAATATCCAAAATTTCTCCGCTTGTACCTGGACCTATGGAGAAGGCTGTCTCAGTTGCAGCAAAAAAATGTTTCTTCCATTAAGTTACATTCAAATGTCATGACTGCAGTGCATCCTTCAGCCCTTGCAGAATTTCAAATGAAGGGAATTGAACTAAAGTAAGTTAAGTACAGAACCTCTTATTTAGCATGCTCAGGACTGGATGTTTGATGGATTTTGGTATTTTTGAGGATTTTTACGGATTTTGGGTCCTTAGCTTATTATACATATACTTATCATATATTAAAGATGCATTAAAAGTAAAGAATAAAAGAATTTTATTTTTTCCCCAATTCATTATACACTACACTTCTATTTACAAATGAAGGCCTGTTGTACTTATATTCTTAAAATTCAAATCACTATTGCATTTTTATTCTCTTCTCACAAAACCTGTTGCATATAATTCCATTTTTTACTGAATTCCGATTATCACTATGTATTTAGATAGGCAAAATAACAAAATTCAATGAATTACAATGAAAATCTTAGGATCTGTGCAAAAAAATGTGCCTGATTCAAGAAAAATATGCAGAACTTCTCAGCACAGTTTTCTATCCTTGAGTAGACGGAAATGAAAGTCTTGGCATTTTGTTTTTTGGCCTATCTATATACAGTTAACTTCCAATTATCCATACTTGGGTTATCCAGTTAGCAGTTTACCCATGCCCATTTTACCGAATTTTTTATGAAATTGCACCGTGTCATATTGAGCGATGAGAGGTGCTTTGAGCTTATATGTCAAGTGTCACTCAACATTTTTCGGAAAAAGGAGCTAGGATTTATATATTTTTTTCAAGGCCAACTCTTGATGGCATTTTTTTGTTTCTAGGTAATCTCCTGCTGGTAAATAAGCTGCTTATTGATACTTATGGGGATGATTCATTGAACTGTGGCCAATTCACTATTGTATTTTTTAATGACTTGGAAAGAAAAGTAATGTGATATGTAAAAATGGATCAAGTAGTATATGATGCGATAGGCAAAGAAAAAGTTTTTTGGATTATCCACTTTTTAGAATTATCACCAACTTTATATTAACTTCGCCAGTTATAAAGAATGCGGTAGAAAAACCTGATGATTTTTAAAGCGATGACCACAGTCAATGGTGGAGTGAAGATAAATGACCTTGGGTTCAGTGTGTGGGGCGTCTAAAAACAAATCAGTGGCCATCAGTCGCTGGTCAGCATAACATCTTGCATTTGCAATCGAAACTTTTTTTTAAAACCAATGAGTCTGTAGTTGAAACTCAACGTTTATTTCGCCAGCATTTCAACATAAATCATAATTGTCAAGATCCAGCATGTAACACAATTAAGTTTAGGATTCAGAGCTTCTGTGAAACAGGTTCTTGTTTGAAGAAGAAGCCTCCTGGAAGAACAGCAACAGTAAGAACTCCAGAAAACATTGAGAAAGTGAGGGTATCTGTTCTCAGAAGTCCACAGTGGTCAGTGGGGAAACATTCACTTTCTTTGAGGATGTCCGATTGAACCGTGAGCCGTTTTACACAGAGATTTAAGTTTTCATCCTTTCAAAATCTTGATAGTTTAAGAAATGAGTGATCGGGACAAGAGAAATTGTAACATCTTTGCTGAGCGATTTCTTGAAATTGAATAATGGAGACTCTATCAATCATCTTCTTATGACAGACAAAGCACACTTCCATCTAATGGGCTATGTCAATAAGCAGAACTTCCATTACTAAACAGAAGAAAATCCTTGTCACCTTCATAAATAACCTCTGCATAGTGAGAAAGTGACTGTGTGATGTGGTGTCCCTTGGGATTGTTGGCCCTTCTACGAAGATGACAAAGGGAATGCAGTAACTGTAACATCTGATCACTACATTGAGGTACTACACAGGTTCCTTGTGCCAGAGTTGAGGAAACATGACCTTGACCTTCAGAATGTTTTGTTCTAACAAGACGGAGCAACGGCTCACACTGCCAGGAAATCAATGAATGTTTTGTGGCAGGTGTTCCCAAGATGTGATTTCTTAGAATGGGGACATTCAGTGGCCTGCAAGATCTCCTAATTTGTCTGCTTGTGACTACTTCCTGTGGGGGTACAAGAAGAGCAAGGTATACGTCAGTCGCCCTAGGAGTATCGTCGAGTTGGAGCAGAACATCAGAGAAGAAATTGCAGCAATACAGGTGGAAATGACACAGCAGGCAATGCAGAATTTGTGTACCAGAATACAGCAATGATTAGCCACAGATGGAAGTCATCTAAGACAGTGGTTTTCAACCAGGAGTCCACACATCATTTCTCAGGGGTCCATGAGTGGAGTAGGACATGATGTTTATTTTTATCTATAACTTGTTTTATCCAGCCCAATGCTCTAAATATGAAAAAATGAGAATGAAAAATGTTTGCAATTTTCAAGGGGAGGGGATCAAAGACCATTAATTATACATTCACGGGTTACATCGGCCCAACTTTCCATTTACAAATTTCAGCATAAGAAGCTCGCTGCATCCTTCCAGACTTTGTATAGGAGTGGAAACCATCTACCATCCATTTTTCCCAGTGCTTCCGTATTTTTGATTTGAATGATCTATTTACGGAGATGTCCAGTGGTTGTAGCTTTTTTGTTAGACCTGCAGGAATAACTGCAATCTTGGAATGTTTTTTCAATAATGTTTTCGAATCATTTGCTATGTGTGGCCTAGCTGAATCCAATACAAGCAGCGATTTTGGTTTAAAAAATGAGCCCTTCCTTTTTCCCCATACCTAACCACGTTCGCAGCATATCGCAATTCATCCAGCCTTTTGGGTTTACGCACACAACAATACCTTTAGGAAATTCCTCTTTAGGAATGGTTTTCCGCTTGAAAATTACCTTTGGGGGAAGTTTTTCTCCATCAGCCATCACTGTTAGCACAACAGTAAAGCAGCATTTTTCAGCTCCAGCAGTGCATATTTTTATGTCTTGGGTGCCTTTAACGTCAACTGTAAATTTTGATGGCATGTCGAAACTCATAAGTACCTCATCCATGTTCCCTCTCTGACTTGGTTCAACGCCCTTCTTTTCCTGCCCAACAAACAAATTAAACTCTTTCACTTTCACCTGCCAATCTTCTGGTAACTTTTGTCCGGTAGATATAATTGCTCGTACTGTTAAACTATTTCGCTTCATAAAACGATAACACCAGCAATTACCGCCTTTAAAATTATCAATATTTTCTCGCAGGCCATTTGTATTGCTTTGCATTTAAGTGACACAGTTGAAACTCTTCTTCCTTCACTCCTTTGCGCACAGACCCAGTCCTTCAATTCTTGCTCCAGATCTGGCCAAAACTCCTTTTGTTTCCTTCGTGCCCTTTGTGCCACAGCTAGAACAATCAACAAATTCTTTTGGGACCTCATTGATCACAACGTTACCGCCAGACTGCAAACCACAAATGAATGGGTGATGCAGATTACGGGTCACCTCTCTGTCTGTGAGTAATCAACAGGCATGTGTCCCTTCCACATTCGTTCCTTAAACTCGGATTCTCTGGCTGTTTACGCTAGCTTTCTCTTGCCCCCTGCCATACCACCCTTGAGGTCTGGCCCCTCTTTTGTTTTGTGCACCTCTACCCACCACCACCATCCCAACACATCCCATGATGCCCTCACCACTTCCTAACACCTCACTTCCCAACCAGTTTTCTTTGACCCTCGAGTGGTAATTGTTTCGAAAATAAGAATGGGAAAAATCAGTATCCAGGGGTTTTCCCCAAATGTTCTCCTTCTCACAGGAGAGTTGGGAAAGGGGGCTAAAAGTGTAGCATTCTTTAAAAATGCTAATCTCAACGATCCCATGTTCTGCGGGTGTCCTGCGTGTAATACACAAGTGCGCGTTATACTAAAATTTTGGAGATATGTGGAAAACAGCCGAAGGTTGGCCTGCACGTTATGCATGAGTGCGCATTATACTTGGGAATTTAGGGTATATAATTCAGGGGTCGGCAAATGGTTGATTGCGAAGCTTATTGTGGTCAATCGCATAGGACTTAATAAAAAAAACCAATAAATTGAAAGAAAAAACCTATCATTATGAATTTATGCCAGACAAAATTGGTTACTATGTATTATATAGTAACCAATAAATGCCGCATTGTATCTGCTGAAGCATGGGAACACCCCTCTCTCTCACCAATAAGAATGTAGAATGTAATATTTTGAACACAGAAGAAAGATACATAGTTGCTGCTTCAATGCGGGAGATATTATTACACTCTATTTCAAGTAGAGAAACATTACGCAGATAGCTCGCGAAAGCCAGTTTGTTTTTTCGCTTAGTCGCTCGCCTCGCTCGCTCCACCCTGGTCATTTTTATGTGGGATGTAGACTTAAAATTTTGTGCCCTTTGAAATGAGTGCCCATTGCTGTGTGCCGATATAATTTGTCTGTTTTGTCCCATGTCAACTTATATTTACACTAAAAATATAACATTGTAACCGGTGATCACCCGAAAGTCGGTGACAACGCATGTGTCATCACCAGCATAGTGTTCTTGATTGCAATATATGCATTAGTAGTGGAGCTGAACAGAAAATCGTGAGCTGTGCGGGTGATATACTTGCTTTTACAATAGATATGTAACAACTATACTGACAATCATTACTGAAACCTAAAGTGCACTGGGCATAATTCGATTTGACGAGCATTCCTTTTTAGGAAAAATAATTTATATTATTATTTAATATAAATTAATTTTCATAAAAAGGAATGCTCTTTAAATCGAATTTTGTCCAGTGTATTAATTGACAGAATTTCTCTATTTTTTATTTAATCCTTTAATATGGATCGTTGGCTAAAAACTGGATGTGTGAAACATAAAAGTGAAAATAATGATGAAACTGAACATGTTAATTATAATTTTGAGGAAAAACGCAGCAATATATCTGCAGCAGACATATCTGGTGATAAAATAAGTGGAGTGTGTGAACCATCAAATACAAATAAAGTGAAAAAAGTCCACAAATACGATGAAGATTATCTTAAACTGGGATTTTCATGGACTGGTGATGAGATAGAGCCTGTTCCACTGTGTGTGATCTGTTATGAGACACTAATGAAAGCATGAAACTGTCAAACCTTAAACGTCATTTCGATACAAAACATAAAGAATACCATGGAAAGCCTGTAGAATTGTTCGATAATAGGCGCAAATATTTTCAAAATTCACAGAAAGTAATGCACAGTGTGACAGGAGGTGAAAATATGAAAGCTTATGAAGCTTCATATAGAGTGGCATACTTAAGAGTAAAATCTGGAGCTCCTGAAGTAATTGGTGAGACATTAGTAAAACCTGCAGCCAAAGAAATGGTGCAAGTGATGATTGGAGATAAAGCAAATGAAGCTATAGACCATGTTCCCCTCTCAAATAACGCTGTTCATCGTAGAATCATAGATATGGCTGAAAATGTAAAGCAGATATTATTGTCATGAGTTCGTCAGAGTCGTTACTATGCACTGCAAGCTGATGAATCTACAGATATTGTGAATTTTGCTAATCTTTTATTGTTTGCCAGATATGAGCTAAATAATGAAATCCATGATGATCTTTTGTTCTGTCAAAGTTTGCCAACACGTACAACTGGGGAAGCAATTTTTAAAGTTATTGATGACTTTATTAAAGACAATAGCTTGGAATGGAATTGTTGTGTTGGAATAAGCATGGATAGTGCAAGAGCCATGATTGGTTCTAAGAAAGGAGTTATTGAACATATTCAAGCTGTTGTGCCAGGAGCAAAATCCACACATTGCTGTATACATAGAGAAGCACTCGCCACCCAGAATATGCCTGCAGATCTAAAATTAGTGCTTGATGAATCTATTAAAATTATTAATTATGTAAAAGGCCATCCTCTGAATGCACGTCTTTTTTCTCAGCTTTGTGATGAAATGGGCAGTGATCATACACGACCTCTATTTCATACTGAAGT